>CM076188.1:32795583-33395583 GCA_038277355.1 Encarsia formosa | reverse complement strand
AATTTAATAAAAGTAATTCATCATTTGTAAAATTATCTCTTTCAAGTGAACTTCCTCAAAAAAGCCACTTGATGATTCCATAATGGTGTTGTTTTAAACTTTTTTTTTTTTATCTAAACTCATGCCTAAATTTAATCCAACTGTTTTTTCCTTCAATCAATTTCAAAATTTATCATGTAGTTCTCGAAAAAAAATATTTTTTAGTTACCAGTAAATTATGATTCATTAAATAGAAGAACTCAAAAATCTACAATTAATGTATTTAATAGTGGGTAATAAATCAAAAACTCTCAATAAATTATGAAAAATTTTTTAAAATTTTATATCTTAACCTGACTTTCATCAAAAAGATGTCAAACAATCGCAAAAAAGCTTTTAACCTTGGAACGTAAATCTTGACCGAAAAACGACCTCTCACCTCTTCATGAGAAATGTGCGGTAATCAATAAATTAAGCAATGACTTATTTGCAGAGATGCATAGCTCATATAATATTAACGTGTCCTGTCTTAAACTAATTTGTCATTGTATTTAGCATAATAATAGAAAATCAAATTCATTTTTTTAACTGTTTGAAAACACCCACACAAAAAAATGGCGAAAAATTTCTAGTCGTTGAAAAGAAAAGAATTTACAACGAGACCATTTAAGCGAGAGTAATTTAAAAAGTAACTTATGCACCGAGAGTATAAAATAAATTCAAAAAAATTAGAAGAATCAGGACGGTAGGAGCTGTAAAGTTAATAAAAAAAACTTCCCCTTGTCAAAAATCCCTGGGCCGACTATTTCGGTCCGTTAAGTGTTTCGAGTGCAAAAGAGACCTCGCAAGGCCGTGTAGCCGGGCCGTGGGTGTATACTTATTACCCGCCTCTCTCGTCAGCCATAATCTTTTACTTTTTTACGATGCCGCAAAGCCTCATTGACCAGCCTCAGAATTTTTTTAACTCTTCACGCGGAAGATCTTCTATAAGCGACGGTGATCTAAGCCGCTTTTATTTATTTTCCTTTTTTTCGCTTTGATGGATGATTTAAACCGACACTTTAGTCATTTTCAGTGAAGATGCCTCTTTGTAAATTTATTGATCGTTTCGTTTGCAGTTTGCAAAAATTTAATTTTGAAATCCCAATTACAAAATGCTAATAAAAAACATTTAAGAAGTCTTTTTCAAAAAAATAATTAACTTACAGAGGGTACTATGATTTTAACGGCACAGTTGCAAAGCATGAATTTTAAAAATCAATATTTGGATGTATGTAGTCTTTGTTATGATGAATCAATCCGTCACGCAGGAGGACTCAGCGAAATTATAACATTATAATTAAACTCAATTTTATATAATTTATTATCAATTGAATTCAAATAAAGTGTGGTTGAACTGAAAAAACGGTAAAAAATTAGTCAAAAGGAAGAAAGGTCTGATAAATTAAAAGGGTCCATGATGAAATTTCAATGGTGAGCCGTGAGTCAAAGTTGTCGCGTGACGTCATTAAGCTGATGCGTAATGACACCGTATATGTGGCCGGGCCATTTGTGCCCAAGGACTTTTATTCATTTCTTCCGAATTGAGAGAAAGGAGAGAGACTGCTTGACGGCTCGTGTCTGTCGTTAGCTTTTTAATCATCATCATCGGAGATGTCAACTTCCAAACTAAATTTATCCAAAAGTTACTTAATTATTATTTAATGCACAACTGCAGAAAAAAGTCAAATAATATTGAGCTTTGTAAGTGTTTTGAAGTTTCTTTGAGCTTGAAACTCGTGTGGAAAAATGTAAAATTAAATGCTCCTCGAATCGCTGCACATGACGCACATCAAAAAGAGCCCACCCCATAAATTCGCCAACCTCGATTAAGTTCATGCGCACTCGAAAATATAAGTTTAGCCGAGCAAAAATCGGCTCTGGGTTAAGCCCCCATCATCTCATAAACGAGGGCAAAGGTGTGTACTATTCCAGTCTTTTCTGGGAAAAACCGCTCGCTGATCTTAGCCCGCGGTCTCGCTGCTGCAGCAGCTAAATTTATAAATTTACCCGACGAGCGCGTGCACCACCGACCAACACCGCTCATATCTGCTGCCAAAGAACTTGCTGTCTTGAGATGGCTCTAGCCGTTCCGTAGCTTTATTTGTAGGTTTATTAAAAAAAAATTTTTGCAAATAAAAATTTATTTATATGATAAATGTAAAATTAGGTTTAGAAAATTCATCCGAGATTAATCTTTGTTTTTACTTATCAATATCATTACCTTGGGTAAGTAGACAGCTTTTTTATAAAAAAAAAATTATGCTCGTGGACAAAATTATGACATCACTTTTTATTTATACCGGCTACGATACTGTATTCGTCGAGGCGATAAAGATTGCAAGTTCTCCAATATTCAAAACACGTCACAATACAATTGATGCACTGCTAGTAAAAAAAAATTGAAATCTTACGTCACATCTACTAAAATCCCCGAGGAACTCCCCATACATATGAGATTAGTTTATCAATTAATTAATGACTGCACTTTAAACTTGTTTTTAAAATTGATATTTACTTAAATCGATTGTTATTTGTTTTTCTTGCTATCTTATTTTATCAAAGTTATATAAAATACAATTAAGATTACACAAGAGTATTGAAAATGTATAATAAAATCAATTTTTTCGCGAATTATATCTATATCAAGTAATAAAACTCGGTCGAGGGTCTTTGAAGCACGGAAATAAAGTTAACTCGTCTTTTTTTTTCCTCGCCTTACCCTGAACTTTTTATGTGTCGGAGCAATCGTCGTGCTTATCTTTGAAGGCTCGGCCATCGGATTGGCAATTAAAAAATGTTGATCATGGGCGGTGGTAAGCATCAAGTGAATTTTACAATCCATTTAACCCGGCAAACAAGGAAATTTACCGTCACTGCCCTTTTTACTTTTTGAAAATTTTCATCACGAGTACTTAAATTTCTTCTTTACGACTTTCGAATAATCAATCAGCCTTTACTTTTTCAGCTAAATAAATCTTTCTATTACCATGGTTATTATTTATGACCAAACGATACATAATTAACAGTTTTCGATAAAACAACGATATAGTTTATTCAAAAGCGTCGTATAATATTAAACTGAAAACTAAATATATATTCTAGATTAGCGACAAGGTAAGCCACTCAAGGACCTGATCTCCGCGAATATGAGCAAGCGTTCAAACTCACTAAAAGGTGTTAACCTTTTAAAAAACTCATTGAAGTTGAAAAATAGAAATGTTTTCCTAGACAAAACAGAGTATGGATAATGTATGCGTCCAAGCAGATTTATCAAAAAATCCTATCCGGGTTGGAAAAAAAATTTCCTTTTTTAAATTACAAGAATCATGGGTGTATCAAATAACATTGAATTTTTCATATAACAAATACGAAGCAGAGACGGAAAGGAAAAAAGGGTGTTTCGGAGGCGTCAAGTGTATAAGTAAACCGAAACTCTTGAGCTCGCCACTGAGTTATATAGTCCGAATTATTAGCGTGAGTTCATCAGCTGAGTGGAAGATACACAAGGGCCGAACCTACTTACGCACACTCGTGCGTGTGCCGTAAGGCCAGATAGCGTATTATGTGAAATCATTCAATACGAAATTTAATTGTGAACAAACTACTACTTTACTTCATCCTGTTACCTCAACTAAAATCATTTTGGGAATCTACAATGTTGCTGTAAAATCTCATTTTCGATGCCTGTGATTAATTTTTTTATTTTGCTTATTAATTTTTTTATTTAATCGTTTGCAAAGGCTTTAATTTATTGTTAAATTAAATTAATGAGAATCCTCATTATCAGTCATCATTTAAGAATAAGTAAGAAAAATGATAAACTCAAAAATGTTGAGTACCTTTAGTTATCTAACGACAGCTTTTACTACGGCAATTATTTTTTGTCATCAATTTAATGAGTTTTAAAATAATGACTGCTTTTTTAGTTTAAAAAAAAGCTTCCTGAATGGAATTTTCTTAAATTGAGTAAGGATCAATTTTAAATAAATAAAAAAAAAGAATATTATTTTAATATCTTAAATGATTTTTTCATGTTGATATGAAAAAAACCACTAAACAAACGAAGAAAATTCTTTAAGAAAATTAATCTATAATTTTAATGTGAATCAATAAAAATAAATATATTTCTTCCGAGTATACCAATACCTTTTAGCAAAAAATATAAACAAAAAAAATTTATTATTAAAAACAAACCATATTAAAATTAAAAAAAAAAAAATTTTCAAATCGGTAGAGCAAAGCGATATCTTCAATGCCGAGTAAACTGCATAAGAGCTGACCGAGAACTTGATTTTTCTGCTAATGGTGTTGGTAAACAGAGACAACACAATCTTACGTATTTCCGTGACGCGCACCGACTATTTTATATTTACTCTCGTACAGATACATGTATATACGTACGTCTTCCTGACAGCTGTTTATTATTGACCTGCACGCATAATAAATCACGATCGATCGATAATGATCATACTCAAAAGGTGGCATTTTATTGCAAGGACGCGTGACAACAGCTCCAATTCACACCATTTTGGACAAAATCTCAAGTTTAACTACTTTTTCACTAAGAATAGTTTACGCGTGAATCACGTGTGAATTCGGGATATTTTGAGGCTTTTTTAGTAAGGCTACTTTAGTCAGAAATCATTAAACTTACTTTTCAATCACAAGACTGATTTTTAGAAACTTATACATTAAATTCTTTGAATAATCAAGTTTTTTTAAGAGTTTTAAGTTTAAAAGTATGTTACAGCGAAAAGTGGCCAATAAAAATATGAGCTTATTAAACTTTCAGAAATAAGAATGTTAGAATGTTCAAATGTCTTTACAACGAAACTACATATAGAAGATCACCTGGATCGGCGCGTCTGGGATTCCCCAGGAGGCAACAGGTCCCCAAGCAACAGCGGAACTTGGGGTCACCCTCCAGAGGCACCATGCTGAAAATGGCAACGTCCTCGTCGCGTTCACGGGCGCGCTTGATTCTTTCCTCGCCCAGTTTGCGCTGCTGAAGCTTTAGCCGGCTCCCCAGCCGATCGCTGAGCGCGTCCACGGCCATTTTGCCGGTCACGTTGTTTCTATTTACGCACGCCAGTTTGGACCTTTGTACAGGTGGTGGTCACTAACTTTATCTTCAATTTTTAAAGAGAAGGGATTTGTTTAATGTGCTTCCAATTTATGACTTTTAGCAGAGCTTTTCTGGGAGCGGGCTATTTAAAATTTAATGCGCCGTCACAGAGCATTTATATTTGATTTTAGTAAATTTTCTAAATTTCTTGTTTTAGAAAAAATACGTATCATTTGATTGAAGTAAAGCAAATTTCATTTATTGAAACATTTTAAATAAAAATTTCCCCGAGCAATCAATAATTTGATAAATTATTTCTATCGTTTGAAAAATTATTCAACTATTTTTTTCATTCGATTAATATTTAAAAATACTTTTTTAAAACAACATTATAATTATTTTTTAAACTAAGTGAAAACAAGTTATGAAGTCGATTTTTTCGTAAATATAAATTTTGGAATTTCTTCAGAAGTAGGAAAAAGTCTGCAAAGTGAAAGCATCATAAACCAACCCCGAAAAAAAAGGTTTAAGTACGAGGCGTCTCGTAAAGAAAATACGCGGTAAAGAAAAGCCAGAAGACCAGAAGCGGAGCGCGATTGGACCGGTGGCTAGCGACTCACTGAGCAACAGCCACGGCGTCGACGGCTTTCGACTGCCTCCTTCCTTCCACCATCAAGCTCTCTTTCTCCCTCTCTTTTCTGGAGAAGCCAGAGAAGCTCGCATTCGCCGTGCGTTTATCTGCGAATAAGTATAGCTAGTTCGACCGACTGCAACGCTTGCATTGTCTGCTGCAGTAGAAAAAGACCCGCTGCGGTCGGACCGTTTAATATAGAGACTTTACACCCATGGCTATCTTTCTCGACTAATTTAATATTTATCTTTATTACTCAAACCTAATTGCTTTGAAAAAATATTTCTCTTGCGTTCTTTATATTGCTTTAAAAACGCGCACTTCGATGAATTATAACGACTTCTTTAGGCGCTAAGAGCCACTGGGAAATTTTGAAAAATATCCATAAATATTTCATAATTCGTGAGCATAAATCTTTACGTCAAGTTTCAAAAACACATTTTTTTTCTAATTCTGTTTTAGTGGCAGTGGTATCAGTTTACTACCTACCAATAGCGTCATCGTATTTGCGCGTCACTTTTTTTAGTTAAAGCGCAGCTTGCCCATTTATGACTAGCGTATTCATAATATTTTCTGATGTTTTTTGTGTCACTCGATTTAGATCCGTATTTAAAGGTGTAAAGTAAAAAAAAAAAAAAAAAAAAAAGGTGTCTTGGACGCCTGTTAGAAGCGAAGCATAATTATTTTTTATTTGAAAATTTTAATTTGAATTTTGAAATTTTGACAGTATAAAAATTACGTATATAATTAAATTTATATATTATAAAATAAAACTGAAAATTTAGAAAAAATTTTAAAAAAATTTTACAATTTAAAATTTTGTATTGGTAAAATAACATCTACCATAATCTGGCTTATTAGATATGTATATATTAGATATATACATATCTATGTATATATTTAATGTCTAATACATACATATCTATAGTAGAAAGGATGCTATATTCTCGGCCTTATTAGATACTATAAACACATATTTATATAGTATACATATATACGTATCTAATATGGCTTAGAATATAGCAACTCTTTTACTATACATATGTATATATTAGATATGGCCTAGCAACCCTTCTACTATAGATATGTATATATCTAATATAGGCCATATTAGATACTATATATACACATATTTGTATAATATATATACATATCTATATATCTTGGTGTCGGGTTTTTGTGTAGTTTTTTTACAGATTCACTCCTCATATAAAAAGCTTCGCTTCAAAAACAAAACACCGTTGAGTTTTTTCAGAACTACACAGACTTATGAAAACGCTAAGACACTAAAAAAAGTCTGTCTCCTTCGAAAACTTAACAATATCTAGAGTTAGATGAACATTTTTCCGATGTTTATCAGTACCACTCCTTCGTCCGACAAAATTATTCTAAACCAAACAAAACGTCGCTTTGAATTTTAAAGCTCTACTCATCTCTATTTACCTCATACGAATTTTCAATCAATGATCTCTTTAATTATCTACGTTAAAGAAGTCAACGGTGATCTGTAAGCTTGCGCGATTGGAATCCCAAAATACCGTGAATTTTGAAACGTTCAAGATTTGTTTGGGTTCGTCGGCAAACGCGGAAGCAACTCACGCGCACACATTATTAAGATGGACACGTATTACTTGTGTAGATGCGCGCTTTTTTGAATTTTTCTATTTTTTTTTTCTTTTCTTCTTCGTGTCTTGGCAAACAGTGTGGCGTGTGATTGAGAAACAAATGGCGTGGAAAAAATAGACTCCCTCGTTATTGTAAAAAAACGTTCACTATTCATCATTAAGATTGACAGCTTTTTCATTTGTTTATTTAACGCGAAAGTTTTGTGAAAACCTTTTCACAAAGATGACATTATTTTAAAAATCAAGCGTGGTCGTGGAGCCATTAAATTAAAAAAAACTTTTTTCGGTTAATTTGCTACTGTTAGAACATCCAAATCTCAAAAGACATACAATCTTGAATCGAATGAAGAAACAAGGAATTGGTTCCGAAATTTAAGCGAGTCGCGTAGTAAATTATTCCAGAAATATACACACCACAACGATGTGGGGTCCGATACATAGTACAACACTTGCGTATTTGCCAATCTTTTCGCTTCTCCAAGCGCGAAAATGCATTACGCAGATTTATGAATCTTGAGTTGCATCGATAGTTCAGGTGCGCGCATGCAGGTCCTTGCGTTAATTAGCTAGCTTTTTCGTCGTGCACACGCATGACTGGGATTTTCGACGCTCGATTTATACCCAGCTCGTGGACGCTCCGCAAAATTTGCGGAGCGTCCACGAAATGATCACTTTAAAATTGTGCAATGCGGATCACGATTACTTATTAGTCATCTTTATAAAGAGCTGAAAATCGATCAAGTATTTTGGTCAGATGTTCATCTGTTGCTTGATAGACCCCAATGTGCGTGTATAGCATAGTCACTATTTTTTGCTAGACAAATAAATCTTTGAGAGTATTGGGATGAACATCATCTATTAATAATAAACTTAGACTTGCAAAATCTTTGTTAATAATTAAAATTTATAGTGTCATATATTATAAAGCAAGTAAATACATTATTAGGTATACTAAACTTCGCATAAGTAAGTATAATTAAGCAATTATTATTATTATTACTTGTTGCCACTACAGTTTTATTTAATCACGATTTGAGATGAATTTTTTTTTTCTTTCAGTCTCATCAGCTTTATATTTTTTGGACTTAATACAATGATTTTAATTGAGCAATTTTTTCAGAAGATCTTTCCCAAACTAACATTTAAATATCTTTTGCGATTTAATTTAAGAAACCTACATTTATGAAACGATTTATAAACCAAATTTATTTATAAACAATCATGAAATGAATTAAAAATGCAATAAATGAAAAATGTGCTAGCAAAAATTGAAAAAATGCAGAAATTTTTACTATTTACGACCATAAAATCGTTGAAAGAATAATATTTGTTAATTTGAAAGATTAATATGATAATTGACAATAATTTGTAACAAGTTTATCATAATGAGTAATATAGATAAAGTTTACCTCTAACTCAAAACAGGTACAAAAGTCAAAGACATAAAAAATTTAATTTAAAATAAAGTATTATGAATGGTGAAAATAATAAAAGAAATAACGTAGCGAAAACTCATCGCTTGATCGAAAACGATGGATGAATCTTATTAAATATAACCATTGTATGCATTTTCAATAATAACTTTCACTTCGCAATTTATCTCCCACCTTTTTTTTTTTTTTTGAAGATTTTTGGCTCGCGTCCTTGACTCGTTTAACCTTAACAAGCCAGCATAACTCGGTTCCCCCACAGGGAAAGCGATGCGGGGAGATAGGTAGGTTGTGCAGGCAAGCTCGCGGGGAATCACGAAAAATCGGTGGTATTTTTCGGTACAATCGCACCGACTCCACGGGAATAAAATGCGGTACTCGAGTTTAATTGGTGGTAATTGACGATTTTATCAGCTTAAATTATTGCGTATTACGAAATACAAAATACGGATGATCCGTCGTGTTTATTTTTAAGCTTAACCTAACTGGTTGAGACAGCTTAGTGAGAAGGTTTTTTTTATAACAAATCAGCCTTAAAAAATACTCTTTTGTAATTAATTTGTATAGTAATTAAATTAATTGGTACTCACCAGCACGGAAGATCTCGCCACAGCCATCGCAGCGACTAGCGAATTGGGCGTCGTAGCAGTTACCGCAATAAATCTTGTCCACCTTGCTGCCGAACTGTTTGTCCACCAAGGACACTCTGCATTTGTTGCAGAGGAAACACGCCTCATGCCAGTGCTTGTCCTTGTACGATAGATCCTGGGTACGAAAATATTAAAACACATCAATTTTTGTTACGTTTTACCGCGTGAAATGTTATCAGAAAAAAAAGGAAGGAAAAATGATTTATTTACGATGAATTTTTAGCCATAAATGGATCAAGAACCATTAATTTAAAGTGTCAGATTAATTTTTCACGGATGATTCCTTCAGTGCTGCTTATTTATTCTTGATAATATTTTTTCACATAGAAAATAAGTTCATTTTACTTGTTTGTATTTAAGTCATGGTAAGAGTAAAATGTGTCAAGTCAGTTTTTTTAAATACTTGAAAAAGTTCAGCGTTCAAGTCTAAAAAGAAATAAGGAAACGTAGAAAATCATAGACAACTCTAGAGAGCCCATTTTTGAAAGATAATAGAAGTTTTAAAAATGAAACTAGAATAATTAAGTATGAAAAAAAACCATTGAAAAATATAAACCAACTCCTTAAAAGCGACGATGATGAATTTATAGATGAAAGAAAAAATTTGTAAAAGAGCCTGGCTATTTCTAGAAATGAGTATCTTAACGCCACAAGTAACACATGCCTGGTTTAACATTTAGGTCTAATAAAAACTCTTAACCTTCGAAATTTGAAAACTAGCTTCCCTCATCTGTCAAAAAAGTGTATAGGCTCTTGGCAAATTTCAAAATCTTCGTCAATTTTATGGAAGCTCTTAAACTGTAATATATCGATGGTCCCAGCGAAGAAAAACCTTAGTAGAAAATCTGAAGATTTTAAATGACAAATGAGAGGCTGAAATGAATTAAAAAATTGAAAAAAATTAAAAAATCTTATTTATTAAGTAATGATTTACTGAGATTCCTGATTCAAAAAAATTTTTTAATTCATTTCAGCCTCTCATTTGTCATTTAAAATCTTCAGATTTTCTGCTAAGGTTTTTCTTCGCTGGGACCGTCGATATATTTCCAGTTTTCAGAGTATCTCTGTTTAAAAAAATAATACCCACAGACTCTTGATAACAAAAAAATATAATACTCGGGTCATTTTTTATCTATGTAATAAATTTAATCGTTTAACCTTATTAGTTTATCATAATGGTAGTTTCTGTATGAATTCTTTAAGAACCATTAAAATAATATAAACGTAGATGAAAATAAATGTGAATCCAGTGAATTTAAGAGCTCAAAAGCTTGTGACAAATATTAGGAAAAATTATGACATTTAAAAAACGCTTAAGAGACACTTGCTCTCTGTTTTACATGTAATAGTCTCTCAAGCCAGAAAGAACTTGGCACTGACTACCAAAACATTCGGTTGTTTCCGTTATTTTTATTAAATCTGAGAACTAAATAAATTAAGAAACCTCGTAACTCAAAAAAACGATTAAAGCAATCTGCAATATTACACAATATCTTGTAAGTTTATAAAAACAAAACAATATTTTATTGATGTTTTATAGTAATTAAAAAATGAATAAATATCACATAACAACTATTGCATTTTCACAGAAAAATCTAAAACAAAGATTGTTTGAGTTTTGAAAATTTTTAAATCTTGAAAAATGATTAAAATTTAAAAAAATATGATTTTGAATTAAAATTATATTTTCAACTGATGTGTATGTAGCAAAAAATTAAAAAAAATTATTACATCAAATTTGAAGAGAGGAAAATTCGTATGAAACTTGCAACAAAAAGAGAAAATCCAGAAGGCCGAATGAATAAACAAGCGTTCCGGGTAGTTCCGTTGAAAACAGGTGCGGTTTGTGAAAATTCAGTTGGATCTGTTCCTCACGCGCTTGTAACTTCTAGATTCGAATTAATTACTTGGATGACTTGAGAAATATAATGTGTATATTGCTAAGCACGAAGGTGTTCATTTGTCGCGCGAATAATAGTTCTTATTGCCGATATTATTCTCTTTTGTGAAAGGGAAGCCAGCGAGAGCGATTTATTATCTCGTACAAATTTAACGTTTCTATTAAATCTTTAAATCGAGCTATTAAATTAATGGTCGAACCGACGTATGCACTCGGAGTTACATAGTCATCAGGGGTTTAAGGATTGTTAAGGAACAAAAGAGTTTACCTTAGAGTCGATGCCGATGATTTTGTGGCACTCCTCGCATCCGTTGGCGAAAACGCTCTCGTAGCACTTGATGCAGTAGGGGTGCTCGTCTCTAAGAACATAGCGCTGACCCGTGAGCGACTCGTCGCATTGCCAGCAGCAGAAGTGACCGCTGTGCCAGTCCTTGTTCATTGCCTTAGTGTACTCCCCACTGAAAATTAACTGAAAAAATATCCGTTCCACGTTAGCATTTTTTTTTTTAACACCCTTTAACAACACTAATTTAATTTTACAAAATTTATATTCTTATGAAAGGATCTTGACATGGAATGATAATTATTATGAATTATAATGATTTAAGATTTTCGTTAAGTTTGGGAAGTTTATTATATAAAATCTGTGGTGGTCAACTTTTAACTATATTTGAACTGTGCAGGTGAAAGTTTTTGAACTTTGAGCTTTGAGCTTTTATTATGCTTGAATACTTGATTTAAGTAGTTATCAGCTATACTCTATATATCCAGCGTATACTGGAACTTTATTTAACTAATGTATACAATTTTCAAATAACACAATAATGCAGTTTTAACAACTTAGGCTGAACTTAACATTTTACAAAAAAAAAAAAAAAAAAAAAAAAAAAAAAAAAAAAAAAAAAAAAACAATAATTTATTATACTTTGGTATTTTTTAAACTTAGTAATATGCACTTGAGTTATGTTTGTAACTGCGTTTTGATTGAACGAAGAACAGAATCCTTAGGTAGTATAAAGTTAAATTGGTAATTGTCTTGAGATATGTACCTTGGTTGAGTGCTGTTGTATGTGCTGGCTGAGCATGTTTTATTACATGTATAATGAGTATTTCGGCGAAAGTATATTCGTGACTCCATGTGAGTGACTAATAAGTTTCGCCTAATCTACCATACTAATTTAACCCAAATAATTATGTTCATATAACGTATAATCGTAGTAATGAATGAATAAAACTTTCTTATGTGACGGGCGAACAAAAAAATTCTTCTCGATCTTGACAGTTTAACGAATTAGAGAAAATGCTGAAAATTAACTCGACACAATTTTAAATGATCGTCACACTAATGGAAGAGGAATCAACGCGTAGGAGTCAGGGCAGGTCTTTGAGCGGGAGATTCGAAAACAAAGCGAGAGTTCGGAATTCAGCGATATCCGGCATCCTCGAATACCTGCTCATATGAGCACGCGAATCAAGATCAAGAAGCAAGGAGAGGATGCAGGGAATAAAGGGGGTATGAAAGATCCGCCCGTGCAATAAGAAGAGAGAAAGAGAGAAGAGCCGCAACAGCCAGCACATACTCTTCGATGGCGTTTCCGACGTCGTTGTGGTTGTTAACGTTGTTCTGGGTGGAGTCGAGCTCGGTTATGGTGACCTCGGCGTTCTGGTCCCGGCTCTCCCTGCGCTTGGTCGTCTTCTTGACTTTTCGCGTTTTGCTGCGCGTCTGCTCGGTCTGAGTGAACACTACACTGTCAACGTCGGCCATTATCGAGCTTGGTTAGCTTGGTATCACCACAAAAGCTCAAATTCAAAAACTAATGATCCAATTTTTCGAGAGCAGCCTGATGCGGAGGGTGCAGGATGACGATGCTGTCTCGGAGGAGTTTGCAAAGTGACTGAAGTACCAAAAGCGCGCGCTGCTGGCCCGTAGGTACGCGAGCTATTTTAGTCGGGCGGCTTTCCCTCCAGAAAATAACTAACTAACCCCTCCCCTCTTTCCTCCTCGATGCAGTAGATCTTCTTATTCCTACGAGCGTTTATTATTTGTCTTTTCGTCTTTCTCCCCCCCCCCTCCTCCCCCTTGTTCTTCTTCTTCTTCTACCGGTCGCGTGCCGGGTGCAACTCGCTTTTTATCGCGATACCATGGATCATCATCATCCGCGTAATGACTGCTGCTCGCCGGAGGGCGGGATCGTGTCGGAATCTTTTTTTTTTCTTCTCATCGGACTTGCCAAGATTTTTTGATTTTTATTTTCTCGCGGACTACGTGATTTTTTTTTTTATTTTTCTCGAGGTACGTGAATACCGATCGACTTGTATAAAAAACCTGTGGTTCAAACAATAATTGAAAAAACCTGTATATAACCGATACTAGTCCAAAACGCGAAAAAATTGAACTTTTTAATTTTATGGATCAGCTGGAAATATCATAAAAGTTTAAATTTTGAAAAAAGTTAAGGGATTAAAGAAAAACTCAAAGAACCTCAATAAAATGAGTGTGCAACCCTTGGGGATGAATACTTTTGATAATTTAATCCACTGCAGGTACAAATATAGTGAACTTGCAATATGAAGAGCTGGTTTTCAAAAATTTCGGACTTTTTTTTTATTAATAAACAATTTTCACAACAACTTAGTAAAATATTCTTTAATTAAACCAAGCTAACTTGCCAACATTTGAAAAATTTGGGAAATAAACGTTCATTAACGAGGTAGTAACAAAGGTGAATCAATTAGATTCATGAAAAGCTTAAAACCTCAATCGAATTAAATTAAATGATAATTGTTTAAAATCTTTTTCAAAATGACCGCATCCAGCTGTGGGGGTATTTTAAATACCGTACGTATAATTCTGTCCTATCAAAGAGACAAAATTATTTGTGTTTTGAATCAACTTATTTCATTGGAACACAAGGATTGCTTTGAAAGTTACACTTGAAAATTGAAAAATAAAACTTGTTTATTTTAAAAAATATTTTCGGGTACTCAAAATAACTGTGACTCAATAATGGAATCAGAAAAATTATTTGCTTCAAAAGTTATTTGCCAATGACAATCAACGCAAACGTATTTTCACTTCTCACAAATGAGTGCAATACGACTTCTACGACTTTGATTCACTTATTCATTGATAATTTTGATCAACAAAATAGAAATAGACAAATAAGTTTAAAAAGAAAAAAGAAAAATCTAGAATTAGATCAGTTACTGAACGACCAAACGAGAAGTTAAGATGCATAAAGTTGACATTGGATGCGCGGGATAAAATCCTTGCGCGTGTGCGGAATCATCCACAATGTCTCATCGTAAAGGTGCCGGGTGCAGTAGCAGCAGCAGTAGGTCTGGTCCGGTTGGCGGGTTCTCTTTTCTACAAGTTTTCCTGCACGCGGCTCGTTGCGGACATCTACCTACTCGCGGGCTCTCTCTTTTGATCCATCGTGCAGTCGTGGGCGAGGTGATTATTTTTAGAAAACAGTCCCGACCGGACATGCCCGCTCCGCGGCTTATTCTAAACACCGACAGCTGTAATTTTATTATTCATCTTTATCTTTCTTGTTCTGCGAGTACGGGTTCGATTCTCCCGTTCTTCGTTCCAGGCAAACATCAAAGTCCAAGTATCCAAATATTAATTCAAAATTACTCTTACTAACTCACAAACTAACGTATTTTTACACTTATAAATAGACTAAAATATTTAAAAACAGTATAAAAAATATATGATATATTTTAATTATGTTGACACCAGCCTCACTTTAGGACTATGTATACGGTCATGAACCGTAATGGGTATTCTAAGAATTTTGCCTGCCTCGTCTGTCGCGGAAAACTCATCCGACAAGGCAAATATTCCACGAGACGAGTCCAATGAAGCATTGATAGTATGCTATTTCATTGATATCTCGAGGCAAGGTCTGCCTTAATGGCTGAGACCGAATAATTTGATGGTGAATTAACTTTCTGTCACCAAATTTTTGTCAATTATTTGATCGGATCTAACTTTAGCTCAACGTCTGAGAAAAATTCCGAAAAAATTTCCCTGACTAAGGATTGGACCCATGACCCTTTTCGTACCTTGTCTACTAAACCACCGAGGCGTCTAATAAAATATACTTTCTCAAAGTTGGCAAGCGGAATCTAAAGTTTAGATGATTTTCTGATTTTCAGATTCCGATTCAACTTTAAGCCTTGGTTCATGGCTTCCAGCAATGATTGTCTGTCTTTATATTTTTTGCTTATTCATGCAAGAAATATAGCTTTTCCGTCCACGAGCCTCAAAATCTAACCCTCGTTTCTTCGTTTTCGGTTCTTAGGCAGAAAAAAAAATTCCAAACTTGTTTGAGAAGGGTTTTTTGGCCTCCTCGTTGCATGCCTCGCCTATGGCTCTAAACCCTTGTCCGACCAGCCTGGTAACTTACTATTACCAGCTTTGGGCTTATCGGAGAAATAGAACTTGTGATTTCTATTGGTGCTACTAATTAAAATCTTCATAGTGAGATAATGTCAGAAACTGATAAAATGTCTTAAGTAAATCAAATAATTACGAAAAAACTTATGATTCTCATAACTTCTGAGGGACTCTATAAAATTTGAAATTGTACATTTTTTATTCAAAGACTCTATAAATTAGTTATGATTTCAACAAAATTTTGAATTCACAGGTAACAGGTTAAATTCAAATGAGAATAGTTAAAATAGTTCTGTTTTAAAGTGAAAGTTTTTTAAATTGAGATTAAGTAAAATACCTATTTACTCTAGAGTATACTTTGATAGAGTATCAGACGAAAGAGCAAGCCACCCGCAACTTGATATTAAGCCAAAGTTTGCAGGTGGTTCCCCTAAGAGCCTCATAGTCGCGTCGTCGTGGAAAAATAGAATAGTGGTAAAACGAAAATAGTAGGAGGGGAAGCGATAGGTAATTGGGTCGGAATGTGTTTCACGCATCACCAATAATCTCGCGACGACGGCGACGCGCCGCCGTTAAAAAAACATCACACGCGCCCCATCACTTTTATCCCGTCTTTTTAACCAGCAGTGACCGACCTGTCGTCGAGACACTTTTTTATATGAATAATACCAATCTCAAATTTTATTTTTGTTCGAGGGCTTTTTTTAATTTCGCGTGATTCACTTTTCATTGGAAGTTTTTTTTTTTTTTTTTTTTTTTAATGGAAATTCTTTCAAGATGTACAAGAGCTTATAAAAATTTTCAAAGAATTTAAATTCATATAACCAATTTTATATAGTGCGAATGAAATGATGAAAAATCACTTGAACGATACAAATTAGTACATTTGATTCCTCCGAAAAACATGTGACCTTGGCTCGGGTGCAAGAAATTAAGAGCCAAAGATTCACAATAGCCAATTTAATTGTTGGAATCATAGTCAATATTAGTTGTGAACAAAACAATTTAAGCTTCAAAAATAGATAATCATTATTGCTTGTTATACATTTCTCCAAGTAAACATCGTTACGCACTTCATCAAATTAGTTTCTTGGTTGAGATTCTGTTTTTCTACAGGAATAGAAAACTTTGTTTGTTTACGTTTTTAATGCTGATGTCTAAAAATAATAATAAAAATAAATAAATAAATAAATAAAAAGATGAAAATCAATACTTTTTTTCGAAAAACAAAGTTTTAAAAAAATTGTAATAGTTTAAAGTCCCATTTTTATAATTGAAAATTTTAAATTATTGTAAAAAAACATTCCATCATATATTTAAATGATATTTCTATTCAATTCTATTTAATAATGTTCAAAAAATGTGACGCGTAGTTTTAAGAATAAACAAACTACCAAAAAAAATTGTTTTTATCTGCCCTGTGTTAGAAGAGAACAGAGATTTTAAGAGACATTTTAAAAAAATGAACAAACAAATCTTTTTCCGACATTATGAATCTCTCAACTCATTAGAAGTGAGGTACTAAGCAATAACAATAACAAAATCATTCGAATGATTCAATTAATTAAGTTATATATTAATTATTAATTAACGTAACTGTTTTTTATAATTGATGGTTTAAAACTGTATACATTTGATTAAATAACAAGATTCTATTTAAAAAATACAAAATTTTGAATTTACAGCAAAAGGTGAGGAAGAAAGTGATAAGCAGATAGCGTTCAACGTGCAAGTGAAATTGAGTCAGAAAAATATTTTTTTTCCAAAATTAAGTAAATTTGTTTTGCAATAGTTGAAGTTAAAAATTGAATACTTTAATATTTGTACTTGATTTTTAACAACTCACGCTAATTTGACATAATATTTTACTGCAAAAATAAACCGTATTTATTTAAAAAATTTTTTAAAATTAAAAAATAAGGATAATAGTTTGACACAGACGGAGACAGTTTACGAGGCAGAAAATCTAAACATAATCTCTCAACCTTGACCAAAAATTCCAATTCCAAAAAAAGAAAAAGCCACCGTGGCAATTGAAAAGCAGTAAAATAAAAGTGCACCCGATTTATAATCAAAAATTTTTTAAATTTTGTCTGAAAAATTCATGCGGACACGAAACGTAAAAATTAGGAGCGATGAATGAACGAATTTTCTGAGAAAACGTTCATACACGCTAGCCACGCGGCGAGGCGAGTGCAGTGAGCGCGTAATGTATAACGCAAGCAAGCATCATAGCGGAGCTCGAGAAAAGATTGATATTTTTGGGATACCCGTAGCCCGCGGCACACGGCACCACGCGCTAATATAACATAACAACGCGGCAGCTGGTCCACGCGAATATCGCACGCGCGCAAGCTCTCACCCAGTCTTACCAATAGTCTCGGACGCTGACAGGGATTATGCCAGGAATTTCACTCGCAACATCAGTTTTTTTTTTTTTTTTTTTCTTTTTTGCAAACACGTAACGGCTTTAACTTTTTCTGCTTTTATTTTACGATTATTAGTCTCACACTTTTGTCTCGTAAATTCAACGTTGTAGAATACATAGAATACGAAAATAGCTTCTTCGTTGAGATAACTTTTAATTCAGTTTTTTGGTAATAGTATTTTGCGTACACTGTAGTGTGAAAAATGTATTAAAAATTATGCTATTTGTGTGTTTGAAACAATGTTAACGTTGGAAAAATATTTTGACGAATTTTTAAAACTATTCCATTAAACTATATTCAATGTCAGAAAAAACACTTTTTACTCACGATTTTACATACTTTTGATTTTACTTCGGTATAGTAAATTCTTGTGTTCATAAAATAGATTAATCTGTTAACATTGTTTAATGTAAATGAAATTAAAATGGTCCATGAACCCATAAGGGTTTTATATCAAAAATCGTTTGAAAATGCTAATTTTTTTTAAGTTTATTCATTTGAAATTTTTATAATTGAAAAAGAAAATATAAGTACATTATAGAAATTAGAATTAATATCTAATTATGTACTTACACTAATTTAATGAAAAAAACTAAAGTCTTATGTCCCACTAAAAAAGTTCATATCTTTTCATTAACCAGAAAGCGTGCCAAACACTCTACTTGAATCCTACATTTTATTTAAGCAGAATATATCTTAATAGCCTAATAGAGTCAGTTGTCAGGTCAAATAATTTATATATATTTTTTTCATCGCAGTATAAAAAATCTTCTAAATTTTCAAACTGTTTAATATTGAATGATTTATAAGAATACTATTTAGTTTCACTAGCACTTTTAAGCAAAGGTATAATAAAAAGTTTTACCAATGGTAATGTTACACAAGTTATAAATCTATTATAAAAAATAACAAATCATATTTAAAAGCAGTGATAAAATCTGAAAGAAATACTGCAACTTATTGAGTGACCACTCCAGAAATAGTGTAGATTAATACATGATGTAAAAGTAATTTGTAAATATGAATGAGTAAAAACCGTTAAAGTTGATAACGTTCAGTGTCGCAACAATTCGTTTATGAAAAAAATCGAAATTGCTACTGTTATTATTAATCACAGCATTATTTACATCATGTTTCATTAGATGTCTGGTCAAACGGAATTTTGTTACTTGAGAATTAAAAACGTCTATCATGTTGATACTACTAAGGTGGAAAGGATAACTCAAGAAATATAATCTTCATGCAAAGTTGTTCACTAGCATTACCCAAAAAGACTGATTATCCCTAGGATCCGGAATAGAGTACTCAATCGGCTGTTCACTGAACTTCAATCCTTCCTCGGCATCAATGTACTCATCGTGTGATTCACTTTCCACCGAAGACTTTATCCAGCTATCTCCACCGAGCTTAGTATTTTGATTATCCTCGTAACTATTGTCAGCACCACTGGCACCACCAAGAACACTTTTATACTTTTTGTAGTCTTCTTCGGAGGCGTCCTCAAAACTGGATATCTTTATCAGCTGAGGCTTACCATCAACTGAGCCTCCTACCGTTTCTGTGATTCTTTTGACTCTAGCCGACGAGTCTTGATCATCAACCTGTCTACAGCAGCAATTCGGGCAAACGTTCAACTTATTATTAATGACGTCCGTCCTAGATTGAAAATCTTTATTTTCACCTAATTGCAATTTATCCTCAAAACTCGTTTGAATTAGCACAGATACGCTGGGGAGCTTGTTACTCACGGCCTTGCCGACCATGTAACTTCCGTCGTCGGTGTTTGTCCACTCATCTCGCAACGGATTCCTTGGGATCGTTTGCACTTGGATATCAGATTTGCATCTTTCGGGTTCACGGTGACGCTTCGACCTTCTGGTTGTGGATAAATTTTCGGCTGACTTACGCAGTTCGGAAGTCTTGGATTTTGATTTGGTAGATTTTCTAGCAACCGTAGTTGATTTACCTGTTTTATGATGGTGTTTCTTTGGGCGTTTGCTTGAATCTTCTTCTTCATTATCATTGTAATCTTCACAAGAATCTGCCCGAATTTCCGGTGTCTTTGATCGCCTCAAATTTTTCTTGGATTTAACCAGGTGATCGGATTGTTCTGTTTCTTCTAAAGATGACACGTCAGATGCAGAACCGTTGTTGTTCTTCATTGGATCTGTAGCAGCGTTGCCATTTGATTTTCTTACTGGATTTTCATTACCTGAATCTATCAACGAGGATGGATTAGAGCTGGACTTTTGGTCGCGTGTTTCTTCATCGATTCCAAATGGAATCGGAGTTGCAACTCTGACATAGTCATCGACAACCGATGGTGGGCCCAGACATAAGACATCGGGCTCAGATCGAGTTTCTCTGAGAATTGCTTCAATTTTGCTACAGGTGTGCTCTTTGCCGGTATCGTTAATTTCTTCCAAGCTTGCCTTGTCAATGATGACATAGCCTTCAGATAGTCTGGGTCGATGAAAATAGTCTATGCAGCAGTTTTTCGATGGCTCATCCGTTAATTTTAACAAGCAAACTGACACGTGCTTGAGACACGCTAGAAGTTCCAGCGCGCCCACGCAGCCAACAAGAACGGACAACTGTAGCCCCATGATCACTGTGCTTAGAGTTGATCTTACTCATTTGAGTTAAATTTAGCTGTCATTGTGCACTATTTTTAAGCTCCGGTATACTTTGATAATCCCAAATTGAGAAAATCTGGCGGTCGTTGACTCCTTTTTCGCTCGCCAATGCTAGTAAAAAGTTTTATTTTATTTTTTAATCTGCTTTGTATTGTTAATGACTTATATATTCATATCGATCTGTTCAGTTGAAGTATTCTTGGTAGACACTGATTTAGGATAGTTGTGCTGGGCAATAATCCAATAATCGATGTTTGCTATTATATCAAATGAACGTAACATGCTACAACAATTGAAAATTTTCTAATTCTTACATAAGTAAAGTACAGGGTCCTGTTTAGTTATTGGAAAAAATTGATTCACTTTAATTTAACGATTTCAATAATATTTAATTAATAAAATCACGACAGCACTGAAAACTTTTCTTCTCTTCATAACAGCATGAAATATTTAGATGTAATCAAATGATAAATGTGAAGATTTAATTTTTGCCAATTACTGTTAATTGAGTAATCCAAGTGATCATTCCACGCACGGTGAACGTAAACAACGCTCTTCCAAGGTCAAAAGAGTGGGGGCGCGTGGCGGCACAGCCCCCTCCCTTAATCGCAGCAGCCGAAAAACTTACGGTAGAGATAGCCAAGCCGGCAAAGAGAACGTGTTCGCAGCAGCTGGTTATCCATGATGCACCCGCACTCGCGAGATTTCACTGTCACGCGGTTAACGGTTTGGATACCGGTGATGAACTAGGACCGATGCTAACTGTGCCTCGCGGCCAAATAATGCGCGCGTAATGAGGAGCCGCCGGGGCAGCAGACGGATGCACTACTATAACAAGGTACGGGTTCGACGGGGCTAAAAGTAGACCGATACAGCCACCCTGGATCGAAGAAGGACAGACGACGGATGATCGCTTAAGGCCAAGCGTTTTATTCAGCCGCCAAACAGGGGATAAATTAACGACCCGGGGAGAGAAGCTGCTTGCACTTGGCTCTGCAATACCAATGACTTACCGACGAGCTACCATCTTTAAGAGAAACAATACAACCCGTTACCAATTTTATACTAATCGAGTCCTCGTTAATCAGAACCTTTTTTTACAGACATTTTCTACTTATCGGGCCACAGTGATCGTTTCAACGAACCGCTACACTCGAATGCCAAATTAAACGCTCGATTATTGGATCTCCAAGGGGTTCGGAAGGTCACTGAATGCTCTTCTTTGCTTGGTATTTTTGTTTTATTTTTTTTTCTGAATTTCAATAAAAAATTTGGATTTTGCATTTTTCAGGAACTCAAATTTTCAAATAAAAATATAAATCTAAAAAATACATAAACAACGGCAAGCCGTAAATAGAGATTTGTAAAGTATTCGTCATTGTATGGACAACATCATCGGGAGTTTCCGATACGATATTTGCGCGCGGTACATCGTTTCTGGCCAAGTTCCAGTTCATTCATGAAAACGTTCCATGACATACGGGCGTATCGAACTTTCGATGAATTTTGTATATTTAAAGAGCGGCAGAGTGGCATACACTATCGAGTTCAAACAATATTGAATAACTTCACAACAATGTTCAAAAATCTTTAATTATTTATTTAAACAATATTGAAAACCAGTTAGAAATTTTCCTTATTAACTCTAAAACTTAAATTTTGAATTTGTAAATAAGCTATTGATGATCAACGGTTTAGATAAACGCCTTGAAATAATTGTTTTTATAACTACTTACTGCAAACTAACAAGATGTTTTGATACGTGGAACTCTGATTCATTTTCTTATCGCAAACAATGAGCAATAAGCTTTTCGTAATGAACCTTTTAAAATCATGCTCCCTAGTGTATAGATAATGTGTAGATAGTTTTTTTTTCTTACTCATTGAAAATTTGAAATTGATAATTTGGCAAAAATTTAGCAACTACTTTTGGTCCTAAAACTAACTGTTACTAGTTTTGGGACCGAAAGATCATCGATCGGCTCGCGTGAGTGTGGACAACCGAAAAGCGGAACAATGCCAGCCATAAGTTATTTCTGTCGGTGATCGAAAGCCGTCGTGGTGGCCACGGTCGGGCTGGGCGAGCAAAGATCCTCGAAACCCGCTTTTCGTGCGGCTGACCGATTTAGAAGCGCGAGACGCGCAGGCCGGGTGCAAACGTGCCGCGCCGGGCGCTCGCCCTAGACTCACAATCTTCTCTTTGACCAATAATAAATATCATTCTGGAACATACGCGCTTACCTTTACCCTTTTTCTTTTTCCGGATCTCTTTTTTCCGGGAAAAACTATAAAATTTTTGTCTGTTTGTGTCTAGCGCGAGTCCGAATGTATATTATGTATTAAACTGAACTGACTTTTTGAAAATTGTATGTTAGTTCAATTTATCATACTTGATATAATACACTGTATACTCGAATGAATTTACGACTGAGTAAAATGCTCTTTTCATAAATATTATCGGATATTAATCTGAGATGCATTTTGCTAAGATAACATGAATATTCTCCAGTGTAAGAAATTCGTTAAAATCTTTTTTGTACTAGGTCTAATTAATCAATTATAGGATCCGTAGCAACTGATTCAAAATTAGTGTTCACAAATTTTTTATAAATTAATAAGGTTTTTTTTTTCATAGTCAAATTCTCCTGAAGACGATACAAAGTAAAAAGTCTTTAGAGATGCTGAAAATTATGCACTTTATGCTTGTCATAAAAATCAAGTCAGAAGCATGTCACATCAGACGAGTTCTCACATCAAAACTACCAACTAATCAATTTTACTCTAGTAGCCTCTGCCAACTGTTACGCGTCCCATAAAACGCCGACGGGTGCCCCAACAAATTGCAAAACGCAATAAATCCGCGTTCTCGTAATCCTCTTTTTTTTCCACAGAGATCCATCCTCCAGCTCTCTCCACGTGAACCATTAAACTGCCGACTCGTCAACATTTGATTTACGTATTTTTATTTATAAAAATATCGTGTTTCAGGAAAATATCCAAGACAGTCGCTAATTTCACACGAGTCCACCTTTCGGGAATTCTGCGCTACTCTCGCGCGAGATATAAAAGTTAAATTTACGTTTTACTCAACGTCGATTTTCTATTTTTATTCTCAAGTAAGATAGACATCATTCTCGTCACTTCTTGAGTGCTGTATCGACTAAGACTGACTGTTACAACTATGCACACTCGGGTGAATTCGTCTGGCGTGAATGAAACAGATATTTTTGTGATACTTTTTCGAGAATCCAAAAAGAATATTTGATTGAAATCTCAAGGTTTCAATAATAAACTTGATCTAAGATTTCCACGGGAAGCTTTGAAAACATCTTACAAATTCGTCAAAAGCCCAAGGTATAAAAAGACGTGTCCTTTGAAAATTTATAAAATGCTTGGGAGTACACTTTTTGGAAGCACAAGAGTATAGCTTGGAACATTAAGATCTAAATAATAAATAAATTGGTAAATCTCATCAGACAATATTATGATGAAATTTGATCATGACATCACACTTTTTGTACGAGACGAAATAAAGATTGACCCAAGAGCGAGTTGATACACATCTCAAAATAATCAATCGAGAAAAAACAAGTATAAAAAGAAGATCCGAACCCTTTGAGAATAGCACAGTACAGAAATAAATTGTTTTACTGGCAACAGGTGATGGTCAAGAGCAAAGACCCCACGTGGAATGCGAAGCGTGCGTAAATTAGTCGTTATTGTTTATGATACTTTTAACTGCTCAAGCTTTCAGATTTTTTTTTATTTTTCAACGTTGCGTTCGTGTAAAGCAGAACAAATTTTTATGTAATGGCCTATAATTACAATAAGGTTGTCTTCAAAAAAATTTTATCTTCAATTATGTAATAAATAAATAAAGTATTCAATTTTAATCAAACAACCATACATCAAAAATCTAAATATTATTTTTATTATTTTTAGTAACAAATTTTTATAACTCAAAATAAAACGAAATCTTATATTTTTGAAAAGAATTTGACAAAAAATAGAAATTAACAAACGCTTTTTCGAAAATAGTTTATAGAGACCAGAGAGTTTGCCATTAAGCAGGAGTCGACAAATTGCTCCATTTATTTCGATAGCCAGCAGTTGGTGTAAGCGTGGGAGCTTGCAAAACTGTTACCACCCTGGGGGCGTTCATTGACTTTAGTTCAAACAAACTAACAAGCTAAATAAATTTACATTTTAAATAAATTTTTATCAGCATTTAGTATATCTATTCTACTCGATTGGATGTAACGATATTCTTGTTATTTAAAACATTTGAAAAAACTTGATCTTAGCTTAAAAAAAATAAAAAATTATTCAAAATCATTTGCACCTTTTTGAAAAAAATCATATATTGCGTTTATGAAACATGGTAGTCAGGTGGGAAGTCTAATAAAGTTGTCAGAACATCAGATTTACCTGTCATCATTTATTTTTCGTTCACTCAAAATCTTGCTAAATCATGTAACGTGACACTCGGTTTTTTGCTTATTTTAAATCCAACAATGGTGCTAGATTTTTTTTTTCTTCTTTATTTTCAGACGTAATTTTTTTTTAATATTATTTCAAAGTGGTATTTCCAAATTTGCGGATATATCTTGTCTAACCTGAAAATCGGAATCTTATTTTCGGTTATCACGCGTCAAAATAATTTACTACAGTGGTCCATCATGTCACCAAAGATTCTTGGAGAATCGCCCTGGTGAAGATGGTGCATTACTTTTAAAGTTCAAGAAATATTTTATTAATTTATTTCATCTGTTTTTGATGAAAAAATTTTTTATCAGCTATAGAAAATTAAAATATTTTTAATCTTACAATGAATAATAAATAAAAGCAAACTATAAATTTATGCTGTACTGCAAAAAATTAATTAAAAAAAAAAAAAAAAAAAAGTTAAGAGCCTTGTCAGTTGCAGACTAACCTTTAATTAACACGTCGTCAGTAAATAAATTATTAAATGAAATTTATTGCGTGGATGATCCTGAAAATATGATTTAATATTTCAACTAAGTACATCGTTTTTTGCAAGCAATTTAAAAATTTTTTCCGCCACAAACCTTATTCTTAGATTAATTTCAATCATGATTGATAATTCAAAGATAAAATAAAGGGTAGTATAGTTTAATAATCAATATTTTGAGATTACCAATATTATTTCAGTAATTAATATGGATTAGAAATTTAAGTTTTCATTGGACATTGATGTCACTCTTATTGAGCTCAAATAAATTAATGAATAAAAGTATGTGTGATGGTGTGTGATAGTACGGTAGTGAGGCACAGATTGACGTGGCGCGAAACTCCCGCGGGTCTGCGCTCCCGAAATAGATAGTGTCGTGGGCTCGCTTGATAGAGAAGCTCGAGGATTACGTCAACCTGCAGCTTTCGCGTGCACAAAGACGACTGGTAACGTCGTTTTCGTCGTCTCAATCGTTGCGCACCGGAACTACTTCAATTATACGTACGCCACTACGCAACGTTTGAATAGTTTTGATTACTAACGACATTTCTCACATTCTTCATGCCCTTTACTTTTATTTACTTTTTTTCATATACATATAAACTTTACAAAAAGTTTTCTTGGTTTAATTTTCAGTGGTTTGATGCAAAGAATCTCAATAATTCTCATAAATAAAGTGTAACTGTCGTGTAAACAATAAGTTTTGACTTTTACGATAACTTACCAACGTCAAAACCAGTTTTAGATCACTATTAAACGGTAAACCTAGACTTTTTTTCAAACTTAAACGATGCTGAAAATATCTAAAAATACACTATTACCAAAATAAACACAGAATCAAAATAATCAAGCACTGTAATCAAGTTTTTATGCGAAATTTTACAAGGAATTTTGGTATAGATTGATCACGGTCGAATTTTGCTGAGTTTCGATTCCTTTCCATTCGATGACTGACTAACGAAAGACCAGATCGAGGGGTAAATGAAGGATATTGAAATCGTCTATACTTGATTTCTGAGTCAAAATAGATTTCACGGATACCGTCACGGTAAAAGCATAAATTTATCAATTTCAGACTAAAGTTGGCTCATATCCTGTACTATTGTACCCATTAGCAACATAAAAATTACCAGTGAGACTAGACGGTGTTTACATATTTTATAGTTTACTGCCTTTTATTGAATAATATAATGAAGCACCAGTAGAAAAAACACATATACGTTTAAAAAATAAAAAAGTTATTCTTTGCAAAATATTTTGTCAAACGTGAAGTACACCAAGTTAATCTAATTAGTGATCATAATGATGTCACACGATAATAATTTCAGCGAGATAAAAAGAAATCTCACCGTTTATTTACCAATATTGAGCTCTCATCTCAATAAAATAACATTCGATTAATTTTTTAAATACGCAAGTGATAATTTAATTATAAATTCTTGTGCGAGACACAAAATATCGTTGAGTATTTTTAGGTTTGTATAATTATAAGAAGACTCTGATCAAAATTGAAGTTAGACATCTGCTGTATAATTTTCCCTTCACTAGTAATAAATATTTTTTCTCTAACTACATGCTCAGCCAAACATTCGTGTTGGCAACTCTTTACCCAATAATTAAATTAGCTGATCTAGAGCCAAATTCATATTCAGTCATATCAAAAATTTTATTATTGTTTACAGATTGCGACTTGAATTTCATTCAGAAGAAATAATTATGCACGCAATATGATGAAAATTGAAGTTTTTTCCAAGTAAAGTTAATTGACTTGGATAGAACTTCAGATGCCTTCTAATTTTTAACAAATTGTACCTTGTATGGACCTGTACTTACTAGGGAGCTCCTAGTGAGTTTGAATGTATTCACTTTGTTTTACTTTGCAAGGTAAGTAAAGATAAAAAAAACTTTAAAATATGGAGTTCAGCGCGAATGAGTAAAAGTAAATTTTAGTCTAAATTACCACTGCTGTTCCTAATATGGACCACCCCTTCTCACATATTAAAATATACTTTTACTATGGAATCTACAATCAGTTCAAAAGAACTCAAGGCTCAAAAATATTGTTTTCGGCACACGCAGTAACAATTTTTCAAATTAGGTACTATTACCTTAGTTCATCTTTCTTATCTATTTTTATAGCTCTAAATAATGTTGAATGTACCGCGCTTTTCTAATCAAAGATGTCGGAAAGAAAACTAACCGTAAGGACGTGTGAGTTTCACATAAAGCTCACAATCAGTTGGGTACAGAATATTTTTATTTTTAACTAGAAAACATTTCTATTTTAATGGAAGACATTATTTTAAAAGGTCAATTTTTTAGTAGTGTGGGTGTCCTCTTTTAAATCGTTTGAAAGTAAACATAAATAATTGTTTGTTTTGAACGAAGTTCATAAGAAACAAAATAATAAATCATGAAGTAAATGAGGTTCAAAAACAAATTGTGCTTTTGACTAATTAGAATTGACGTATTTCACAATTCGAATAAATGTTTACAAGACGTTTAGAAATCACGTAAGAATTTGAGCCTACCGCCAGTTACTTTTGGCACATTTATAAATCTGAAATATTTTTCTTCAGCAATTATCAGTAAGTCTTCGTGTCTTGAAAAAAAATAATACTAATAAATGATAAACCTTATGGTTAAAGTTCTTAAAAATATTGCTAACTTATAGATAAATTTTAACTTATTATTAAAATTTAT
The DNA here is from genome assembly GCA_038277355.1 of Encarsia formosa. Taxonomy (NCBI): domain Eukaryota; kingdom Metazoa; phylum Arthropoda; class Insecta; order Hymenoptera; family Aphelinidae; genus Encarsia; species Encarsia formosa. The sequence continues at coordinate 33,367,116 of CM076188.1, read as the reverse complement.
ATGAGTGAAAAACGAAAATCAAAAAATATATTTTCAAATCATGAAGAGCAATTTTGATTTTACAATAAAAAATTCAAAAATTTTAAAGAAACATCTTTTGATAACCAACTTTTCTATAAAACTACCAGTTGTACCGACGAGTCGGTAACAAAGATTGTCTTGGGTATAGAAATGTGGGAGCGACTACCGTATGATCACTGCTGCTCGCAAGTCGCGCTTGTACCAACGGTTTTCCTGCTAATAGTCGGTAAGCCAGGTATCGCTTGATCGTGATTGGTTAATCCAGAATATTTTGAAATTTTATTTTTCATTTTCATTGAAAATTTAATCAAAAAATTCTTTTACGTACCGAATGAATTAGATTGAATTAAATTTATTAATAATTTTTCGATTCAATTAAATTTTTTAAGTTTCTGAAAAAGTTGAAATTTTTTTTTATCAAATTTAGGCATAAATATAAATAAACTACTGACAGTATGTCAATCAGCCAATTCTGAAAAGACTACAGAACTTAAAGGGAAAACTTTTCTCGAAAAACTTCATTTTTTATGACATATTATGAGCACTTATTCTAGTAACTTCAAGTCAAAATATTTATTTTTTAGTAAGTTTTTAAAAGTTTAAATACTTTAGTAGAATATAAAGCAAAAATGTTAAACATTTCGAGGCAATTCTCAAGTCATTTATATGGGTATATTCTCAAGCAAAAAAATAAGTAGATCAAGTCGACTATGGTCAGACACTGTGTGCATATTTTTAATTTCTGTACTGATCAAATCAACATATAGAAATCAGATTTTTAATGCTTTTATCGATTATTAAAGATATTGCAAAAAAAATGTTGAATACAAAATTTGCAATATTTTTTACATTAAAAATTCGATATCATTTAGTGTTTTCAATTAAGAATTTTAAAATAAATAATTTTTTTTAGTTCTAAAGAGAGCAACATCGATGCCTATATGTTATAAAAAGATAACATTTTTATTCTTAATCAACGTCGTGGCTAGAAACAATCGATCTTAAAAATAAAAGACACAATTTTCTTCACAGATAACCAGTATAATCAAACATTCGTCTGTTCGTCTGAGTTTCATGAACAATCAAAAAATTCATTCATGTTGTAGAAAAATATTCTCTAAAATATTCTATTATGAATAATGACCTCCACAGATTTTATTCGAAAGTAGGCATGAGAGTTGATTGTTTAGAAAAATCTTACCTCGTCACAGGCCGCACACCTCGGCTTCAGCTGTTCGGCATAATGTCTCTCGCAGTAGAGTGCATCGTCGTGCACGCAGTATGCAAGATCGACCAGAAGTTCCTTGCACTGCGAACACCTGAAGCACGTTGGGTGATACAGTTGGCCCAATTTGCTCGCCGATACCGCTAAACTGCCGTACTTCAGGGGACTACTGCAGCATCCGCAATCCTTTAATACAAACTTTATATTAATATGTTTTCTTGATTTTCTTGATAATTTTAGAAAAATAATTAATATCAAAACAACTGTCGAGTAAGATAATTTAATCTAGAGATTATTAGGTAAATCAGATTCATGAAACGCTTTAGATAGCTCCAGCATGTGTAAAGTTGAAAGCTACTAGCGATATTTGTTTTCGCAGCATGTTAATTTACGTCTTGAAACATGACTTTTACGGTGTACCGACAAATTTAGAACGACCAAGATTTAGAAGCTCAACGTTTACTGGAACAAAGTGTCTCTGCGTATTTATAAAGAGTTTAAAGCCGCTCGATACTTTATGCTGGAAACTATGCATTTGTTCATTAAAACTTTTTTTTAATAAATATTCAAAAATATGATGTTTTTTGTTTTCATGACTTTCATACAATGCTGCTACTGTATATTTAAAAAATAAAAAATCATTTAAGGGTGCTCACCACAGCCTTATCAAAGACCTCCTGGACGCTGCCGATGTCCAGGGCGATCTCGTTGCGCGCAGCCATGAAGTCGTCCGCGCTGACGGAATGTTGTGGCTCGAGGTGTCGGCAGTAGGCTCGGGCGAGGTCCTGCTTCGGGAGCTGCGTCGCCAGTTGACGATCCCGGTGTCGCTCCCCCGAAGTGCCCAAACGTGGCACCGACATCTCCGGTAGCATTGAAAAGTACTCCTCGACCTGTACAATAAAATTAATGTTACTTTTTACACTTTTTTTTCCATCGCAAAAAGCATAAATCATCCAACTTTTTTCTCGCGTCATTTGTTAAAAAATATGACCATTCAAATACGAGGTTTTATCGGAAATTTCCAAAAGATTTGTTTTGATCCCGACGTATGTTGCTTGAGTGTTCGGATCATAATTCAAATTCATAAAAGCTTTTTGTGCTTCCGCTTTTCATATCTTTTATTCGCTTTTAAATCTCTTTAACAGTTTACAAAACAAACACTTAATTCATTGAGAGAAATAAAATTATTTTAAAAAAGTGACTCCACGAGTATGAAAATTTTAACTGTTAAAAAAAACATATTTGAATGACTCCACTTAATCAAACTATAAAATTCTCGGAAACAAAAACCTTCAAAAGACAAGGGGACACAGAATCAGTCCGCTAAATATACAATGAAGTAATGTTCTCTTCAAGTTCAGCAGTAAAAAAAATCTCATTGAAAGGATGAGCTCAAAGGTATACAGACGAGGTTACGCATTAGTTATGACAGATTTTCCGAAAATATTGATGCTCAACGGTGGGCTTGCGGCCAAATTCTGCAAGCATTCACCTGTGAGTAGCATTTTCAAAACGTTAGCTTACATTTTGGCCATCACTACATGTATGATTTATATTAATGTATATAATATTGGAACACTGTTAAATTTTTTTTTTTATATAATATTAATTAGCATGTTTTTAAAATTTATGATAATAAAGCACGAAAAAATTCAATTTTTTTTAATTGTGAGGGATTGATATTTTTTTAAAAAAACAACTCATGAATCCATATGAGAAATCAAAGTAATAATAAATTTATTTAGCAAATCATCCATTTTCAATCTTTTAAAAAATATAAAATTTTTTTTTTCAAATTTCATACTAAAAAAATACATTACAATAACAACATACAAAAAATATCTTACAACAAGTTTGTTTATGGAATTTTTAAAATAAACGTATCTTATCGAGCTTGCAAAGTTTGGCTGTAAACGTGAACTTTCCTGCAGATGAATCGAAAAAGTTTTCTATCTTACCTAAATCGAACGTGACAGATTGGTATAAATGGAAATGGAAAAAATTATTTGGAATCAAACGAAGTTTTTTTTTTTCATTGAGAATATCTATGGTATATTTTTATTTACAAAAAAATAGAAGTTGACTTGAATTTTTTTTTGTAAAATAAAATCGTAAAGGATGTGACAAAATAAATAACAAAAATAGATAAATTCACCGAGAGTCAGGTAGTTTTAATTTGAAAATAAAAACAACAAGCACACATCTGCCGATTAATCGTTTGCTTACGCATGAGCGCAAAATACCGGCAAAACTTTCATCCGTAAGGCAGTGGCAACGTCTAACATTTTTAGAAACTGAGCCAAGATTTTCCCTTTCATTCTACCTTTAGCCAAAGTTTGGATGAGTATTTATACAATCCTGCCGGATACGTATTTCGCCAAAATGGATACCTGACTAATTGCTTGTCCCGAAATACGCATCACTTTTACGGTGGATTAACGCAGACTTAAGCCTCTTTATACCGCTTGGGTCTTAAGCTACGAATCCTCCGCGGCTTTTAAGATTTAATTTCAGATACAACAGACGTCGAGATTTTGAAAAGTACGGCTTGATATCAAATTTTCAATTTTATTCGCAAAAGTGTCTAATAAATCAGGCAAGCAACGGACCTTGTGAGCCGGGAGTCCAGGTGGCGCCCATGCGAGGCCCGCATCCCTGGGATCGAAGCTGGACGGCTCCTTTGACTCGTCGGCCTTGAGGCCAAGGCGCGCCCGCACCGACACCCACTCGTCGTGGCAGACGTCATGCGCCTCCCGGGGACATTTGCAGCTCGTACAGTTCTTCCTGAAAAAAAATACATGAAATTCGATTAAAAGTTAAATCGAATAACAATGAAGGTAAAAAAGTTTTAGCCCTCCAAAAGCTCGCTGAGAATATTAAGTACAAGAATTAATTTTTTTCAAACTTTATAATACAGTTATTGTTATTGTAAATACATTGAGAAAGTTCGAACGGTAGTAACGATCCTGCAAGCTTTGCGGATTATATGGTTACTGTTATGGGTCAGAAGAACTTTTTTACATTAATTTCAAAGCTTTTCCAATAAAAAAAAAATACAATATAGATGAGAAAAAACATAAAAAATGAATAGGTTTTAGGTTTCAACAACAGTCACATGTTTAAACAAAAAAAAAAAAAAAAAAAGAGAAAAACTTTTAATCGAGCGAAAGTGATTTAACATGAGGGATAAATAACTCATATCAGCTCGTTTAGGAACTGCCTACGTATAAATCCATAAATATTTGGCTTGGTTCTCTTTATTCGTCCCAGGCGCAAACGTTGTCATAGTCCTCGTAAGATTTTATTATCCTCTTACCACCGCCAGACTTTACCTTCAAAGCTTTTCGCGCGCGCGCGCTATTTTTTTCGCGGGTTTTATTAGCAGCGCCCCGAGTCTTTGCTCCTCTCCTCCAAGAGTAATATTTGAATTGTTGGTATATATATCGTTTCTGGGTGTATCGCAAGCGCGCTTTTAAATACTTGCAAGTACGTTAAATTTTTATAGCTTCTCGTAAATTCTTTACTTCATTAAAATAAATGTCCTCGCTGATTTTTATCTCTGATTTTTTCTTTTTTTACACCAGGAGGAAACATCGCAAATCACTAGCGACTAGTTAGCGAAATTAATTTGATTTTGATGATTAAAGTTTATTTGATTCGCTGAAAAAAGAGCGATGTAAGATTGTTTTAAGTTATTCGCAAATGAATTTAAATCAACAAACTAGAGTATACAGCAAACCATATTAAACGAAATGTTTAAGCGCAGAGATGAATATAAGCAAAAGTCTTGACGAATCAGGGTGAATGTATTTGACGTTTATTTCACACCACACCCCTTCCGTGACGTTTCGAAATTTACTTTGTTTTTTTCTGAACTTCCAAGTAGTGCACTGTGCACGCCTCCTTCTCACTCCCTCGCGTTTATCTCGTGCGGGCCGCCAATGAGGCGTACAATCGATAAGCGATGTGGGTTAGGTGCGACGGCTTCCTGCGGCGAACCGCCTTAATTAAGATGTTTGATGCTATAAACTCACAGTTTTTATTTTGTTTGCTTATCGATCTTTTACGTAATTATGATGTAACACGATTCTTTGCACTTTTTGATTTATTACAGTGTCTACATTATTTATAAGGAAGACTTGAATTTCAAATAAAATGTTCAAACTAAAAATAAAGTTATAGGGCCCTTGATCAATCAAAAAATATACGGGATCCAAGGCTTTGACCTTAGTATCAAACATTATAGTTCCCCCTCCCAAGACCCCCCCCTTTTGTTAAAACTACCCCTCAATTTGTAGGGTTTCGTTCTGATTTCCTTGAAAATATCGAAGAAGTTCTGCCGCTAACAGGATAGAATTTTTTATAAAGCCTTGGCCCCGTACGTCCCCTGGGGTATATCAAAGATCCTAACACACACCTATCGTGATTCGCTCTGGTGAACTCGGTAGTGATTACGATTTCACCGCCGCTGATTATTCGATTGTTTAAGTTTGATACTGTCATATTTATTTTTAATTTTTATTTTTTTCTTGATCAAGTATTTAATTTTTTTTATCTAAATTTAGATTGAGAATTAAAATTAAAGAACTCAAGTAAAAACATACTTAGAAAGAATATATATATATATTTTTTTTCAACAAAAATATTTGATTTTTCGAAACTTCATTAAAAAAATTATAAATATTTGACACAATAGGTTTGATGGAAAATCAATACGTAAAAATTGTTGGATAAATACTGCACAGACAATTAAGTTGGGTCTTTGTAATCTTCGCAAAATGTAAAAAGATACGATAAAATTTTTTTTGTGAAGGCGAGTATGATACAAACAGCCATTCAGAGGGTCTATCGAGTAAAATTTATCTCATAACAAAATCGCTATAATTAATTATTTGACCAAGTGTACTTCAGATGTTCAAAGTGCACTTCAGATTATCGATTTTTTTTGTTTAAAAGTAAAAACAACTTATAATTTTTAACTTTTTCTTATAGCAAAAATCGAGACAAAAATAGTAAAAATTGATACTTAATTGTAACTCATTTTAAAATATATTATTTGATAATGACCAGAATTTTTCAACCTAAAAAAAACTCTATCTCAATAAACCAAGGGACTATGCACTCTAGAACCAGTAATTTTTGTATTTTTTGATGATTTTTTAATTTTTTTTTTCGTGAATTTTTTTTTGTATTCTTTTATACAGTTTGCTGGACATGGATCTTAAAAATTATCTTGGACTAATAAATTTTGTAAAAAAAGTGTTATGAAAGGTTTTTTAACAATCATAAGTACTTCGTATGACTAATTTTTTGGTGACTCTGGATTACATAGTCAATAAACAATATAAAATGGTCCCATCAATTTTTCACAAACAATGTATAAATTTTGAAACTTCTAAACCTCCAAAAAGTCTAACACTTTGTTATTTTCAACCAGAAGCTGAATAAGAACATTGAAAAATTAAAAACTTTACGTGTTTTGTTTTAAAAAAAATTTGAAATTATAATTCAAACATTTTTATAAATATATTTACTGTGGTAAGCCTTATGAAGTATTATTATTATCAAGGTTACTATTTTTGATATATGGGTCAATCGTTCGTGAATCGTAGTGCTTCTCTACATCAGATACAATTTCAAATTTTTTATTGTAAATTTTTGTACGTAAAAATCGTCTTCTTTATGTAAAATAAAAAAATAACTTAAATCAAGATTAATGTATCACAAAAAAGATTAAAATAAAACAAACACACTCACACACACACACACACACAAACTAGGTAAGTTTATCATGCAAAAAAACAAGTCACAGGATATCGCCAGAATAAATTTACCTAACGATGAGCTCGAAAAGCTCAAATTGATCGAAGACCTTGCAGTAGAGGTGCAGCACCCTGACGCAGGCCCACTTCATGCCGGGCCACGGAGCAAGACTAAGATCCAAGCCATCTTCCAACGGACACTTGCCGATCGTGTAACCACGTTTTAGTTCCGCCCCTGATATCGTTGGAAACCTGCAGTTTTTCAGGAAACCGTTCATTTTTTAAACTTCAATACCTACTTAATCACCGACTTTCAAAGAACCTATGATTTCATTAAGTTTTTTCGTACCCAATATTCTCTTTAAACGTTAATAGTTTAATACTTGAAAACAAAGTTTTAGACCTCCGACAACGATTGTTTGGCGACTAATCTCTCTTACCCGACCAACTAGCAACAAAGTTTAACTCGTCAAAATCAATCTTCCCTTAGCCCGTAAGAGATCTACGTCATCTAAGAGTTCAATAAACTTGAAGAAAAAGAAAAAAAAAAACATTCTACGCGTTTAAAGTAAAAATTATTGGAAAACTTTTAAAAAATTTTTTACAGCTGTAAAATAAAGAAAAAATTACTACTATTCATAGGTTTTTTGACATTGACCTAGTAATATAGGTAAAGCAGCACATCGTCCGGTTAAGCAGTCCCGCACCTATTTTTCCTGTCTAGCATGGGGTTTCTCCTCTTGCCGGTCAAGTCCTGGAGTCCTCTCTTGATCTCGGCGCCGCTGAGGGTCGAGTACCTGTCCCTCCTGTCCAGGGAGGAGGTCTTTCTGTAGAAGTCCTTCTCGTTTATCGACGGACACCGCATCCTGCCCGGACTGGCGGTGCTCTCGGGAATCCGAACCCGCACGCCCTGGGGCTCGGCCCCGGGGGCCGGTACGCACGACACCCGGACCTCTCGCACCTCCACCTTCTGACCGCCGGCGGTTGGGTCTTGGCACCCGGGCGGGCCCTTGGGGCTCATCTTCGAGCTGGCTCCCGCTGGTGGCGGTCCACCCAGCAAACTGTGCGTCGTGTGACGACGGTGAAGCTTCCCGTTCAGGGCTATGCTGGATGCTTTAACAGAGCGCCCGGGCTCTGAACCTGCTGGGATATACCTCCGTTAACAAATTTTAATTCACTTCAATTTAAACTTTTGATGAGGTTCTCGTAAAAAAGAAAATTATTTCGTTATAGATTAATACAATTAAAGTTAGAAAAAAATGCCTAAAAGGTTACTTAAAAACTACTGTTAAATATGCTCATCAAAATTTTCAACTATAAAAGGATCTTTTACAACTGTTTAACCCCACCTTAAATTCCATAAAAAATTTGACTGTTGCCTTCTATCGTATTTCTTCATGTTGTCGTATAATTTCATTAGAAGCTCATGGTTTCTTAGTCTTTTTTTTATGCATTTTCAATACTTTTAAATATCAATTTTATTCTAACAAGTCTTGATTACAAATATAGATATTTAATGAAATCACTAAATTGAGGATAATTTGATTCCTTATTCTTAAAATTAACTTCTTGACTATTGTTCACAGCCTTTTGGTAAATTTGATAATACTTTGGTGCAGAGATATGGTGATTTTATTTTGTAGTAGAGATATGTAGAGTTGCATCCGTTTTGATTTTTAATTTTCTAGCTTACAATCTTCATGCTTTCATCTTGATTTTTTGGTTCGGGTCTAAAAATTTTTTAAAATTGTAAACGTTATTGAATGTTCAAGCAGTGCACAATCAAGATCTGTTTTGTCAAAATACGTTCAAACTCATTCAAACTTCATTTAAATTTTGATGGTACAAAAATTTGATTATGACTCAAAAAAATTAGTTAATAACTCAACAAAAAACCCTAAATATCATGGCTTTTATTCGTGTACAATGAAGATTCGCGAAGGGTGTTATTAAAAAAGTAAAATCGTCGCGATGCACGCCTGTAATGGTCGCAAGCACGCTCGCTAATCCACCTGTCAGATAATAAAATTGGAGTGGAGCGCTATGTTACGCGAAGAGAGTATCTTGATAAATCTTTCGCTTGAATGATAAAAGCGGGAGTAATCGAGGCCATTGTCACGCATGTCACGTGTCCAAACAACTTTCATTAACAATCCTCTCCTCCCCCAATACGTAATTAAAGAACTTTTTTCGTTTGTATGTTTGTTTTTTTTTTTTTTTCTACTTGTTCTATTTTGGCTAATTACAAAGCCTCCCACATTTAGGTATGGGTTTTCAAAGTTTTCAAAGGACGTACGAGTTGAATGTTTTTAGTTGAAAATTAATAAAAATAAATGTTCATCATTCAATGAAAACATTAACTTTTTGGATAAGATAAATATCAAATGATGATAATTGTAATTATAAGAACGATTATTAAGACACACCCCGAAAGCTGAGCAGTAGCGATCTTGACATTGTACGATGCTCGGGCTTATTGACAAGTGCAGTGCTCGCTGACGATAATCGAGGTCTGGGTTAGTCGCGGCTATTAATTAGATAAATGCGCTGCTCTCTCCCTCGCTTCGCGCGCGTGGCTCATGTGCCTATACGTGCGTCCGTTCGTTAGAAATAGCCCGAACCTACGCCGCGCTCGCGAGATCCGAATGCCCATGGGACGTTTCCGTATTTTGATACTTGATACTCCCTGTCATCTCAGACTATTTTTTCTCCAGCACTTAATTATTATCGTTTGTTTGTTTATTATTCAGAAGTTTTTTTATCGGTTGTTGCTAACTCGTAAATCCTAGCTGTCTTGGGTTTATAATTTGAGGGAAGAAAAGATTTAGTAGTGGTGCAGTTTAATTGGGCAAAATTGTAACTCACAGTAGTTTTGATGAAGCAATCGTGTAAATATACATCCACATGCGGACCACGTCTAATCAAACTCTACAATTTTTTATGCTCGTTCAAGGTAACTAATTTGTATTTTATTCGCACGCCGAAAATATCAACCTTCACGATTTTAAAATTTCGACGATTAAGGCAGTCCTTTAGTCAAAAATTACAAACATAACTTTTCGCAATTCATTTTTAATTTACCAGCGGATTTTGATATCAACGTCATTTTTTTTATTAGTACGTACGCGTAAGATTGCTACTGCCTATTTTTGTATTATTTTTTTTTTCTTTTTCGCGTAACTAAGTACGAAATTTTAAAACTAAAATGTGAACGTAACGAATTCGAATTCAGTGTATTACAAAATATTCCAATTAGGTATATGAGCTTCGAGTTGAAATTTAATCAAACGGTAATTCAAAGTATCAAAATTCAAATGAAAATAAATATAATCGCAACAGATCTCGATATTGAATTCAAACGATCATTTAAAAATTACCGTCTAATCTAATAGCTTGCGTAACAATTGGTAGTTTACCAGCATCGGATAATCATTAACACAGAGTGTAATACTAAACACAAACCACGCTCAGGATTATATATCAAAACATATGTTATGATCACTTATACCTCTTTGTTTTTTTTTTCTAATCATTAAATAGTCTATGAAATCACTCATAAAATACATTTTAACACACTGATACTTCCCAAACCCGAGTAATTCTAAAAATCTTGGGTGAATCTATCACAACTTCACATTTCTATTTTTCACTCAACACCAAAGTCATCCCTAATGATACTGATAAGACACTATTCTGCATTTACAAAGTCAAATTAAAAAAAAAACACACACACATTTGCTGCAGTAACAGAGCATTGCAAGCGTTGAAGAGGCACGCTTCAAACTGGCGCCACGAGGTTTAGACGCTCTTTTTCTCCCTCGCGCGCGGGTCTTCGTCGCTCCGACGACGACGCACGTCAAGGAGGTGCGACGCGCACGCGCGACGAACGCCTTTTTATTAAAGGATACACCTTTGCTCGTAGGTGTAACTAATGGGTTTATCGGGAACTACAATTCTTCTCTGTTATTACTTTTAATGGCTTTTTACTAAAGCACAATTATTCTAACCGTTTTGTTTGTTTTTTTTTTTTTTTAACCGTTTCATTATTGTATACTTTTAATTTGGTTTTTTGTTATAACTAAACTTGGTAAAAAAATAAAATTTTCACGACGTTAATATTTGTGCTTTAAAAGTTATTTCGGCAAGTGAACACCTGCCCCGAAAGAGCATACTAAAAATACTGACCTCCGACGGTCTCTGATAACACTATCTAAAAAAAAACTTCTGCCCACAAGAGATAAAATTCTTGTTTAACTTTAGAGAAAAAAAAAATATTTTAAAAGATTATGAAAAAAAATAAAAATCTTTGAATACTTTAATCATTTGAAATTACCAATCCACTAAAAATTACGTCTCCGATATTTTTTCTCACTCTAGTACGAAACTATTAATAATCATGAACTAGAATAAAACAAACATTAATTAATCATTCTTTGAAGTAGCCGACTTATGGTATAGTACATAAATGAACCCGAAGGAAAACTGGCTGTCAAAGAGAAACATTGGCTCATTTTCTGTAGTTTATGACCTGAGGAGACAGGGATAAAATTTTGGCAATACCGGACACTCATCTCATTGCGGGAGTTGAAATACTCTCACATTAATCGTGGAAGCGTTTCATTTCGAGTAAGGATGAATTTACGATACTATTTTCACAGTAACCAAAAAAATTCAAGACCTGGAATATGAATTTTTTAAATTTTTAGATGTCGCTTTGTAGACCTTTTTTAAAAAATCGATGTAATTCTGATAACAAACAACAAAAATAGACAAATTTTTGGTCTTTCTTTTTTGAAAAAGATTAAATGACGGGATTTTCGTTCAATATTTTCAGCTGCCTTGGCAATGACACCCAAAAGATTTGAGTTTATTTTGAAAGTCTAAAAAGAGAAAAAAAAAAAAAATGAAAAGCAACAATTTTATAGCGCCAAGATCAGCCTTGTCACTCGTCGTGACTTAGCAAATTTCTGGCGAAGTGCTTGGTTAGAGAAGTTTATTTTACTCATCACACCATAATTTCAGCAGCAAACGCAATGAAATGATTCGCACTCAAGAAATTATGACTTATACTGATGCTTCTGTTTTGAATTAAGGTGATTGTACCCGATCATTGCTGTGGAGCACCTAAGCAGTACGCTTAAAATTAGCTCCTACATGTTTAATTTCGGTTAATTGTTCCAATTACGAAAAATTACCTCAAGATACGAAAGTATCATAATATATCCGATATGGGCATCCCTTTTTTCTGGAATTATTATAGATATCTGCATTCGAAATTACATATGACTCGCGCTCAAAATAGAATTTCAAATAAAAATTTATGAAAAATGACAAGAAATTACGACTACGAAGCTTTTTATTTGTGTAAAGTAAATTTAGTATCCATAAAAATTAAAATATAACTTGTTTTTGACGTTTTATGCCCCCCTAAACTTTTTAAATTTAATTATAATTTTTAAATATTTCTTTACAATATTTCAGAAAAAATAAATTTTATTTCAAAGAGAGTTATAATTTTTTCATTTGAATCATGAAACCGAAGCACATGCAATATTAACGTTGAGATTCGAAGGTCAATTATTGTTGAAAAACAACCTATTATAACTGTTTACAAAAACAATTGTTCAATAATCTTTTTGAATTTAATGTTTTTTATAGTTTTAAAGTAATTTGTCAGTTAAAAAAATAAATTGTTTAAAATAGTACTTTGAAAAAAAGTCCTTATACGTTATTCATTCGATGACGAAGAGAAACAATCAATTAACACTTTCAGTAGCTGAAACTGTTATTTTCTCGGCATAATGAATCAAGCCCGGCACAGAGTAAAGTGTGCAAGCGAGTGATAAAATCTTTGGTGTACGCAAGGATGGAATTTCTCAAGGCTCCCGTTGAATAATCCGCCGGACTGCATCGTAGTCACGTCTGCAACTTTCACTATCGCATCACTTTTTTTCAGATTTTTCTCCCTTTTCTTACTCTAACAATGTGAGCTTTGCAAAAAAAAAAAGTCCAAAAGCTTACTGTAAAATATCATGATCCTCGGCAGGAGGAGACGTTGCGTCGTTCTTCTCGTCCTCGTCTTCCTCTTCGACGGAGGCTGGCAGGTCGAAGCTTCCACTGGAGCAGAGGCTCGCACCGAGGAGAGACGCCGAGCGTCGCGGTCCACGACGGCGAACCGCGAAGTTGCGTTCGCGCGATGGAAACCGCGGCGTTCTGCGTTTGACCTCAGTGACCTCCCGCACCGAGACCAGACGGTCGTCCCAGACCATTGCTTTTTATTTTTCAAACTATACTTTGCCAACCAGAAAACAAGCTCGTTAATAAACGCGCTGGGACACTCGCACCCGCAACTGTTGAAGCGTCAAATGGTGATTCTTTAACGTTAGCTTTTGCCGTGTCCACGAGTTCGGACCGTCCGCGTCGTCGGAAATCAAGGGCAGGCTCGAAGATGTTTGGGAGAATCTTTTGACCAGGTAATACACGAGCCGTTCGGGCAACATTTTTATCAAATTCCGAATGAGTTTTCGTTGTAAACGAATGAAAAAAACGTTAGAGCGCGGAGGTGGTTAAACCAGAGCGGCTCCACTTCGGTCACTGACGCTCTTTCATTCATTTTGACGCGACGCGATGCACGCTCAACGACAAACCGAATTATCGATAACTCAATTATAGAACTAAGCGCTCGGGAGAGCCGCGTGCCCGACGACTTAGGGGCGATCCCGGCCGGCGCCGACTGTGGCTGACCGACTAAACACGTGCTTTTTTATGACGTCCCAGACGACTTATAGGATTCCCGAACGCGTGACTTAAATTTATTTTTTCTACTATCTAATACTTTCGTAATAGATGATACACTTTATTATTGTTTTCGAAACCCAGAAACGTTGGATAAAAGGATCGAAACAACGGTTGACGTTCTTCTAAGAAAGTAAAGAGTTTGAGAATTTTGTTTTTTCTTGGGGATGGCAATTGTCAAATACGGTTTGCTCAGAAAATTTGTATTGCCAGTATGAGTTATCAAAAATAACTGTGCGATCATGTTTTTATATCTCTCAACGAATAAAACATTTTATTAAATAATTTTCTTTTATTTATTGAATAAAAATTTTAAATCAAAGAAAAAAATATAATTTTCCTATGGAAAAGCTTGAAGTGGAGATTTTAACCAAAAAATTATTTTTAACGATTTTTAATAAACCGTAAAAGTTAAAATTTTATTTTCATTTTTATCTAGTCATCTGTCAAATACTACTGACATTAACTATTTTCAATCTGTCAGAGTTTCAAGTCAGAGCTTTGTCAAAAATTTAATTATATTTTTATCTCGCTTCTCACTCTGTATTAGTTTTTCAATATTTAATTAATTTTTTACATCGGTAGTAGTAATCACTGCACTGATAAGGTAGCTCAGAGAATTTTACGTAAACCATCTAGTATAACGAATATTTTTATGAATGGAATTGCGAAAAAATTGAAAAAATCTTTACAAAAAAATTAAAAAAAGTAAGTAAATAAATAGAAAAGTGCAGTGCACTGTCATCATGGCTCGTTACGGCGCGATGACTGCGTGCTTACATGTATGTATCATGTGGCACATTGTGAGATGCTCGACACGGCCTTGCAAACACATCATCATCGCTACTCAAAAGACTGGACACATGATTCGCAACACACCTTGCTTACTTCGAACTTTTACGCAACCTCATCCTCACTATTATTATTTAATTCATTGGTAGACTTAATTTTGGTATAATTCTACCGACAAACTTGCTACAGTAGCTTGTTCTGTGTAGTGCTCAATACGAATCATTTGTTTTTATGAATTCTCAACACTGTCGTATCGCTCAGTTTATTTATCGTTTTAATTTTCAATCAATGTTACTTTACGCTTTTACTTCCTTCTTTATTGATTAAACAAAATTTGAAAACTCGTAAACTCATGAAATCTCAAACTCTTTACTTAAACTGTCAAAAAAAAAAAAAATATCAAAGTCTGATAAAGCACGTGAGTGTAAAGTCACCTCCAATTAACAGTAAGACAAAAACCTAAAAGAAAAGCAGAGCCTCGTGACTCGAAAACGCACGCGCACTGACGTTGCTTAATTGCACTCGCGGTAAGAAGTATATACTCGAGTCGCGTCCGAGATCAGACTGACAGCAGACCGTCCAGCAGCGGCAAAGCAACAACAGCAGACTGTGTGTGTGTGTTATGGAAATGAGAGATGCTGGCTGGAGGAGAGAGGACCGGAGCGACGCGCAGGGGTCGAAGGTTACTGGCTCCATTGTTACTCCCCTACTTTTCTTTTTTTCTTTTTTTTGCTCTGAATTTTAGGAACAATACGGTAATGACTTTTGTTTGATTTTTTTACTTTTCGTTTGGAATCAAAATTTCATTATGTCACTATTAATCGTAATGGCTTTCAACTAAAGATCGATCTTCAAAAATAAAGTGATGTATGTTCAAAAAGTAAAGTTGTTTTTTAACAGGCTGAACAGTGGCCAGTGCGAGGGGCTATGCACTTCAGAATCACTAAAAGAATCACATATAAAAATCAATATAATTAATAAAATATCAATTTAATTTCAAGTAAAAATCTTCGAAAAATATTATTTTTAACAAAATATCAATTGAAATTAATTCCAAGGCTCTAAACACTTTAAATTTGCTAAAAGAATCACGAAAGAATCATAAAAGAATCAAAAAGAATCAAAAAGAATCAAAAGAATCATCAGTGATTCTGGAGTGCATAGCCCCTCGGGCCAGTGATAATAAAAGCTTTTATCATGCGAAGAATGATTCAGACTTCCAGTGAAAGGACACAGTGCAATGTAATAATAAGGATAAATGACAAAAATTATTTATGATTACAGCGGGGCTCAAAGAAGTGAAAAGAAAGGCACTTGCAACAGGAAGACAAACAAAGAAAAATATGAAAAGAACAATATTTAGTGGCCAGTCAAAATCAGGGCCGAGCGACCTTCGTGTCAACGGACTTTCTTGTGTAAGCTGCTATCCGGATTTCCTTCGCTTAAATTTCTTGGCTGCCGCAGCTGACTGGTATCGTAATTCGAGAAATGCACCGAGCATTTTAAATTTTCCCGCTCTCCGGAGATTTTTTTCTCGCGTCTATAGGCGGTGCCCATGAATAATCCCTTCTCGCTCGATTTGCAATTTTAAACGTGCTGTTTTTTTTTTTTTTTCTAAGCAGCAGGATGTGGAGTTTTTGAACCAATCGCATGAATCACCGCGAGTGCATTTTTTTCTTTCTTTCTTTTTTTTTCTATCTTATATAAATAACACTGTTTGCGCGAATTTTAAATTGCACAGCTGATTAAAAGCGCATACCAAGAATATTACTAGTAAAAAATTAAAAATTAAATTAAATTCAAGATGCGAGATGAAAAGAGGCAAACATTTTTTACATCTCCCATCAAACATTTCTCTCGGGCTAATTAAAATAAAAACGTCAGTCTTGTCCTCGCGCAGTCTGGTAAAAGAAGGGAAACTATCTGAGCGAGAGAGAGAGAGGAAAAAATTCGGGGTTCATTTGGCAATGGGCCGCTCGAGCGATACCGATCCAATGACTGTTCGCGGCGTACTTTCACCGTATAATGCACTCGCGTTTTAAGGTGCACAAAGATATTGTTTTGAATTTTTAAAGAGCGCGATAAGGAAGTCATAATAATATTTGCGCGGGTATTTTAATTGGTTGTTAAAACGCCCGTGTAAACACGTACAATTAGCCTTTAAATTCATATTTTAATCCAGAAGGTCGTGCCCTTTCGTCTTATAAGAAGCTCGTTTATCATTGCACGAGAAGCGAAAAAAAATTCATTATCGCGAAAAACACGACACGGGAGTTCCGCTAACGACGGAACTGCGAAGTGCATCAGCTGGCAGACGCTCGATTTTATACTGCCAAAGCGAGGGTTCAATTCGTGGTATGAGCGTGAACAATCCATTCAAACTTTTTCGATAAAAAATTAAATACGTGAATGCCGAATAGGTGGCTAAAATAGATGAAAAAAAAAAGGTTTAGATTTAGCATCGATAAAACGAACTTTTTAGCTACAAGTAAATGGTATTATTATCAGACACAGAGCGAGGTTTGATACACATCCATAAAAAATTCATTACAGAGCATTTATTGCTCGACAAATAAAGCATTTATCTCGAATCTTTCCTCAATATTACGCCACAGCTCGCCCTAATGTGGTCCGATCGAAAAATCGGAGGAGAACACGATAAGAAAAACAAAATAACATAAATTAATCCGCAAGCGAACCGTAAGTACCCGAGCGTACGGTTTAGAAAAATACGGTGCGGGTCCTTTAAAGCGTCGTGATTCATAATAAACGTATATCGCAACTCCTTTTTATTTAAAACAAAACGAACGAATTACACGTACCGGCACGTGCGATCAGATATTGGTGCACGATCTTACGTGCTGTTTCAAAACTACATACCTTGCCTACCCTCCCACCCACTCACACACACACACACACGTATGCAATTCGTGCACTAAATTTTCGTACGTCCGCCTCATGACTCCGCAACGCTGTCTTTTTCCATGCTTCCTGGTTGCACCTTTCGATAATACGCTTTTAAACCTTTTACCTACAATGCCATAGCCTTTTTACTATATTTTATTCTACCGAATTAGTCATTATAAATTCTTATTTATTTTTTTTTATTTTTTTTTTCTATTTGCTACTTCTACAACAATTTTGTCAACTCATTAAAAGAGACTCGTTACCTACCTCTTGCATAATCTTTGCCAACTTTCAAAAAAAAAAATCGCTCAAGCTAGTCTGTCGGCTTTTAACCAAGCAGTGAATCTCGGGCGAACCTTGACCTTCAGAAGATTATAAGACGAAGGAGGGAAGACGACAGCTGTCGATTGTCGTTTCGGCCACCTTAATTGACTTTAAGAACGTCGCGCTCCAAATGCAAAAAACTATCCGAGCGGTGTGTCGCGAAGCCAGTATGATGAACAAGAATAATTCACATTTTAAATTTGGAGATTGTAAAATAGTTATTTTTTAAATTGAGAGAGTATTTATTTAAAATAAATCAAAGTTATTTAAAACCTAATAACGTAGGCCGTGTAAAAAGTCTAATTTTTTATCATAATTTTTTTTGTTTTATTTAACTTAAAAAAAAAAAAAAAAAAAAAATTGAAGAGTGCTGCTTTTGTGAAGTAATAATGATGATGTCATTTTTCGATTGTAAGCGCTTCAAAAAACTTTTTATCATTCGCTTAAGGTACTTTATTGTGTAGATTCTTAGTTATTAACTAAACTAATACATATTTAAATTCAATTGTTTAAAATGTTGAAAATGAAATTGATAACTTGTTTTAACTTTTAAATTTAATAATAATGCACAATTCTGACGTAATTTACCACGTTAATCTTGCCATATCGGACTGTTACTACTGATGACTTTTGTTTGTTCCATGAATCATCACAATAGTTTTGTACTTCTGTAACTCGTATGTTTTTTTCGTAATTACGTAATGCGGTAAAACAAAATGAAGCGCCAGATGCACAGTTTATTATATCTTTTATACCTAGTACTAATTTGCAGAATTTAATTATTTTCCTCGTATTTTCATATGGAAAACGTTATTTACATTTTTTTAATCTCCAACAATAAATAAACAATCGTCCTTAAGAAATTTATTTTCCGTCATACTTATTGAATACGACGATAAGATGCCTGTATTTTTACAGAAGAGAATCCATAGGAAAACTAGCTGACTTAGGAATCTGAAGCTTGACCCAAAAAAAATATTAGTTATGTTTGCGAGTTAGGTGTCATCGACACATTTACACTCTTCCTCGTTTGGAATGGTGCAAAGCCTTTGATTTAAATCGAGCTTCATACAATAGTTTTAGCTTTAGAAATTCGAATTTCGCACATGTTTTTAGTCATTTTTGTTTTTAACGAATAATTGGTTTACGAAATCTTCCATACTTTTCCTCCAGTAGGAATGTATTTATTTTATCAGTATGATCATCAGATAAGATAGTATCATGTTTATAAATCAAATTTGCAATAACTTTTCGGATTATTTCCCGAACAACTTGAAAATTAAAATTAACCTGTAATGAAAAACAGATGCTTCCACTTAGATAAAAAGAAACACTTCCGAATTTGAAAAATTATGAATTCAACAAAAACAAAATTACACATAATCTCAAGGAAAGGCGCTCAATATAACAGCTGTAACGTTAAAAGCTCAAAAAAGTAAAAGCTCTAATTAAGAAACTCACCCGGTGTAATAGCAAAACCTACAGTTGACATAAGGTCGTCTAGTATCCTCGCAACTAACAGCCCTGTCGATCTCGACCATCTCCCACTGAGTAGCAGCGGCCATGATCCTCTAAGACCCGAAAAATCCACCCAATTGACGGACGACTTCCTCCTCGCGGTGCGGAAGACGCGTCACTGCAGCAGTGCATGACATTCGCGAATGAGGCATCGTCGTCTTCCCTCCCGACGCGAACGATGCCGTGGATTAGAAGGTGGAAGTTTCCCGGAGGGGAGTTAATTTTCGAATTTGGGCTTTTTTAAAAGGGTTAAAACAGTTTCATCAGATTTATGGAATTTTTTTTATAAGAACAATTACTTTTTTTTCGTTGATCATTGGACCTTTTATCAATGTCATATTTTCAATATCAACTAATTTATAATTTTGTGACATTTTTAAAAATACTGTGGGATAATATTAAGACCAAGAACCCCAAATTTGAAAAAAATTGTTTGACCTAAAAAGTCTAGTCTTCGAAAACAAACAGTGAATTAAACGTCAAACAGTGACGAGTCAAGACAAAGTAAAGCACTTAAATGACGATAACAAAGGTGAAAAAAAAATCTGTGAAAAAGGAAGCACCGAGCACGCGAGTTTTATCGTCACCTTTTATAAGCTGCGATTAAGCGACCGGTTGATCATGTGCTAAATTTAGCGAGCTGCAAGAAAAATAAAAAGAAAGACTACCTTCCAGAAGCCTACACGTTCAAAGTGCTCGCTGCAATTTTTAGTGAACAGTTTTTGGTACAACCATAATTTTTCAATAATAATAACTGCCGTATTTGTTTTGCAAAAAAAAAATTTCACTTTTGTCAATTGTCAAATTTTAGGACAAACTCATTCAACATGCTTTTTTTTTAAATCGATTAAGATTAATTTATAAATAAAATTATTCGAACATTTCAATAAACTAATTGTAAACAATTCAACTTTATAGTTAATTAAATGATAGATGATTATATAGATCGTATCAATTTTCTTGTTTGCTATGAAAAAAGAGTATTATTTACTCGGAAACTTCCATAAAGCTAACTACATTTTTCTTTTTGTTTACTTTTTAAGAATACTATACTGAATTTTTTAAACTTACATTTAATTTTTAATGATGCGGTGGATACTGTAAAAGTAGGATATTACTGATCTCAATTGAAGCAGCTGAGAACCGGAATGAAAATTTTTTTAAAACAGTGACTCAAAATTTAAACGGCCAGTTGTTAAAAACTTGAAGTAATTTTGAAAAAACAGTTTACACCAAAATTTAAAAAGTAATTTAGCTAGGAATAATGGTGGTTTTGCTAACAAATAACAACAGCAAGCGGCACTTAACTTATTTTGTAACCACGAGGCAAACAATATTTCTATTACATCACTTAGTTTCTTGCTTACGCATAAGTTAATAATTATTTTTTTTTTCAATAAGGTAAAGCCATAATAGGTAAAATTGAGAGATATGTCAATAGAAAACCTTTGAAATTATTGCATAATATTTTTTTATTTTGATTATGGTAAAAATTGCTTTAAAATGAGGTAGTTCTTCAATGGGTAAAAAAGTATTTTTAAAAACTTTATTTTTAACTCTTTAATAATGTTTAAATAATAACAATTTTACTAAATTATTCATTTAAATAAGAGTTTTTGCATAAAATGAAAAAAAAAATTTTTCGTCCCTCTAACCTCAAAATCGGAACTTCGCCCCTTCTTTTCGGTTAGAAGGACGAAAAATAGTATATTTCCCTTAGGCTCGAGGGTTCGATTTAGCCTCCTCGTTGCAACCCTGGCCTTCGGCTCGGGTCGCAAACCTCTCGGAGGCCAAATCGAACCATCTCGCCTGCGGGAATAATATACTATTTAACATATATCAGCAATGTTTGAAATGACGCAAGAAAATCACCTGCAAAAGAAAAATTAATTTGCAAAAATATGATACATTATTATTTCTGCTAAAGAACTAAAAGTGAGAAGTGTCGAATGTCGATAAAGAAGGATCTTACTTTATTTGAAAAATTTTGAAATTCTATACTCTCAATCATACTAGAGTTTTATAGTGAATGATATAATAGTATATTATAGTACGGGTGCAGCATCGTCACCGGGGCGGTTTTAAGGACCCGAGTGCGTAGCGAAGCGGAGCACGAGGTCCTTAAAGAGCCCTGGTGACGTGCTGCACCAGTGCTATATACTATTTTATAGTACGAGTAACCGAAAACACGCATCAAAGATTTGATTTTGAGGTTAGAGTGACCAGGAGTACTATAAATATTATGTTTTATTAAAAACGAAGATATTATGAATAAAGGCAGACTTGAATTTTCAAATCGTTCATAATTTTTTAATTATTTATTCAATATTTAAAAGGAAATTATAAAAACTTAATTTAAAAGTAACTAATATTTTCTTTTATACATATTCCTAGCAAGTAAATAAAAAAATTTCTTCTGAGAGTTTCGAAATTTTTTTTATAATTTCAAATTTTGGCTAAATATTTACTACAAACATATCAAAAAATTTCTTTTACCGATATTAATACTTCATGATCATTAATACTATACATATATATATTTTACTTAAATTTCAAAACAAATTTAAAGTGAATCTGAATTTCACATAATCCAGCTGACTTTTTTATGTCTTGATTTTCCTCTTTCTTTTTTTTTTACTGCTCAACCAAAGACTTTCAGTTTTAATTACGTGCGTAAAATCGTGTAAGCACGAAAGGCCAATCCATTTGACGCGGATTTTACGGTAGACTTGAATAAACATACGGCTTCTTTGTTTAAGAAGTTTTTTGGGTTGTCGAGTTTGCAAACACTCTTATAAGCTTTTACGAAATTTAGTACTCAAGGTTCAGCTGTATAAAAACGGAATTAATCATTCGGAAATTATTTAAACGAAGAAAACTTTGTTTTTAAAATATGTCTGATGTTTGAGTAAATTTTTACACATTTCGTGCACTGTTGAAGATACTCTTACTACATTGGAACTGTGTAATGATTCATTACTATAAATTATCACCCAATCGATAAAACAAAGGGTATAACATCTAAAGCTTTTTAATAATTTTTTTTTTTTCTTTTTTATACTACAACACTCATAAATGAAATATTTTCATTTTATGTCATGAATAAAAAATGCAAAACTTCAATATTTATTATGTTTATTAAAAACGGATAAAACAAGTTAAAATAACAACTTTACTCAAAATTGAATGTGCAAAATAAAAGTGATAAGTTACCGGATTATTGAAAAAAAAAAGAGAAAAATAAATGTCAGGAGAGCTTGTAAATTAATCAAATGAACGTGAGCCCCCAATTTTCTCTTCCAGCCATTAAGTTTTCACTCCAAATTAGCAGTTAATTTGGAGTTACGAAGGGCTGGGTAAGGTGACCTCGTCGAGGTGATGTCGGCTATCCACAAACACAAACACGCCTACAAACCCATACGCTTGCAATTTTTTTTTTTTTTCTCTTATTTCGAGTGCAACGTGACGTTTCGCAAGATCGTCGCCCGATAAGAATCATAAATTGAGCGTGCGACGGTAATAAGTAGGTACGAATATGAGAGCGAAGAAGGGGCTTGAAAAGCGAGCTTGACAGAAATCATGTCTCGTGGGAAGCGCTAAACTTTTGGTGTCAAATTTTTTGTTTCAAACTTTTTACGGATTCCGTAAAACCTCAAAAATCATAATGTACGACGAAGTAAGTTTGAAAAAAAGCTCGCTTGTTACCCGACAAGAATGGAAGATGAAAAAAGGACCGCAACTAAACTCCGAGTTTATTTCTTTACACTCTTGAAATCAATGGGGGGAGTTCTCGGAATTCGTCAAGCATACCGCTTCGACATGCTTTCTCGCGATTTTTCAATGGCATCGAGGAATTTGGGGGACGCGAGACGGTGCAGCTCTGCAAGCTGCCAAAACTTCTCGACGCTTGTATACACACAATTTGAGCCGTCCCTGTACCACAGAACATTTATCTTCGGAATGCAAAACGAATGAGAATAAAATGTTTTCAGGTGAGCACTTAATTATTTGCGGGTTTTTAATCAATCATCAACTGTAGGTACTTTAATTTTCCTGCGTCACTTTTTTTTTTTAATTTAATTTCTTCCGATCTGTAATAATTGTTATCATTTAAAAATTTATGAATATCGTTTTGATAATAAAACTTTTAAAAGCTACCATAAATTGAAAATTACTGTTCTAAATAAAAATAAAATAAAGTTTAAAATTCTATTTTAGTCTTTACTGACACTCTTACAGGTATTGCATATCTAGCAAAATAAATGGTTTTTAATTTTTTATAACAATGTACATTTCTATGATTCAAACCATTTAACGGATTACGTTAAGACTTTGATTTTTTTTACCTTGAAACGACCTTTTTTTATAAAAAGCACTGTTTCTTAATTAAATAGCATGTTTTTCATCCTTGATAAAAAAAAATTCCCTTCGTAAGAATTCAAATACAACACAAATTCATCATTTCTGAAACGTCAAAAAAAAAATCTCACTTAATCTAATGAACCGTCATAAATGCGAGGCCGCACGCATATCCTTTGGAAGAAGCTTTCAGGCATAATTCGCAGACGCTATCCTGGAAAAACGTCGGTACTTCACAAGCCTAGCCGACGAACGTTCTCGCGTTGGCGAAGTATGACTCTCGCGATAAAAAAGGAGGTTAATTTGCCGTCTCGTTTGAACAAGTGTTTTTTAAGTGAAGCGTGCCGGGAAACACATAGTGTTGGCTTTTATGTTAAGTTACGCCCACCCGTGCAAATCTCGTTTGGCCCATTAACTCGAAAGATTATTATTTTTTCGGTAACTACATTTTTTGTTTAATTGTCAGAGTTAGGCAAGTTTACTCTCGCTTTCGCAAAACAAATATTCACTTTTTAAAGAGTTTTAAAAAAATTAGAAAAATTTATTACTTTGGTTTTTGAATGTTTTGAAATACGATTGTTAGCTGGCTACCTCTGCTAGTCCAACAAAATTATCAGCTTGCAGGCGATAATACGAACGTACTCGTAGAGTTTACGATCGGTAACGATTGAATAATTTTCTAATATTTATTAATAATAATCAAATATTTACTTTATAAAAATTCATGATATAATTTTGTAACTGTTAATTTTTTTTTAAATCACGATATCTATTTATTTCAAAAGATAAAATTTAAAAAAGCCATGATATGTAGGGTATACTTTCGAGAATGTAAAATTCAAGCAGAACCTCAGACACACAAATTTTCATCAGACATAAACTTACCAATTGGACAATTGAAAGCCACGTTTCATCGACCCTATCAGAGAGGAGCATTATTACAAAACCTGCGGTTAACCTTGCTTGAATATACCATCAATTAACATTATCATCTCATATCTTCAAGGCTAAAGATTTTATAGCTGTATCGTAAAATCAAATGCAACAGTGTTAACTCTTCTTCCTGTGCAATGTCTTTGAACATCGCAACAAGTGCGCCGCACTTTTTAATTTCTCTAACATTTTCACCGACTTAACAACATTGAATTATCTCTTTCTTTTCACAGCCACGGTCACTTGCACAATCACTTCGTAGATTTTCAGTTTAGCACGTATATCTTCTTTGTACTATTCATGATACCTAAAATTTACAAAATAATTTACAATCACATTTTTTTTAGACCAACCGCCCTTTTCAAACAGAGGATTGACATTTTAAAAATAAATAGACACGAAACCGATAACATGACACTCTTGAGAATTAAAAACGCAAGCAGCGAGAGAAAGTGCAGACGGTGTGAGCCGTTCGCGACTCGATCGAGGAAATAGTCGGCGTTGAACTGCCGGTGCGCGTCGTCCACGCGGCACGTGCTCTCGTTTCGTTTTCCTTGCGCGCGCGCGCTTGACTCAAGATGCAGTGCGTGAGTCACGGAGAGGAGGGAGTACCAACTAAAAGTGCAACCAGCTTGATTTTCATTCTGTTTTAGGATGTACTCGAGTTCTCGGAACTCCCGCGAGCTTCTGCAGCCGCTGCACGTATCGTCCGTTATCACGTGACTACCCCTTCCCCCAATATGGTCATCCTCGACCGGAGGTGATAAAAATGGTTACTCTCGTCGTTCGGTACGATTGCTGGGTATATTTCAAAAATTCATGAGACTGTGTTGCCGAGAGAACGGTGAAAATAAAAAGTAATTTTTCGCACAATGGGTTCTAAAAATAAAAAAAGTAATTCCGTCGCATGCGCGGTATCTGAATTATTATTAAGGCCTGTGATTTTACGGCCCTTCATAAAGCTCCACGCTTCGATAAGATCTAAGAGCTTTTTCGTATCCCTCTCTCCCACCCCCGATAAGATTAGATTCAATGAGTCGTATTAGAGCTTTTTGATAATACGCAAGCTTACCTATCGTAGCTCGACCACCGCATAGATACTCGAGCTTTTTTCTATCCATCGGCCCTTTTTAATTCAAACTATTTTATAACAGTCATTTTCATAGTTTTCAAAATTAAAACATTATGCCGAAGAAATGAAGCTTCACAATTGATTTTATCAATGTATGAAAGAGAAAAAAAAAATTTAGCAAAGATAGAAAAAATCATCTTTTTTCCAAGTATTTCTGACCTTCGGTGGCTCAAAGAAAGTAACGACATAATATAAAACCAAAAGAAAAGAAAAAAAGTAGGCAAACGATAGAAAAAAATAAAAATGCAAGCTCACGACAGTCAAAAGTGACGAAAGGCGAGGAGAAAAAAAGGCATTGTCAAGTGACGCAAGACCGAAAGTGATGGGAGGTAAACAACTGTTGACAATGAAAAGCGAGCTCGTAATAAAACGCGTAGGAAAGTAAAGGGATGACTTTTTTACGCTTGACGCGTTTCGTTACCGCACGACGTCATCGGGCGAAGTCAATTAGGTATTGGACAGTTTGATACCTTTTTTTTTTACAATAATACGCTGCAGCGTAAAAGAGAAAAATGCAAAAAAAATTTTTAAACAATTAAAAGTACAGCAAGAAACGTAGTGCAGCTCGATAAAGCTGCAGCAGGCTCTCAGCGGCGAGAAAACTTATCGGCAATCGTAAAACCACGTGAAAACACAATTAAAAGACGCAGCAGAGCTAAAAGCGCTGGCGCAAAGCGTTCGATAAGCGTTACAGCGACAGCTGCGAGTACAGCTGGAGTTTTGGCAAGTTAAGCCAAAGTGGATGGATGGATGGCTAATCTCGTTGTTGTTTTGAGAGCTTCGAGGAGTTTGGCTATTAAATCGGAGTTTATATCTTCGTTTTTTTACCCGCGCGCTTCGCGGAGATTATTATTTCAAGAAACATCGCTCTTGAATATGCGGGAATCATCGGTCTAACACAGAAAAAAAAACTTTATTATTTCAATTTTTGAATTGAACGAAAAATTTTCAATTAAATCCATTAGATCTTTCTAAACGAAAAAACAAACAACCTTTCATAAAAATGTAATTATTTGAGCTTCCGGTAAAATTTTTTTCTCGAATTCTACTCTTGAAAATACAAGTCTTCCCCTTTAGACCATACCAAGGGGGGAAAAAAGAAAATTAATAATAATAAAGATAAAAACTGGAATGACACCAGAATTCCAAGATTTTCACTTTAGGGGGGCGGAGAAGAAGAAGAAGAAACCAATAATTCATCCGGCGAGGGGCTAAAAGTGTGTCAGAGGCTCACGCTCACCTTATCCTCCGCTGAATATTTCGCATCGGCGCGACATTAGCTCCATCGGCGGTGCTTTTTTTCTTTTTCTTTTCGAAGGTTTACGCTTTTTGTTGATGACGCAAACCACGTGTTTTGGCAGAGTTTTTATTTTCATTTATTTTTTTTCATAATATGCATCGAAATTATTTGTTTGATATATGGGTCATTCCAACATCTTTCAGCAAGATCGTGAGCACGAGGTCAACCGATTTTAAAAAAATTTTAGTATGTTAAAGTACCACTATTTTTAGGAGCTTTGCCAAAATTTTAGCCCAAAATATTCCATAGAACCCAAATGGCAGCTATTTAAAAATAAAAAATAGGCCTTTTTTCTAGTTATTTTTACCATATTTTCATCCTAACTTCTTATAATCGCCAAAAATAGAGTTTTAATCCGATTTTTATGCTTTACCTCTTAAAATTTTCGTATTTTGACAAAAATTTTGAAAAAATTTTTGTTGATGTAATTACGATCACTTTGAGTGAGGTGCAGCCACAAATATAAATTTTTCTAAATTTATCAAATTTTGCGATATTTAGCTATATTCAAAAAGCTGTCATTTAGTGGGGTATGAATATTTTTTTTTTCTTTAAACGGCAATTAAATTGTCTGTTTAAGACTTTTAATTCCTTTTTTGAAACGTTCAAAAATCTTTAAAAATGTCAAAGTTACAACTATTTCAAATTATCTAAAAAATGAAAAAAACGCGAAAATCGCATTTTTGCCAATATTGAAACTGCTGCCACTTTTTTCTCTGAGTCTTTTTTTTTCTGAAATTTTAAGGAAATATTCTTCATAGCTTGTTGAACAAAGCCTCATATTTTTGATAAACTTTTTCGGCTATTTTTCTACTGTTCCAAGCAACTGATTTTTGTCATTTTTATCGTTTTTTAACAAAAAATTTATACTAAAAGAGAGGTGGAAAAGTATCCAATAACGCTACTTACGTATTCTGGAACGCTTTTTATGATTTTTTAGAGAATATTTATTGAAATTAATTTCAATAACTGTTGATCAGTAGCGTTGCTTTTAAAAAAATGATGAAGAACTGATAGAATCTCAATCATTTAAAAATATTTATGACGTATAAATTTGTTTTAAAAACATTTTTTTTAATTTTTCATAACAAACTTAAAGAAATATAAATTTTTCTTAAAAATTTTATTTTTACATTTACCATATAACATAATAAAGTTAAAAATCACCAGATAGTTTATAGGAAATGAATTTTCCATTTAATGTTTAACTGGTTTTGGGTAATTTATTAACAATTTTTTCTTCTATTGCTGCTAATACTATAATGACTTTCGTTATTATTACTGCTAATCTTAGGTTTGGAATAATTATTAAAATTTTTAATTGTTTAATCTACGTATTGATGTCAAATATAAAAAAACTTTCATGAACAAAAAAAAAATGGAAAAATATTCAATGACGAATTTTCGAATAACTTTTGTTTTAAATCATTTTAACACTTTTAGACGTAACGTCCTCAGAATATAATTTGAAACGCATTGTTGTGTCATTAATAGGCTCAATGCAATGATATTTTTTAGTATTTTGCACGGTTTTGACGAGTTCAAATCTTCTTTCTAATTTTTGCTTACTAAGTTTTACTTCTCCATTGGAAACATAAAGGAACCTTAAAGTTTAATTAATGAATCAATCATTAACATAAGTCTGAAAGCTGTCAATTTATGAGGAACATTTCGAACATATAAATACCTGATTCCTTGGACATTTTTTTTAAGATATTCACACATTTGTTCAGCATTTAGAATTTGTTCGTGTTGAAGTGAAGCTCTTCTTGCTGCTCTCTTAGCTACAGCACCTATTCCATCGCAAGAAGTTTTTCCGTGAGATGTCCCAAAAAAGTTATAAGATTTAAGCTCCAACTTATAATCTTTTTTATGAAATAACAGATTAATAAAGTGGTTTCTGCAAAAAATATTTTATTGCAATTTTAGTACTATAACTATTAATTAAGTTCTTTCAGATGAATCTTTTTTTTTTTTTTTTTTTTAAATAAGCTCATATTTAAAATTGTTAGGAGTCATGCGAGAAACACGCATGAGGTCTAGTATGAATTTGTGTGTGTGCTGTGTGCATGAGCGCCACCAGCTCCACAGACGCATGTATAAGTATCCGCGCTGTCGTTGCATCAGACATACGTGTATCACAAGCTCCTTAGTAATAATTAAATTGAGTTAATAACACCTGCCTTCTTATTTCGTTGCAACTTAACTCTACAAAAATAGATTCATAAACAAACTCATAGATTTCGTAGACTCGTATTAAAAAAAAAAAAAGAATTTTAGAAATAATCTCTAACAATAATAATTATTTTCAATATTTATATCAAATAAATAATAAAATATGTGCAGTATCGATAAAAGATCCAATATTTTACTTTGTGAAAAATATTGTGAAATAATGAATTCAATTTTTTTGTTATACCAATAAATTAAATACTCCGAAGATAGATAAAACTGTCGTTAAACCTTAATTATTTAACATACTCTAAACTGAAAATTTAATAATTTTTTTTTAACTCACTTGTTTTTAAATTGTTGTGGAGCACCATCTGAATAGTAGATTAGACTTTTTATAAATGTGTATTCTTGTTTAATGGAATCAAGTACCGTTTTTAAAAAAAGGTGTATTGCTCCAGCCGAATGATCTTTACCATCAGAAATAACACAGTAGCTAGCTACTTTTAAAAGCTCATCTTTTGGATCTTTATAGTGCAACGTAAGAGTAAATAATGAGGCATGTGTATTATTAAAGTAAAAAGCCTGAACTGAATTTTGACAAATGAACGGATAATTTTCTGCGAAATCCATGGTTATGAGTCCAGTTTTTTCATCTAAATTTTTTTTTGACTTAGAGTAAAATTCTTTTTGTTCATTTGAAATGAAGTGATGCTCTGATAAGCTCCAGACGTCGTTTGATAATTCCTCAATAATGTCTAGCATAGGTTTTTCCAAATTAAGTAGCGTGGTTCTTGTTATTTCTTTCCCATCTTCATCTTGTATTTTTTCAGCACCCCAGCTTGAGTATTTGACCATCTTGTTCGGATTAGAGATATTTTGAGTTAAAAATTTATAAACTTCTTGTTTATTTGGACAATCTTGACACTTATGCAGCATACAATCTTTGTTCTCTACGGAACACACAGAAACATCAAGTAATTCGTGATAATTCATTTTAGGTTGAACTGCTGATAGTTTTAATTTTACATTCTGATGTGTAGGGCAAATACAGATATTATGTGAGCCAGAACTTCCAGCTGATACACATTGTTCAGGTTTCTGTGCAAAGAAAAAGGCTAAACAAGGAATTTTTTCAGAGCTATTTTCTGAGACCCAGTTTTTATATAAAAGTTTAATGTCATATAGTAAATATCTCTTTTGTAGCAATTGCCTTTCCCCTTCGATTCTTACACTGATTTTTTCTTTAGTGCCACTGCACATAGCACTATTGGCGTCATCCAAATAATAGTTTTTTATATTTTCTCTTACTTCAAGCGAAATGCGATGATAGTTTTTTTTTACGCGATGAGTTGAACCTATATGGAGAGGTTATATAGTAAATTTAGAACATGTTTTGAATAATAAACGGATTTATGTATACTAAGAGGAATAAAAAATTTATGAACTTAACCCGCCAGCGCCGAGTGGCAAATTAACTCATCAAAATAAAATTTGTCAAAAATGCCGAAGGACAAGATAATTTGTCCAAATTACAGGCATGTAAAAAAAAACGGGTATTAATACAAAGTCAAGAAAATTAATGCACTAATCTTCAAAAAGTTTTAATTTAAATTTTTGTTAGTTGGAGTTTCTTTTAAAAAATTATATAAATTTAATAAATAAAAAACTACTCGATTAACTATTCATGAATTAAGTTGGACTAATTAAAAAAAAAAAAAAAACTTTATTCAAAAATATCTTATAATTCTAGTTAATATAAAATTCATTTATTCTTACCAGATTCTTTCAATTTTTTCATCTCTTCAAATTGATATCGAGTACATTTTAAATAAATATTAACCGTGTTCAAGTTCCATTCATCTGGTAAAAATGTCAGGAGCTCAATTTTTTCATTATAACTAGTTTCAGGTGAGTTATATTTGATTTGAATATTTGATTTGAATATTTGAAATCATTGATAAAAACCAAGAACTTTCATTATTAATTTTCTGTAAATTATTAAATTTTGGCAATTAAGCTTTCAGAGCAATTTCGAAGGTTTCTGAAGTTTTGTCGACAACACTTTGTAAAATTTCAACACCTTTTTTTTTAATACTTGATTCATTCAGCTTTTGTCTTTTGAAAGTCGGTAAGTCAAAAGCATCAAAAATATGTTCAAGTTTTCTTTTTTCTTGACTCTCTGTAGTAAATTCTGGGGTGTTTTTAATCTCTTCGCTTGGTTCAGACGAAGCCTCGCCTGATAAATTTTCATAGTTGAGACTTTTGTCTGTTTTAAAATTGTTTTCATAATGTAAGATATCTGATTTTAGTTTTATATCACAATTGACACACACTTTTTGACCTGCAATAATTTTTAAATCTAATACTTCCTTTAAGTAAGAAATAGCTTGATTATCTAAAGTCACTAATTCAGTATCAGTTTTGACTCTATGTTTTTGAAACGCATCAACACAGTATTTAAAATGTAAGTCTTTATAAATATCAATATCATTCCGGATTTTAGTTGAGCAATTTGCACAAATTTTTTTTCCAGGTATAATCTCAAGAGACAAACAATTTTTCATTTCTTCATAAAAATCTAGGGTAACAGAAACTAAATTTTTTGTAATATTTTTAGAATGCTTTTGAAAAGGATTGCAACACTTTGTTTCTAGAGACGAGTAGGAGGTATAAAAATTGTCATAATGATAATTACATATCTTTTCATTTTCAATATTTTTGATCCCAGGCACTCTTAAGTAAAGTAGTTTGACATCTTTTTCTGAAAAGTCACTTATTGCATGGTAAAATTTTTTGGAAGAAAATCTTGTGGAGTGACAACTATCGTTTAAAAAGTTTCCTACACAGCAATTAAAACTTGCAACTTCATTCATTTTATTAAACAAACTCTTTTTACGGGCTGAAATTGCTATTAACGCGACTTCCACGGTGAAAGCAGACTGGTTACTGATTGTTGACACTAGTAGTAGTTAAAAAATTGCTGCAGGTGGCGCCGCAGTCTACATTTATAATGATTTTTGATAGGATGATACAAATAAAATATTAGGCATTTTTCCAGATTAATAAGTTTGGTTTAATTGTTGTTGAATACTATGTATTATTTAAAAAAATATAAAAATAAACTAGATTAAACATTGTAACAGTTTTTTTCTTTTTTTCTGTAATTAACGTACTTATTGATACATTAGTCCAAAAAAAATTATGAATGATCAAACAGGATTAATAACTGCAAAGTTCTTGATTCATTTATAAAATATTAGCAGCAATAGAAGAAAAAATTGTTAATAAATTACCCAAAACCAGTTAAACATTAAATGGAAAATTCATTTCCTATAAACTATCTGGTGATTTTTAACTTTATTATGTTATATGGTAAATGTAAAAATAAAATTTTTAAGAAAAATTTATATTTCTTTAAGTTTGTTATGAAAAATTAAAAAAAAATGTTTTTAAAACAAATTTATACGTCATAAATATTTTTAAATGATTGAGATTCTATCAGTTCTTCATCATTTTTTTAAAAGCAACGCTACTGATCAACAGTTATTGAAATTAATTTCAATAAATATTCTCTAAAAAATCATAAAAAGCGTTCCAGAATACGTAAGTAGCGTTATTGGATACTTTTCCACCTCTCTTTTAGTATAAATTTTTTGTTAAAAAACGATAAAAATGACAAAAATCAGTTGCTTGGAACAGTAGAAAAATAGCCGAAAAAGTTTATCAAAAATATGAGGCTTTGTTCAACAAGCTATGAAGAATATTTCCTTAAAATTTCAGAAAAAAAAAGACTCAGAGAAAAAAGTGGCAGCAGTTTCAATATTGGCAAAAATGCGATTTTCGCGTTTTTTTCATTTTTTAGATAATTTGAAATAGTTGTAACTTTGACATTTTTAAAGATTTTTGAACGTTTCAAAAAAGGAATTAAAAGTCTTAAACAGACAATTTAATTGCCGTTTAAAGAAAAAAAAAATATTCATACCCCACTAAATGACAGCTTTTTGAATATAGCTAAATATCGCAAAATTTGATAAATTTAGAAAAATTTATATTTGTGGCTGCACCTCACTCAAAGTGATCGTAATTACATCAACAAAAATTTTTTCAAAATTTTTGTCAAAATACGAAAATTTTAAGAGGTAAAGCATAAAAATCGGATTAAAACTCTATTTTTGGCGAATATAAGAAGTTAGGATGAAAATATGGTAAAAATAACTAGAAAAAAGGCCTATTTTTTATTTTTAAATAGCTGCCATTTGGGTTCTACGGAATATTTTGGGCTAAAATTTTGGCAAAGCTCCTAAAAATAGTGGTACTTTAACATACTAAAATTTTTTAAAAATCGGTTGACCTCTTGCTCACGATCTTGCTGAAAGATGTTGGAATGACCCATATATATCCATCTAAAATTATTATAATTACAGTTTATTTTTCTTAAAAAGTCAAAAAAATTGACTTTAAGCTCGAAAAATTCTAAAACCCAACCACACAAAAGACTGTCTAAAGAACTTACATAAACTACTAACGTATTAACTCTTGCATTTATCCTTAACGATCTCATTGTCAATTGACATAATACATCAACCTCGGCTCACTTACATATCAATAAGCACAATTATTTCATTACCGCAATAATAAAAATTACTTATTTTAATTTCGTAAAAATCACTGATTCTAGGAAATTCGAGCCGATAAATTCTAAGAAATGCATAAACTCATAATTGATGGAATTAATGATTTCACGAGTGCTGTAAGGCTTGCCTGAACGAATTCAATCAACAAAAAAACCATTTACCAAACATTTTAATCCCGTTTTGTGGTTATACTTGTATTTATTAGTAACGAATTAAATTTATAAACAAAATGAAATAATTTGATTCTTTCTGTAATGATTAACTACTATAAGAAAATACAGGAATTTATTATCAAATTTTATAAAGAAAAGATTGAAAAATGTAAATTCTGTTTTTTCAGAAATATTTACTTGAACAAAATTTCGAATGCTGATCAAACGAAAAGTCAAAATTAGCTCGAAATTCCAATAACACGTAAATGTCATTGTAATTTTGGCTTTTGAAAATTTACGTGATAAGTTTTTATTAATAGTTTCAAAAGCTAAAGCAAAAAGTAAGAATAATGGAGATCGAAATTCCTAATTTCACGATTGAAATCATGATTCACTCATTGTATTAGTTCCTTTTCACAAATTATCAAAAGCGAAAAAACTGAAAATATTTCCACAGTTTTTTTTTATTAGTAATTCGAACCTCCAGACTCCTATTATATTACAAAGTTTTCTCTTTGATTTTATAAATAATTGAAGAAATGAAAGAATTTTTGAAAAAAGATATTCCACAGTTGGATTAGCTGAGCTCACAAATAAAGCTTCAACGTCCAAATGACAAATGCTGCGCAGATTCAAGCATTTCCTGGGTGAACAATATTTGCGAGGAGGG
Organism: Encarsia formosa; assembly: GCA_038277355.1. Taxonomy (NCBI): domain Eukaryota; kingdom Metazoa; phylum Arthropoda; class Insecta; order Hymenoptera; family Aphelinidae; genus Encarsia; species Encarsia formosa. Next base: position 33,332,417 of record CM076188.1, on the reverse strand, counting down.
TAACGAGAGAAAGAGTATAAAGCCGGCTCGTTAGCTGTCAGCGCCGGCGTAACGAGTTGCCGCGACGTTAGAATTTCTCTCTACGACAAGAAAAACGCTAACGGTTTAGGAGGACGCGTAATGTCTTATTTAATCCATCAAAATTTAACTAATGTCAAGGTGCCGCCAAAGTGAGAACTCTACCCATGGAGTAGCAATTTAAAGCTTAATTTTTAAATGATCAACTTCATATTTATAAAATGAACTGTGATCAACATTATTCGTGGAAATGTTTCGTCAACTATTAAAAAAATAATTACTGTTAAGTATAAAAGGAAACTAAATTTTTCTTCAAATAAAAAGTTGTATACTTCAATGTTTCAAATTCTAAAATAACTTGCTAGTGAGACATTCAAAAAAAAAGCTGCTACCTTCACAGTATGAAGTCAACGTATTGAATTTTAAAATAAAGTTGAAACCATACTCTAATTAGTCGAAGATACACAAATAATAAACACAAAAATTAGGAGTGACGAGTGACCTCAAAAATTATGTCATTTATTCCTGGCTTGACTAGATTTAAACCAAACTTTATCGAAAAAGAAAGTTAAAATTAAAGCTTAAGCACTGTACTCCCATAGAAATGTTAATTTACATTTACGTCAGAGTTCTTGAATTCTTGAATTAAAATAAAAGCTTTATACGTCAGTTGGAGCTTTATTTAAAAATTCACGAGTGTAAAATTTTAATTTCATACCTTTAGAAAGATTTAAAAAATTTATTTAAAAAATATCAATCCTTTGTTTATTCAAAATTTTCCCAATCAAATAACTCTTTTTAAAACAAAATTTTTCACAATAAGGATATTCAACTAGAGACAAAAAAATTAATTAAAAATAATAAACATAAAAAATCTTTGATTTGAAAATATAGAGAAACCAAAATAATAGAAAATTAGAACTCTGTAGCTACTGGGTAAACAAATACGATCACGACTTAATGGTTCACAGCGTGACGGTAGCGGTAAATAAAAACAAACTGTTTCTATGATTAAATTCGGAACCAGCCGATAGATAAGTATTCACTGTTTCATTACTAAAAAATGAGAAAATTCTAGCACAGGTATCACTGTACAAACCGCGAGGATAAAATATTCACAGCAACAAAAGTGTCACCAGGAGATTAGCGGTCGGGGCTTCCACGTAAACAAAACGCGTCGTTCCATTCATGCAGCTCGCGGAGCTTCGGCTCCGAAATAGCCCGGGGAGTTACTGACGCTCCACTGCTGCTCCCCGAAGTCGTTTCGCATGATGATACGCGAGCTTTTAATCGGGCTATACGGAAATAGAGACCGCGCACTGCACCGAGCCAACCGAGGGGATTTCACTGATGCACTTTTGGGACTGGAGGGAGCTTTGTTGTAGAGACATTTATTGAGCTTATCGAGAATTTTTTCCGGCCCTTTCATCTTGCGCCGATACCGTGGAGTTATCGAAATTAAGTGCATCTCGTAATGTTATTCAATTTTAATATCTCTTTTTATCGTTTGAACGTAACCTCGAGGCTGAATTTTATGCCGCGAGTCTCAATATGGTGTGCGGTAAATTTTTTTAAAATAAACCGATTTTTTGGATAATCACGGTTCCGAAGAACGAAATTCGTAAACAATAACGGAACTCCGAAATCCACTGGACAAACAAACGTGCATAAAGGTCGTCGCACGTGGGATGTTATTGCCCAAAGAAAGTTTGTCTCTCTCGTTTGTTGATACAAGTGGTCGTTCTTGATTACCTCTTTTGCCAGCGTTTACGGGTTTTAATTTTTTTTTCCTAACTCGTCGCTTGATTGAATTACAGCCAGTTTACAAACTTTCTTTCTACCGAAGCTTTTATTCGTTAATTAGGAATGGATATTGCATCAATGGTTGGTAGCGACTGTATCGGATCAATCATGATCGAATAGTGAGATTAACTAGGCTAAATGTACATACATCATGATTGAGTTCTTAAGATGTTAACAAGAGTTTACTCGCTAGTTACGTTGGGAATGATTCATGCTTTTAAAACTCCCCTTTTTAATTTATCAACCGATATTTCGAATTTTTTTCTTAATAAAGGACTAAATCATGAATTTTTTCATTCCGATGTAATTTTATTTTTACCCAAAAAGTACTTGAAGTTAGAAAATAATGAGAGCAAAAACCTTTGGTAAATAGAAAAATCTAAATTAATTAATCTTGACAATTACCAGCTTTCATTGAGTTTGAAACAATGATCTTGAGGGCTTTAACTTTTTTTTTAATAATTTAAATTACTTCTTATTGCTTTTTTGACACTCGAAATTGTATCTTGATATGTTTAATTTTTTTAAAGTATAAAAAAAAGAAAATTGAGTTGTTTTTTTTTACAATTAAGAAAGACAAAAAGTCACGTCAAAATTCAAATACACTTTATTGATACCATTATTTATCAAAAAAACAACAACCATACAAAAAATTTATAATTTATATAATTGTTAATTCTAAAATTTTTCAATTTTCATGCATTCATTTAAGACTATAAATAATTAAATAAATAAAATATTATTTATTACTTTCAACTAAAATCGTTCTATAAAAACGATTTTTTAGTTCACAACTCTTGTTCGATGCACTCTAACTTTTTCACAAAATAACAAAATTTTTTTTCCAAGTTATTCACCTTCACTTTTATCTTTTTCCATTCTTCATTGCTTTTTTTTATTTCTTGTAAGATATCTCTCAGCAAACTTTTAGCATCTACTGGTTTCTCCTCTTCACCATTTATTTTTATTTCATTGACCTTTTTACTTACAGTATTTTTCTTTTCATTCATTTTGTTTTCTTTTTCCTCAAGTTGGTGTTGAAGAGATTTTTCGTCAATCGAATTAGATTTTATTATCTTAATATCATCTTCCCCACGCACTTTCTTTTCATTATTTTCCGTGAAAAATTCTTTTGTGCTACTTTTGCCGTTGATTACTTCAGATCCTTGCAATTTTTCACTGTTAAACTCTTTTTGAATCTTTTTTTCTTTTTCCTCAAATTCTTTTCGAAATTTATTCTCGATTTTACTAGATTTTTTATTCAACGGATAAAATTTTTCTGCTTTAAGATTATGACTCTTGCTATCTTTTAGTTCTAACTTGATGTTTGATCCATTATCATGATTTTTTTCCAAATCGATAGTAATTTTCAATTTTTCGTCATCGATTTTTAATTTTTCTGTTTGAAATTTAATGGAAAAACCGGGATATTTTGAAGTATAGAACTTTGAATTTTTCTTCATTTCCTCGTATTTTTTTCTCGCCTGATCTCGTCTATTAAGTTCTTTAGAAATCTCCTCGGATAAATCTAAAAGTTTGTTCATTTTTTCGTTCTGTTCTTTAAAAATAATTCTAATTCTCCTTTCTTCACTTTTCTCACGACTATTTTTGTGCAAATACCTTCTTGATTTTTTCAATGATTCCAGTGGTAACAGTTGTATTTCCTTTGAACAATGCATAATTGAATTCCAAACTCGTTAACAAATCGCTTTTATATCTGAAAAATAATTTTCAGATTTTATTTTTACTATTTGTACCGTAAAAATCTTCATGAAATAATCTTGTACAGACGTTTTAAAAAATGCAGGCTTAAAAATCTAATTTAATTTATTATTCACTATTTTTGTAAATAGATTCTTGTACCCAAGTGCTGATAAACAATTTATTTTTCAGTACATTAAAACTCTTACAATTTTTTTAGAACTTTTTTGTTTTAAAATTATCTCAAATTCACCGACTTACTAACCTCAGTACTTGAAGATCATGCAAATAAACTATGATAAGTGAAATTAAACAGTTACAGCCAATATAAAACTCAAAGTAAAATGATATCTACTGACACGTTCAATGCTAGGGACGAAATGAAAGCCGGATTAGTCTTATTAGATTCATTACCTACTTAAATCAGAATGTTTATGTTTACAAGTGAACTCTGCTCATATTCATTAAGCGAATTCGTAAGTTTGAATACTAAAGAGTGAGGCAAATTGAAATACTTGTGCCCGCGTTCATTGTCCTTTGACAATTATTATTAACTGTTAAATAACAATAAACAAACAAATATTAACAAAACTAATAAATTATAAGGAATAGAAAAAACTATTCAATTTAAAAGTAACACATACATTTGAATCCTAGAAAATAAATCACTTGCAATTTACATCGAATAACATTGAAAACGGTGCTTAAAACATTTCAACTTCCATCAACGGCACGTTGTTTTCGAAGGAAAATTTCAAAGCTCTTTAATTGTCGGACGATAGTTGGAACATCCCAGAAGGCTTTTGAAGTTTATCATCTGCTGGCGCGTGATGAGTTTAGACTAGATTAAATCCAAGTTGCCTTCCGTGGAACTTATAAATACGCTCGGGAATCGAGTGCCAAAGTGAAAAAAAAAGAAAAAAAAAAAAAACTGATAGAAAAGCTAAAGCAGGATGGACACACGAGGTCGTAAAAGCGGAAAAAAAATTTAAACGCGAGCCGATGATGGGACTGAACGAACAGATTACGGTAAAAAGATGAGACTAATAAAGATTTAGCTGGAATGTTCGAACATAATGTAAATCTTCATCGAGAGATAGCTATTGAGCTCTCAAGACCCCTCCTTTGTCTTCATCAATGCCTTTAAATTGAAACAGCTGTATTTTTTTAAACAAAAAAAAAAAAAAAATTCATCGTCTTAAACATTTAAGAGTTTTTATTAAGAGTTAATTTTAAAAAATTAATATGAAAATATTTTTTAACGAAATTCATAGTTCATCGTAAAATTAAAAATAATAGTTTCCACTTACAATTTAGAACCATATTCTCTCAACTTAAAAAAAAAAAACAAAGGGTAAGAGGAGAAAATTGGCAAAACAATTGGTGAAACAAGATTGGAGAATATTTGAATCTCGGGACATAAAGTTGGCAATATCTGGGTCCAATTTAGAAGGAAGGTGGTTTACGAGCCCCTATCGCGTCCGAGACGATGTCGAAGCCGGGCGCGAGATCTGGACTTTGATGTCTTTGTTCTTGTTTCCATTCAATGACTTTTCTCTCACTCTAGTACTGTAACAGCGTTTGATGTTTTTTCACCTCCCCTTCCATACCCGAGAATCGCGAAGGAAGTGACGACCGATCTTTTTTCTCGGTTTTCACTTCTCATTTAAAGAAAACAATCAATATACCGACGGCTTTTGGTTGAATCGTTTCCGATGGTTGGATGTCGATAGAGTCTGAATTAATTAGCGGATGGATTGTACCGACATCTCGTTAAGTCCTATCAAATTACGAAAAATACCAAATTTTTATAAATTTACAGAGCACATGTTTTCAGTAGTGGCTTTCGTAATTTTACAATGTATTTAGTGTAGATAAGACTTACGGAAACATTTATTTCTACTTCTGTTAGAAAAGTAGCAGTAAAAACGGAAAGCGAAAGAAAAACTTGCTTCTGTCTAGAGCATTATCGTGTAGTTCGGAAACCTTATTCGAAAAAAAAGAAAAGAAAAAAACTGGTTGGTAAAAAAAGTAATTTGTTCTCAGAGTCGAATAATTCTTATTTTGAGGGAAAAGATATTTGTTTTCCCAAGAAAGAAGCCGTAGTTCATCAGGAGTCACGTATTCTCTCGGATCTATTCAAACGCGTCCGAGACAAAAGGAGAGTCCCACAAGTAACGACGTTTTGTTCTGGATAACGCAACCGGGCGCTGGCTTCTCAAACTAAGTGCAATTATTTTGGCACGCGAGCAGGAAGTGCGAGAAAAGAGACGTTGCGCGTACCGACCACAACGAGACAAGCGACAATTGATTTCTTATATTACCTCATCCGTGCTAGAGTCATTTTTATACTTCTACCACGAGATACCGTTTTTATATAAAATTACCCAAGTTTTGTGTCACTTTTTCAGCCTATTCTTTGGATTTGAGAAAAGTACTCGTACATAATATGTTTATTTTTAGATTACAATTTTTTAATATATATCTACACAAATTACTATTAGCCACACGCAAGAACGAAAGTTTTTGGAAGGCATATCAACGATATACTGTAATTCGTAGTCGTGATAACCATTTTTTCAATTCTTCTTCATTAAGCTTTTTCGGACACTATTTAAAAAAAACAAACCTTTTCTTCTTTTTTTTTTCTTGTCTATTTTTTTTGAAGTTTTTTAAAGCCTCAACTGTCAGATTTATTTTAGAGTATTTAAGCGTGCAGTTTAGGCACGAAAAAATGTGTCACGTATCGGCCTTGTCAGCGTATAATATAAAAGTCAACAAAAATATTTTGTCGAAATAATTTTTTCCACATTTTTTAAAATTTATTTACTTGTAAACCAGGCCTCGAATGCTCGCTCGAATGCATTCATCAGTTTATCTCATGAATTTTTTTTTTCATGAAACTATTACCAAGACCAGCCAGTTCGAACTTTCTCAATTTATTTGACAATATAAAATTTTTGACAATGAGAACAGATTAAATTTTATTTATTTAACTCACCGCCATGTGTGAGGAATGAATCCAGAGCACATGTCACCACACTGCAGACAAGGCTGGCCATCTTCAACGTCGGTGATGTGAACGCCCTAAAACAAAAAAAAAATAATTCATAGTTAGATCGCTTTATGATTATGAGAGTAAGTGACTGCTTCAAAAGTGTGGGACTTTGGTGTTGCGATCATGTCATATTTTTATATAAAGCACAAAAAACTCCCTTGTAAATAAATGACACAGCAATTTACATTAATTTAAACAATAATAATTTTTTTTTTTTATGAGAAGTGAGCGGTTGTGAAATAATAAAAAATTATCATTTTAAGAATAATTAATAACAAACGCTGGATTAACAATTGGGCTGTCGAGTCTTTACTCCGAGTCCAAGCTTAGCTCTGTTAATAATTACTGGGCACGCATGTTGAATGAAAAGTGAGTTGTGAAAGTAAAATCTTCTCACAGGAGATAAAAGAAAATATTCTTCGACATCATCGATTGATCAAAGATAATTATTCAAACGACGTACGAACAAGCAAGCTCGCGCCTAGCGTACACGAATCTGGGTTGGCGCAATTAAAAAGACAATGTGTCTGCACGAAAATCCATCCGCGGTGAGAAAGAATCGTGAGCAAAATAATAGCGCAACCGAAAATCTCGGACAAGGCCGTAAATGAAAATTCGAGGGGGAGCGTGGATGATTGGGAAAAGTTGTTAATTGCTAGTCTCGGTGCGGTGATGGTGGTGATTTCGTCAGTAGCGTCAATCATAATTCGAGATCGTCCGAGCTTAACCGGGGAGCCGGTAGTTTTCGTGTATCCTGTTTCAAAGCTATCATAAAACGAGCTTGAATTAAAAGATTTGAACGAGGATTGAAAAAGCCTCAGTTACGCCATCGCTCGAGCGAGTCAACGACTATTAGCCGATGGTAACTAGTAGCCGCAGCCACAGTGGTGCTCTTGTGCGCATATGAAGATCGTTCAATAATTCATTTCCGATCGCGATTTCGGTCTTGATTTATAATGTAGCACGAGGCGCGTTTAATAAAAGAAGAATAACTGGTTTTACCGAGACGTTTTTCCGCTCGGTTGATGGTACTTTCTTTAAAGTGCAGTACACCGGCCAGCTTTAAGCGATCGCATCCTGTGCAGCCAACAGCTGCGAATAAATGTCTTACCGAGATAAGTAATGTAGTCCTTTTTTATAAAGTATGAATTTGTCATCGAAAATTATTCTGGTTTACGGCTTTTTCTCCCAGATATCGTTTATTAATACACTTGCTCAACCGGAGCTTTTTTCACTTGCTTTCATTCAAACTAATTCATTTGGTCCAGATGAGATTTATGGAATAGAAAAAGCGAGTAGTTTTAATAACCGGATCAAAACTTTCACGAAAACAGGTTGACTCGGGAATTGAAACTCCTCTTGTTTTTGGGCGTCATCTTGAAAGCAAATACGTGTCAGCTATAATTTTAGAAACTCGATAAAGCTGACAATTGTATTTTAAAATATTCCACCAAAAAAAAAGGCCTCGCGCCGCACAAAGAAGTATAAAATATCATGGAATAAGGCATCGCGTATGAATTCATTTGGGCGTGCAGGGGAGCAGCCGGCATAAATAAAAAAGACGAAGAGAAGGATAAGACGACCAAGAAGAAGGAAGGTTGTTTGGTTGTGGTAAGAACCGGTGCTGCGCAGCGCAGGGCCAGTCCACCCACGCGTCCATCGCCAAATATCGAGAAGCCGGGAGTGTCTAGCCTTCCTTCTCTCGCTCGTTACCTTGTAGTAGGTGTCCCCGAAAAATCGGTGAACGATGACGAGATTTTTTTTTTTTTATCATCATGGTTATTTTTTGCTCTCTCTCTCTCTTTTCTTTCGACTTTTCAGAGGAGAGAGGCTCTCTCGGCGAGGATTTAAAATTTTTCAACCCAATTAGCTGCACTTACCGGCGCTCCGTTCCATTCAAAGCCAATAAATTAAACTTTCTTTTTTTAAATTTCTCATGAGTCAAATAATGTACCGCGGAAAAACTCCTTTTGAATTCAATCGGCTTTGCCAGATAAGCGCAAATTTATACCGTGAAAATGAATATAATTATGAGTTTTAAATAACGTTCAAGGTACTTATCCAAAAATAGAACATCAATTTACTTTTGTAACTTTATCAGGACGTGGTTTTAATGACTAAATTGTTACGTCGAGATGAATTAAATGAAATGTAATGTACGATACATGAAACTGAGCAAAAGGATAACAAAAATAATAATAAATTATTTTAAACTCATAAAGATTTGCGTGTATATATATTTTTTATTGGTACCAATTATAATTTCAATCCTGGAAGCATGTATAAAATACAAAAAAAAGAGTATCATGTGAATAATACGTATAGTAATAAATAAATCTCGAAAAAAGGATTCGTTAAGGGTACGATTAATGAATTATTACACCAGAGTAGTTACCCGGTTAAAATGAGTCGCAAGATAAATAAACGCAGACCACTTGCACTGTTATTAATAATCCAAGGAAACGACTTTGCATTTGGTCTGCAGCATCGCGGTTGCCTTTAACAATTCTCTCGGCTCGAGAGCACACGCACACACACTTAATCGAACAAACTTCACAGTTTATAATCGGCAATAAAAGCGAAACTCTCGTTACTAAATCACCTCAACCGTGACTTTCATTCAACTTTTTTCCTCCTTCTCTTCTCCCACAAGACCATACAAACTTTAAACGCAGCTCATCCAAGTCTTTCTTATTCACTCGAATCTTGATTCAAGAGAAAATAAAAAACATGCCACGTAAATTCACGTTTTTCATCACTTTTCATTCCAACGCGCTTCGTGGGCGTGCGCGCGGCGCAGCGCATTGACATTTCGACTTTCACAGTACCATGACAAAAAGATATTTGAGCTTTGAAATCTTTTTTTCGGACGTTCGACTATGGAATCGGATAAAAGACTAAAAACTATTACAGCTGATTTATAAGTGCGCTTTTATATGTCGATGAACAACTACATCGAGCTATGTACAAGATTTTACCGTTTCACTTAAAATTAGTAGACATTCGCCTCATGTTTCGACTTGCGATCGACTTTTTTCTTTTCTCCCAAGAGTTTTAATGTGATTATAGATCAGTATCAACTTTATTAATTTTTATGCATTCTCTTAAAATAATAATCCAGCGACATTTATTTGGAAAGATCCGCTTTAAACCCTTAAAAAACATTACGAGGTATTTTTATTATTTTTTCAATTTAAAAAGACGTCAAAATTCTGAAAGTTATCTTATTTGGAAGTGCATAAAAACCGCGCGACATGTTCGCGAGAAGCTCAACTTTCTCTGCCCACAACCTTTTATTTTTTATTTGTTCGGTGAATAATCAATTTCCGATCGATTAATAAGCATTATAAAGTAAATAAAAAAAAGAGGTTTCCACGACGACGGTGAACCGGTAAAAAATTCACGAAACACTTGTAACATTAAATTGCACAAAACGAGTGTACACAGGATTATACTTTCAAATACAAGATCGCGAGGGAGTGAGCATGGAGAAAAAAAAAAAAAAAAAGTCCCGAAAGCACTAAAAAAAATCTCGCTGCTTCTCGGGTAATTTTGACCACTTGGTGCGAAATAACCAATAAATCCCTCGAAATAAAAACCACCGTTACTTTAGCCGCGCGCGATTACATCCCACGTGCGGTGTCCGCGCATACTCGTGCCGGTAAAACTAAAGTTGCTAAACCCGCGCTTATATTAAACGCATCCATCCCACACTTCGGCCCGAGGAGATGTGATCACGATAAGAAAAGGGCTAAATCCGTGGTTGGTGCAGGCTAATATCTGGTATTCTGGTGTCATACCCCATCTCGATAATTCCACTCTTTTCTGCTTGGCATAACAAAGCTCCTGTCCCTGGAACTCCCAGCGTAGCCGTTCTCCCGCGCTGATCTCTTGGACGATATCCTCTGACGATGCTCCTCCTCCTCGTCCTCTTCTATGTCCTCGACGGAGGCTCTCCTGTTCTGCAGCTCTTTATGCTCCTTGCCGTTGACCGTCTTGACGAAGGACTCGCTGGTGCTGTTGAATTTTTCCTCCAGGTCGTCACCGGAGTCGTCGGCGTCCTCGAGCGTGCCGCGATTGCGAAGTCGCTGCTGGAGGCTCTCGATCTCGTGCAGAGTCTGGCACTCCTTGGCCGAGCCAAAGACGAACTCGTCCTTGGCCGAAACGTCGGAACTCGTGGACAGTTCCTTGATCTTGCTGTGCTCCTTCAGGTATTTGGCCGCAAACTGACGGTTCGTCTCGTACCACTCCTTCATGGAGAAGGAGCTTTTTTTGTTCGACGTCGACGTAGGCTCTCTCAATTCCTCGAAGAAGTTCGTCACGACCTCCACCTCCTGCTGATTCTGCTCCTCTACGGGTTGGGGCGGGGTCAGAGGTCGGGAGTGTCTCTCGGAGACTTTGGGCTTCGGGGGCTTGCTTTTGACCCGCGTCTGATTATCCTTGTACTTCAAGCTGCTCTTCCTAACGACGTTATTAGTGCAATCTCTGGGTGGCGAGGGTGTCTTTTGGTGGTGCGGCGATCCGTCCGAGTCTCCCTTGGATCCGTTGAAGGAACTTCTGCGTTGGAGCTCCGCGTCCGGGGTGCCGCGTCGAGCTCGCTCGTACTTCTCGATTCTGACGTCGAAATCCGGAGACTTTTCGAAAGCGTAACTTCTGCGCTTTGAACTGTCGCTGTCGCTGTTCAGCCTAGGCTTGCGATTGGCCGCGCGGTGACGGTACTCGTCCTCGTAGTCCGGGGTCGTTGTGAGCTTCCTCTCGAACTCCGGCGCACCGTTGCCCTTTACGCGATCGTGGTAGTGATGAGTCTTCTTTTTCGGAGACGAGTTAGTGTCGGTTGGGCTCGTTCTCCTATCGTCGTCGTAGCTTCTGTACTCCTCGTTGGCGTAGGGCTTCCGGCTTCTGCTGTGGGACCGATGGTTCCTCTCCTCCGAAGGCTTGGTGCGGAATTTTTCGATGATGGAGCGAAAATTGAGCCCGGCGTTCTTCTCGTTCTTCTTCTTCAGCGAACCGAATCTGTCGGCGTCGTATCGGTTGTTGTTGTGGTTATGGTTGTACTTGTTGTTATTGTTGTTGTGGTGACCGTTCGATTTGACGCGCTGGTCGTCGTAGTCGTAATCGTCGTCGTCGGCGTCTTCGCTCCACGGTGGTTGCTCCTCGGTGGACCTCCGACTGCTGCTGCTGCGGCGCGGGCGCGAGTGACCGTTGCTGCTTTTTCGGTCAAGGGATTCAGATGAGCGATCAGAACGATGTCGATGCTGCTGCTGCTGCTGCTGCTGATGATGATGACGACTCGTCGAACCGGAACGCGAGGTGCCGTTTATTTTCCTCCTGGAGGACGACGACAAAGATGAGTCACGGGTGGTACCGTTCACCAAAATCTCCTCCACCTCCGCATCGAGCGTCGATCTCTTGGGTGCAGGATCCCAGGAGTCGAATTTATCTTTACTCCTCTGGTAATGATGATCGGCGTCCTTATCGTCCTCACTTTTCTTATTTCCAGCGTCATTATCGGACGGCCGGATAAGTGGAGGCTGCTTCATGATGTGATCGTTGACCTCGTGGTAATCTTCGTCGTTGTGGTAATCGGGAACGATTTTGGCCTTGTTCCTGAAGAGCCGTCGCTCGTGCAGCGAGGGATGATAGTCCTCGGCGTAGGTATAAATCGACCTTGTCCCCGCGATCGGCTCCGGGGCTCTGTAGGCCCTGTACTGGGAGGAGGACGACATCTCGCCTTCGCTCCTGACGCGTGCGACCGGCTGGAGCAACTCGGTTTTAAATGAAGTCGAACACCGGCGCGAGCTCGCTTATATCGATTCGAGGCATTGTCTCTGCCGCGACGCGCGATGACAATAAATAGAATCACCAGTCATCGCTGACACTCACGGGGCTTTAATTTTATTCGGAGATCGAATGTCCACTCGCGCGCGTGGGAGGCGGCGTTATCGCCTACGCACTGGATATTCACGAACACCACACAAACAATCACAAGGTGTACCAACACAAAAAAACTGAAAGAAAAAAAAAAAAAAAACTTGAACACTTGAAAAATCGTGGATATCGGAATGGTCACATGAGCGATCCTTCGAATTTCGCGGTCGCGGCGTAACTGATGCTGCACGTGTACAGTCGCGGCCGAGCGAGAGAGAAATTGTTGTCTGCAGCAGCACGCGCCCGCCCGGGTACGGGGAGAAGGAGAAAGAACGGCAGCAGTGACGATCTCCTGTTTCACCAACCGGAACGCAGCGGGCTCGAAACCCAATCCTACGCAGCCAGCCTGCAGCCGAAACGTATTTTCCTCCGGGTACGAGATAGGAGATTAGGAGAAGGTGCTACCCGCCTGGAGGAGGGAGGGAAGAAAGAAACCAACGACGCTGATGTTGGCGCCCAGCCTTGGGTACTTTGACTTTGTTTGATTTTATTTGGTCTTTAAACTTTCTTTCTTGCGAGCGCTCGAATCCGAGAAGCGATTAAAAATACGCAGTTTCACGTGAAAAAAAAAAAAAAAAAAAAAAAAATCATTGACTTTCTATACGCGAGATTATAATTACCCGCTGGTTGTCGCGAGCAAAAACTTTTCAATGTAAACTAGATTAGAAAACTAAAAGTTATAGGATTACGCGCTTGAATTTTCAAGAGTCTCGGATGGCATTGAACTTATTTTTCATAAAAATTTTAATGCAAAGCGTATGGGCTCCGCTTCGAAGCCGCGCGTACTCTCTCGATTCGATGAATTATTTATCGCGCACAATTAAAATCACCTAAAGCGAACGAAAAAAAAAAAAAAAAAAAAAAAACCAAAACAACAACAACAGAGTTTACTCGGAGAATGAATGAAGGAAGGAGAGATAGCGGACAAAAACAATTAATTCAATTCAACTGCCCGTAAAGGATCTTCGGTAAGACGGACGCACAAAAGGGTAACCAGATCGTACCGATACGATCTGCCGCGTGCGGGAGTCGAGTGGGTGGTACAAAAAGGATAATCCGGGCCCTTTTACACAAACGCGCCTACCCGAAGTTCAAAAAATTCATATTGGAGCACTTTATCGCCGACGCCAATGCTGCTTTCCCAAAGCGACGCAGCCTCTCTTTTTTATCATAGGCAGAAAAATGAAACGAACTTTTATTGTTGTTAATTGTGGATTTGGGTGTTTGCTTTTGGCGAGCCGGTGAAAGTCCGGATGGTGCTTGAGAGGTGTCGGGACGCAGGCCTTGATGGTTCAATTAATGGGCTCGTGCGTTTTGTCGTTTCCCTCAAATTAAAGTCGTTTACTCGCGAGATAGCTCGTTAAATTCATTATTTTCAAAAATCTTTTTCGCGCTGTTAAAGTTAGTGCTTCTTTTGAAAAATTTTGAAATTTTTTAATTTAATAGAAATTCACTCTCTCTTTCGTATAAAGAAATTCCTCTTAGTGCTACTACAAACGCCAGCCCGTAATTTAAACCAAAAAGCAATTACTATTTTCTCGAAATCGTTTATACACAAGTAAACAGTTATCACTAGGAAGGATGTGTAATTTTCGAAAAAATAATTCATAACCGTTTTCTTAATTTCTGCATTCATTATTTATCTCGAGTTTTATGTACACTTGTGACAGAAAAATTCGCATAAAATTTTCTGTGAGTTAAATTAACAAAAAATAAAAAAGAGTGAGGGACAGGAAAAAATTACAGTAACCGCACATTACGGGGTAATCCGCGAGAAGAAGCGTGCCCGCCTCGGCTAAGTAGCGTTTTAAACCGAGATACGACTACTCGTGTCGAGCCGCTAGCGCACATCACGCACCGAGAACCGAGCGATGATAATTTATTTTACTCGCGCTTCCTGCTGCAAGGTTGCCACCGCGAGAGGAATTAGGTACGACGACCCGGAGTTTATTATTTGGCAATTTAAGGTTGCGATATAAAGACGTCAGGTTTTTTTCATCCGAGATTATTAATTTTGATAGTTGCAACAGTAGATCGACGCTCAATTTTAAGAAGGATCGACGTGACATTCGCTAAAAATTCAATTAATCACAATTATTTTCAAAACAAAATTTTTTTATTATAGTTTATAAAATTTTGAATTTTGAATGTAGTGTTGATGAAAAAAAAAGGCAAAAATTTTATTTTGAAAGTAACCAGCTGATTATTACTAGGTAATTTAATTAACGAAGTGTTAAAATTTATTAAAAACAAAGCTAAAATTCTTAAAAATTAATAAAAATAAAAAGAAGTTAAAAGTTTGAGAGATGATTTTCACAAAGAACACGAGTAAGCGCACAGTGACGAGAGGTAGGCAGAGTCGCGTTTGGAGCTCGCGCAATAGCTCGGCACAAACTGGCGCGGAATCGGTATAAGCCAGAATTGAGGCATCCGCGGGATCCGCGTGCAGCACAGGTGCTACGCGTGCATCCTACCTATTCCCGTTGGACTTCCCATCCCAGCCGGTACTCCGTAAATGCCATGCCGGAGCACCGGCGAGAGAGAGAGAGAGAGGAGGAAGAGAGGAGCGGGGGGGATAGAGCATGGAACGGCGATTTTCAAAGGACGACGCTGGCTGCGGGCAGGGCCCTATGTACAGCTGTTGCAGTTTGTCGGTAAACGTGCAAAGCCTATTAGTTCCTTCCGTGCTACCCCACGGCAGTCACCGGCTCTCGTTCGTTAACACGCGGCTATTAAATGTGTTCTTTTAGTTCTCTGCACACGATATGTGTGTAGAGAATCTTACTCGATCATTGGACTTTTTTTGAGAAGCTCGCTTGGTTTTTGAGAGTTCAATTCGTCGTTCAATGCTGTTGTTTGGTTAGTTTCCATGAGAGACTTGGAATGGCTAACTTGCGGACAACGTTCGCTCTCTGACATGCCTCATCTATCACTAACATTTCGCTTCGGACAATCGTTAAAATTTGGTTTCTTGAAGGTACGGTAGCCAATATACTTGTTTTATACTAATTCATCTTTCAAAACTCATCTATGTATGTAAATCTATTGCAGAGTGCAGACTGCGAATCAGCCTATCAATGTTGCTCATTTTTGCTCAAATTTTTTTTTTTTTTTTTTTTTATCTTCATTTAATACGATGATATTTAAATTAATTATTCATATTTATGTACATTTATCCAGATATAATATAATTTCTTATTTTTCAACTATAAAGTTCATACGTGCAGTTGATAAATAAGTACATTCAGAATTTATTTAAATTCTTAACTGTGACCAATAAACTTTTTAGAATTTCATGTATAATGTTCATTGCACACTAAAAATATTCGATATACTTATATTCAAATGATGATTAAAGCTATCAAAATCTTCATGTGTAATCAGTATTTTAATTTTTTGAATACTTTAAAATCACAATGATCTTTAAGTAAATAAATTTTCAAAGGAACAGTAAGAGCTATAAAAAATCTTGATCGCCAACAGTTTAAACACATATTTCAGTAGATTGCCAAACAAAAATTTTGTAAATTCGCGTGACTCGTCTTAAAGATAAAGAGAGATATTAGTGCTAAATACCAGCTGCTTGCAGTTCTTAAGTCATATAATACCTCCCGTGCAAAAGCAGTATAATAATTTATAATGCGGAGGAGTGGAGGAGTCAAATAAAAGAGGTGGGACTCACTCCAAACTACGCAGGTACTCCTTTGGGTACAAAGCCATTACCGGGGTTCACAAAAGTATCCTGGAGCGGCTGCTGCCGCTGCAGCTATGCCTCTATTCATCGGGGACTTCGACCACAAACGCAGTCAAGGGCAGCAGCTTTCACCTATCTTATCCTGCTTTGTCCACCAAAATCCTTCTTTATCACTTTTTGTCAGTCTTTTTTTTATATCTTGTAGTTCAGTACACCAACACAAAACACATCTTTACTTTAAATTTACACGTTACAATTGTAAACTTAATCAGAATTCTTTTATAATATGTTCAATATAGAGTTTTTTTTTCTAGCTGAACTGAAAATTTTTGATAAAAAAATTATTTGAATAGCTCAGCGGAAAATTATTTTTAAAAAACGTGGTGCACCGCAGTGATTCGGGTATACCTATACATGTATACTCATGTATACCGCACTGACTCGGTTTAGCCCAGGCCTAACCCAAACAGTGTTGGAAACGATTGTTCTTATGGCACCCCGAATCGCAAACAAGAGCGTTCAAGATAAATTTTTTCTTGGGAGTTGGGACAAAAAATATAGGCTGATCAATTATGATCAATTTATGAGTTTTTTCATTTTTAAATTGAGCATATGACTGGATTAATTAATCCTTAAACTGAAGCTCTAAATTTCAGAAAACCCTCGGTTCTTAATTAAATAAATATGAACCTTTTCATCGGGCTAAGGTTTTTTAAACTTTATAGCTTAATTAATTCGGTATCATGCTTTCTGATAGTAAAAAAAAATGAGTGTATCTTGAGACCCGCGGCAGAAGTGAAACTTTGTATTAATATTTTTTCCGGAATAAAACAGAATTGAAATTTTTTTAAAAAGAATTATTAAAACCAAATGCAATTCTTTCATTTTATTTAAAACTAGCATAAAACGCTCGCTCGCGCATAGACAAATATATTCAATAATATCAAATATTATGATATTATAATACTACGTAAATGATTAAACTTGATTTAGAGTATAAATTTAATCAAAAATATTTTAAAACAAAAGTCTACAACCATATTACTAATGAAAAAACAAAAAAAGTCTTCCAAATGTCTGGGCTTCGTATATATATATACATACCCAAAATGAGCAACCTTAGACATCCCAGTACAAAAAACTTATTACGGTTCGATTTATGGAGCAAAAATTTCAAATTAACTTTATTTGAGTATAGACCTCATTAGAGTCATAAGATTCAAATTGAAGGTCAGATTCATGAATCTGGACCCACAAAAGCCAAAGAATAAAAATTATCGAACAAATCCAATGTATTAGGCGCGAATTATAATTTCACCTTATTTAAGTGTACTTAAATATTGAGGCAAATTAAAAATTCGAAGTGATACTTGTAATCAGCGCCCTTGAAAACAGGTGTATACGAAATTTCTGATTGTTATAATATAGATTGAGAACAAAGGAAAATTTGACCTAATATAAGTAAACTTCATTCAGGGTAAAATAAAAATATATGGTCATATTCAAAATGAGGAGCATTAGAGATCCCAATACACAAAACTTATTACGAGTCAGATGTATGGGGCAAAAATTTCAAATTAACTTTATTTGAATATAGACCTTATTAGAGTCATCAAATTTAAAATTGAAAATCAGATTCGTAATCTTGACCCTCAAAAGACATCGAAAACAAATTTTCGTACAAATCCAATATATTAGGAGAGAATTATAATTTCACCTTATTTAAGTGCACTTTATTTAAAACAAATTAAAAATTCAAAGTGATATTTGTAATCAGCACCCTTGAAAACATACGTATACGTAATTTTTAAAAAATCGGATGCATTGGAAGAACCATGTTAAATTTTTAAAATAAAACTGATGACAAAAATCTATAAAATATAAATGCTTGTCATTTAAAAAAAAAAATAGAAACAAAAAAACGGAAGTTAGATTCATAATCTACATCTTCGAAAATATCCGTATACCAAATTTGAATTGAATCCGATGATTAGGAGCGTTGTAATCAAATTTTTAAAGTTGATCCCGGACGGACGGACGGACGGACAAAAAATACGGATGCTGCGTATAATAATGTAGATGATGATTTGTTATAACTTAAAAAAAAAAAAAAAAAATTAGTACTTGGACTGAATTATCAAATAAAAAAACAGACCGTGAGTTCTAAATTTTGAAAAATTAAGAGAAGCTGGTGGCCAGTTATACCTGTGGCAGATTGCATAGCGCTCAAGCCCGCCAAAATTACAGCGTATATAAGGTAGAGGACCCAATTGCGGTGGGTGGACACTTTTCCCAATCCAGTTTTCCCAATCAAAATTTTTCCCAATGTAGCTGTTTTCCCAAAATCTTTTTTCCCAAAGCTAGTTTTCCCAAAAAAAATTTTTCCCAATTTATATTTACATAGATTGCATACTTCAGGCACCAAACTCAGTTTATTGGTTATAAACATTTTTAGCAATCGAAATTTCTTGTTGGTTACATTCAAAATTTTTGTTGGTTTCTTTCAAAATTTTTTATTAATTTCGCTTAAAATTTCTTGTTGTGTACTTAACTATGGATGAAATCAAAAGAGGTGAATTAGTGCCATCGCGGAAACAGTTTTTTTTACATCTCGATGGCTTTTTATATTACCATAAGTACGGGCCATATTGGCACTGTCGGAACAGAAAGGAATGTAAGGCTCGCGTAACCACTGGCGCTGAATTGGTAATTCTTACAGAATCGGAGGGCGGGCATACTAGGGCGGCATTAGGAGGATCTCATTTTTTAATCTACGACTCGTTTGATGACGAACATTCGCTATGTGCCTTGGCGTTTGTTCCCGTCGAAGACGTTGAAAAACACTTTGAAAAATTACGAGAGCAATTACCAGAGGAATTAGATGATCTTGTCAATTATTTCGAAAATACTTACATTCGTCGGTTTAGCCGCCCAAAAAGACGGGCTGGGTCGACGGTACGTCTTCAGCGCCGTGCAGCTCGGTACCCACCGACTCTCTGGAATCAGTACGAGGCCGTACTGAATGGCGAGGCTCGTACCAACAACATTTCGGAGTGTTGGCACAATAAATTTCAAACTGTCGTTGGAAAGCACCACCCAAGTCTGTACGCGTTTTTCAACGAGCTTCGAAAAGAACAAGCCGACACGGAGATCATGATTCGACAGCTTCAACTTGGGCAGCGTGTGCGAAAACTTACTGATAAAAGCCGCCGAGACAAAGAGCAAAAAATTTATTCTATTGTAAAGCAGTATCACGAATACTTGCATAATGATGAAATTTGTAAATATTTAAAAACTATTGGTTATCACATAAAATTTTGAGTAAAAATAAAATCATTGCTACATTAATTGCGTGCTTTATTACTAAAATTTAGGTATGGGAAAACTTTATTTTGGGAAAACTGTACTTTGGTAAAAATGGGTTATTGGGAAAACTGGGATTGGGTAAAAATATGATTGGGAAAACTGGATTGGGAAAAGTGTCCGCCAATCCCCAATTGCGGCCCCTCTTACTCGTATTATTTGAGACTTTTGCTTCAAAGTACCCCTGTTATGGACCATGTAAATTCCATGCATGCTGCTCTTCTTACCCCAATTAATGGACCCCAAACGCCTTAGAGTCATATTGGTCCATTAATTGGGGTAAGAAGAGCAGTATGCATGGAATTTACATGGTCCATAATAGGAGTACTTTGAAGCAAAAGTCTCAAATAATACGGGTAAGAGGGACCGCAATTTGGTCCTCTACCTAATGCACGACCAATGTGGCTTATTGTTTACCAGTACACTTTTATTCGCATGCTTGAAATTTATTTCGTAAATATAAATTCGTGTAGGCCAAAGGCCGGCAGACGTGTCGGTTTATGCAGTTTCGCAGGTAGATGGTGTGTTAGCTCTATCTCTCTCACTCACATTACGGTAGACGTAAACCGACACGAGTGACCGACATTACGTTTTTACCAAGAGTGTCAATACCTATCTATCAGTAAATAATTCTTTATAGAAATTTAATAAGACTACAGTATATCAATTATTTATTGCAAAAAGTTTATCAAATAAGTTGGGTATGCTATAAAGACTTACTTATCTTAAAAGAAGAATTTATTGAGTCAGTCCCACCTCAAAAATAATAAGATGATTTATGTGACAAAAAAATTATTTATCCAAATAAAACCTGAAGTTTCATCAAACCAAATTATCTTCGTAAAAAGTACTTTGGTTACCTATTCAAACCCTTACTCTGATGCTGAGACTGGCGCGTCTACTCAATATTCAAGTTCTCAAGACCCCACACTGTGAAATTCTCAGGTTAAAATTTTTCTTGTAAACATGTGCTTAAACTTTGACTCTTGTAGTCCACAATGTAGTTTCACTCAAATCTTCAGTGTTCGTTCAGATAGAAGGTAGTCATTTTACACTTTCGGATATATTTTTCTTTTAAGTTTTATTAACTACGTGATTTTATTTTCAAATGTGGGTAGAAAATTAAAAAATTGAATACTGTTTCAGTAGGTTTTAAATAGTTTACTAAAATATTAATAGATTGGAAGGTACAAACAAAATTTTCCGTTTTAAAACCATAAATAAATCAAGTGTTATGACTTCATTTTACATCGCATCCTCCTTGAATTTAAACTTTGTTAACAATATAATCAGCTTTGATTATTACTAACTTGATTACCAATTTAAGAACGATTGTTATTGTTTACAGGTAAATAAGACTCATTGAAAGTTGAAAAATGTCAAGTAGAGCAGAGGCGGTGCAGTGCTCGGAGCTTCTCCGAGAGTCGATCGTAGCCGGCGACCTGGAGGCAGTACGCACGCTGCTCAACCAGAAGCTGCAGATGCCCCCACCAGTCGAGAACCAATTAACTTTATTGTGGGAGGCGGTCAGACACAGTCACTTCGAGATTGCCGAGCTCCTGGTCAGGTTCGGGGCTGACGTGGACCAGCGTCTGGGTTCACGGGAGGGCTACCGCTGGCCCTCCTCGATCTTGCTCGAGCTAGCGGTCTGGAGCAACCAGAAGGCAGCTACCAGACTAGGCCAAATAATGATTGAACAGGGCGCCGACATAAACGCCAGGGGCGGCTACATGGGGGACATCGTCCTCAACCTGGCCTTTCACTACGGCCACCTTGAATTCGCCGAAATGCTGCTCCGGGAAGGCGCCAGAACCAGTGGTATCACCAAGGCCAATTTGCCGGCCATCCTCGCCGCGTCCCTCAGTCCCAAGCCCAAGAAGTCCATCGAGCTCGTACTGAAGTACGACTCTTTAATCAAGAGGAAGAGCTTCGTCAACGGCAACGCCCTCCATTGCCTTGGAGAAAATTGCATCGAGAATGTGGAAGCCGCTCAGCTGCTGCTGAAGATGGGGGCGTCCCTTTCGGACCGTGACGAATTTGGCTACACGCCTTTTCTTCGAGCAGTTTCAACTGGCAAAAAAAAATTGGTAACAAATTTTTTTTATTTTTTTTTTATTTTATTACATGTAGTAATGTAGCATTTTAACCTTAAAACTGGATGTTCAAATTTGTTATAAATACCCTAATAACTAAAGTTAAAAATTTTTTTTTTAGTTTTTATGCATTTTGTATTCATCTGCAAACAATAAATAACGGTGCTTCCGATTT
Organism: Encarsia formosa; assembly: GCA_038277355.1. Lineage (NCBI taxonomy): Eukaryota > Metazoa > Arthropoda > Insecta > Hymenoptera > Aphelinidae > Encarsia > Encarsia formosa. The sequence continues at coordinate 33,310,584 of CM076188.1, read as the reverse complement.
TTTCTAGGTTTTAGAGTACTTGAAACATGGAGCTGACATTGATGTAAAAACTCCCTTGGGCGAATCAGCTGTTTTTTTAGCAGCTCAGAATCTTGATATATCAATGTTGCAATTATTATTGTTCAAGGGAGCTTACTTCACAGATCTGATAGATTGCGTTAAAAAAGTTGAAATACTTGATCTTGTGGAAAATGGTCGTAAAGATAATCATCATCAGATAAACAAAATTATTTTGAAGGAACTTGCAAAAGTTGAGTTTGAAAGATCTTCAAGTAGAAATTTAGATGCAATTTGGCTAAAAAAAAGCGAATGTTGTATCGACGGACAAAAAGTAAAAGATTTTTACGACGATTGTTTACTGGAACTGTCAAAAATGAAATCAAAAGTATTTTATAAGGATTATTCGTACTACTTCGTCCTAAAATCTTTAAGAAATCGAAAATCTTTGGCTGAGCTCACTGATAATATCGGCTTCTATACTGAATATTATCGTCAGGATACCAACAAGTCATTTAAAAAATACGATATCGATTTGGATTTTATCTTCAGTGATGCTCTTAGAAAAAGAGATTACGTTAATCGACTGCATTTAATTTTCAACAACAATGTGTCAAAGGATATACTTTACAATGTATCACAATTTTCTCGATTACGTGGAAATTATTCGATACGTTGCAATCGACCAAGAAGAGAAGAAAAATAATTTGTGAGAGTATGTATAATTAGACAATTTTTAATGTAAATAGTTTAAATAAGTACTTGGCTGTGAAATGTTAGTTCTGACAACGATTTCAGAAGACCAAAAATTTTTGACCTTGTAGATATCAGAAAATGTAAAAACAAATTAATTTATAAGCGATTAATTAATTATTATTATTATTTTATGTCTAGCTTGTACCTTAGTTCTTTTAAAACTTGAGTCATGTGCATTTATATCGAAAAAACTAATAGTTTTAGTTAGAAATAAATCGATCGTCAAAGTTATTAGTCATTAATAAATAAACGTTTGACACTCAATTGAGATTTTTTTTTTAAATAAAAATTTACCTTGAAATTAACCGAATGAAAATAAAAATCCAAAAAAACGACGAGCTTAGTTGAAAAAAAAAATCGTGAAGAAAAACTAAACCCGAGGTAAATTCTTCGAATACCTGAGCGAGTAAACATTACACGCAGGATTGGAGCTGATGATAGGACTGGTGCGGGTGAAAATAAAAGCTCAAAAAGTATTATTTCCAGCGGTAGCGGCAACTTGAGCTCCCGGCACCACAAATACCGTCTCCGACTGCAGGGTAGCAACAATATCGGCTCTTATCCTCCAAAGTAACGAACCGTATTGAATCGATTGTAAACGCACAATAGCCGCGCTCGGTGGCAACGCGCGTACGTAAATCAGACAAAAGTCTCTCGATACACCGCGCGGTGAAAAGAGGTAAAAAAATAGCCCCTTTGAAAATCCAAGACGTTGAGGGCAGATCGAAACAAAAGAATGAGCCGAGGAGGATAAGGAGGGACCCCTTTAACACCCGTGGTGCGATCGATTTCAGCGTGCGGAGAGTAAACGAGATGCATCAAGGACGCCCGTTTATTATCCATCCTCTCTTCCTACCTTTTCTTTTACCTTACTCTTGCAGCTTTTCTACCTATCTTTTTCCGAAATATATTATTACAGCCATTCGATATCGTTCAACCTTTTTTTTTAAATAATTTTCAGCCTTAATCTTCACAGAGCTCTGATAACTTTGATGTGACGTTTGGTAGAGGGACCTCGTTGCTAGTCCTTAAATTTTTAAAGCCCATTTTTTTCACGTAAATGTTTGAAAGTTGCTTGATAAATTATAAAAACCTACTTAAGGCGTCGTTTATAGTAATCATAAAAAGTTTATTAATATTTCTTCTTTATATTTACGGTAAAAAGTTTAAGAGATCGTATTTTTGATATTTTTAATCTTCTATCGATTTCACTGCCTTTTGCGTAGGTAGTCCGACAAAAAAAACTAAGAAGATCTTCTTTTGTATGCCTGAGTATCGTCAATCGTCATTTATTTAAATACCAGTGATATTACTAAAAAATAATATATGTAAAGTAGCCTTTTTACCTCGGTGCGCTAACGCTTGCCCGGTTGAAAACTATACTTTGAATTTCTTTATTAAATCGTGAATTTAAAGACTTAAATTTTACTACTTTTGACTCAAACTGCGATCATGAGTTAGAAATTAGAAAAAAAAATTCTGACTCGTGACCATAGTACAAACATACCAGGTAAACATGAAAATTTTATTTAAAAAAACGAAATATTGAGTATTAAGGTCTAATTTTAATAAATATTGGCAGTAATTTTTAAAAATAAATCTTTACTATTAACAATTACACTTTCTTTATTTCCAATAACATCCGTCGAAACACTTCGTTTACTAAAAAAAAAAAAATTATATTCATGGCACTCAAAAAATACCCTCAATTACTTCATTTAACAAAAATCTTATATAAAACCAATTTTTACTTTAGATAAGTAGATCAAATATAAGGAGGTCAAATTTTAAAATGAAAGTTGGATTTATAATCGGAATCCCTGAAAACCCCCATATACCGAGTTTGAAAAAAATCTCATAAAAAATAAATTTTTACCTTGTATGAGTAGACCTTACGAAGGTAAAAAATTTCAATATTAAGGTTTGAATATCGTTATCAAAACCCCCGAGAACCCGCGAGTACCAAATTTTTTGAAGTTAAAATGCGGAAAAATTCATTTACAAACTGCATGCATCAATCCATTAAAAATAAGGCTTGACCCTTCCGGTGTGCATATCTTTTTTTTTCTTTTTTTTTTTTTTTTTTTTTAACGCACGCAACTGTTAAACGAGGTTAATCGATTGATAACTATTTTTCATAAAATTTTTCGATTTTTGTATATAGTCAATAATATTTAATTAGTTTTAATTTTTAAACTTTTGAAGTCGACACATAATTTATATTAAACTGAATTGTTGCTCAACAATGCCATCAATGAAGATCACAAAACTAGGAGTGTACTGCCACAAGAATTATTGTAATCTGACCCGTACATATATTGGTTGAGCTTAAAATTTTTTATAAAAACATAATAAGAGAAAGTTGAAAAAGGTACGTAGAATAAATTTTGTTTTAACACCTGTAATGAGAAAAAATCCTGAAGCGCATGATAATGCGAAAGGATGACTCTACCTGAACTCATTCGGTGATTGCAGACCAGTGACTTGCAAAAATCTGCAAGATTCAAGTTCAACTTAGCGAATTGGTTTTGTTTTCTTCTCTCACATAAATACTCTTTCATTAATTTTTTAACTGGATCGTGTTTCATTTATTTTTAAAAATCATTATTTCTTACGAGTTTTTATCTTCATCTAGTTAAATTAAACTACGGTTTCAGTTATACTTTGTTTTATGATGTCAAACTTTTATTTTCAATAGGGTTAAGTAGAAAAATTATAAAAAATAACTACAAAATAATAATTAAAAAATTAACTTGCTTTGAAAAACTAAGTTTATTGTTCAAATTAGACAGTTTTTGGGGAACATAATACAAAACTATTCTCTGTTAATTTTAGATATGACGTAAAAAAAGCTTTATTTGATAGCGTAAAGTTCGACACAACAAAGAAACAAAAAAAAAAAAAAACTTTTCTTTGAAGTGTCCTGGATTTTATACTTTGTATATTCCAGCTATCTTACTTCATTAAAGGTTGAGAAGATTTGTTGTAATAAAAAAAAATTTTCAATTTTTTTTTACATGACATGTAAGCAAATTATGTCGAAACTTTTTGGATTCATAATTTTAAACTTGGTTAATAAACGTTTACTTTTTATCAAAGTGGAAAGCTGAGTGAAAAAAAAAAAAATTAATAAATAAAAATAAGCTGAGTTAATTTAAAACAAGTTATTCCCTCACATTATCGCACATGATCGCCCAGGAAATAAACGTGACGTCAAACGTCAAAAAGTATAATGTAGAACCCCTGAAAAGCAATTAAAAATGAAGAAAATAAATAATTGTGTGCGTTACCTGTACACTATTGGGTCTCAGGATATTTACAAGCGACTTTAAAATCATAAATTTAAGGTTCAATCTTGATACATTTAATTGGTCTTGTTCTTGTGTGTAAACATTGTAAAAAAAAAGGTAAATAAAAAATCAAGCGAGTTCTGAAATTGACCGAGAATGATTTAGTTATGGCAATTAAGTCTTAAACTGTATGAAAGATAGCTTCTTGCACCGCAAGCATATAATCATACAAAAAAAAAAGTTTTAACAATTTTAAGACCATGAAATTTGTGAGAAATTTTAAATAAAAAAACTTGAATGCAGTCAGGTGTAGAGGAGGGCACGACCTCGAGCGATAATACCCTAATCGAGCGATAAACGCAAGGTGCAATTAGAAGAATCGCGGCGGGAGTATAAAATAAGTAAGTAAGTATACCTACTGCGGGTGGATAATGGAGAAAAACAAACTAAACTCGCTGCGGATGGCGTCGGGCGTCGTCGTCGTCGTCGTCATTGGTACTGCAGCAGCTCTAATTGGATTTACGAGGAAACCGTTAAGCATTTAGCGGTCCGTGTCACAATATCGGCTTTTATCTTCGAGCGCCGCGGCCGTTCGCAGTTATACCCTATAACTCTCGGCCCTCTGTTGTTGCCGGAGAATTGGAATCGAGAAGAAACAGGTCTCGCTGCTGCAGATTCGCTCGTCGCAAAAACTTTATTCAATTATCGAGCCTTAGCTTTTTTGTCTCCCTCTTGCTCTCGTAGCAGCAGTTATTTGAAATTATTGCGAACGGACGGAGAGAAGAGAAATAATCGCCTGTTTTTCCCTCAAATTCTGCGGTCTAGAATGATAATTCAATCTCTCTATGGAGGAAATGGCACAGTTGCTATTTCAAGCATTTCAAAGGAGTTTCAGTAACCAATAAAATACCGTTGATCGTTGACCTCTCGATCGTACGACAACAATTAACCGATTCCCGATTATACTTCACGCATAGGAAGCTACGACGCGGGAGCAGTGCGCTACGATAAGTGATTCACGCCCCTCAATCAATTAAGAGCGGGGGCTGTTTTACTGTAGCACTGAACTCTCCGTGGGAGAGTCGCAGCTCTGGTTCCCTCGTTTTGACCGATTTTTTAGCTACCGTCTTTTTCACTGACCGTGACTCGATGGGTCCTGATCTTTTAATTTTTTATTTTGACGAAAAAATTACTTCTCTGGTCTTGTTGTTGTTTAAATTTTAAGAATTTTTTTCTTTCTTGTTTCCTGAAACACGCTCAATTTTATTTTTTTATTCGAGAAAAAGTGAACTTTTTTTTTTTCTAAAATTTTAATATTAATTGAGGTAAAGATGCCAATTATGATCACAAAAATCGCTACTTTTCAGCATTTCTAATTTTATTGAAAAAATTTATTTATTGAAAATAAATAAATACAATTTTCATATAAAAAAAATGTATTTAAGTTTCTAAGAACCTAAAATTTAAGTATGAAATAAAAGATATACTCTAACATGCTTTGTTTTCTCTATAAAAAAAAAATTCAAAATGCTGAAAAGTAGCGATTTTTGTGATCATAATCGGCATATTTACCTTAGTTAACAAAAAAAAAAAAAATGATAGAAGGAAAGACGACCACCTGAAGTAAAAACTTTGTAAAATTCTTCACTCGTGCTTTCTGCACCCAATGATTCGAAGTATCAAAAAGAAGATTTAAAACTCGCAATGGAAGTATAAAAAAAAATTCGGTTATTTGTTAGTAAGCTACCCCACCCACAAAAACTAGTGTCAATCTCTTGAAAAAAAGGGTCCACGGTGCGATGTTTGTACAGCAATCAGGCGATGACTCGCTAATGAAATGAAAGTCACAGACGCGTAATCAAACCTATCCCATCTTGCCGTGCGCAGAGGGGTGTGTACCGTGTACGAACGACTTCGGAACGGCAGGTGATTGACACAAACCGCGTCGATGATTTTTCGCCCCACCTATTTTTATCGATCCTGGATATCCAAACCATCGTGGAAATTATTTTTTTACAGAAAATACAATAATTTCTATCTTTTTAAACAATTTTAATCTGGTTCAATTTAAATTTTACTCTCATCTTCTAGGTTTCTAGCAATCGATAAATTAAAAGAAAAACTTACTTACAACCGCTTTGAACAATCACGTACTTATTTTTCTAGATAATTTCAGAAACATTATTGATAGTATTTTGAATGCGAAATAGAACGAGGTAAACACATAAAATTGCATGTATTTACATGGATATTGAATTACGGAACATTTAGTGCGACAAAGTAAAACTATTCCTGCTCTCTTTCCCAACGCTTTTGTTTAGAGCTAAGCTGGTTACTTACATGCTCCGAAACGATGTATTCATTTTTTTACGAAAAATTTTTTCATTGTGCATAATGCATGCGTGTTAACTAAGAGAATAAATATTTTTACATGCAGGACTTGGTTTAAGCTGTATAACTGCCACTCTAGAATAACGCGTAACTATAAATGGGTAAAACGTGTACCGTGAAAATGAGGTGCAGTGCTTTGTTTGACTGGTCAGAGGTAAAACAATCTTAGCGCGAAACGCGAATTTTCATTTTTTATAAATACATTTTAAATTTGCCTGGATAATCAACACAAAGTCAACAAATACTTTAAATACATTTAAAAGATAATTTTCAAAGTTTAATTTTTTATTAACTAAAACAAGGAATTTCAATTTAACGTTTTTGAAAAATAAATCTTCTTTAGATTTTCCTGTTTGATAATTTCATTATATTCAACCTCTAAATTTCGTTCATTGAATTTAATCTCTAATATATGTAAAAAAAATAATAGTAATAATTATATGATAAATAAAAAGAATTTAATAAATCCTGCGACACCGAGTGGTGACTTGAAGAAATGACTTACCAGTGCAATTCTGTATCCTACGTCGGTTACGTAGAGCACTACGACTTTTTTAGTAGCAAGATTTTCGTTTGATCTATTCGGATGGATAAATTTTACATATAAAATAATTCAAAAACAGAAAATAAAAAGTTAATACCTATGCATCGTTATAAATTTATAATTTTTATTTACAATTTAAAATGCTCATAGTTTTTCTATTTAATGTATCTTACAGATACAAATGACAAAAAATAAAACTATAACTAAAAGAAAAATTTTAAAAATTGATCTTTTTTTATACTATTATAATTTATAAAAATCATTTTATTTTATTCAACTTAATTAAGCGCAATATTTATCTATGGTGAAAATTTTCAAACTATGTCTACTTATAAAAAATTTTCTAAGATAGATGATTAAAATATTTTATAAAATAAATTAAATTTAATGAAACTTCGTTTATAAGTTGAATATATAATGAAACTATTAGAGTGAGTGAAAATAAAAAAAATTGAAAATATTATATTGGATGACGAAACCGTCATCTTCAAAAATCAAAACCAGTCTCTTCTTGCGGAAGTGACGTCACTGCATCCCAATAAACGGTACTTATATGCACCTCAATCACGATATATTTTAGCATCGTCCTTGGAGAGGGGCGCTCATGACCCTCGCTAAAAAATGACCTCGATGGCCCCGAAAAAAAAAAAATTTTTAACAACACCTTTGGCGTCAAGCCACCGCCTAACTTTTTCTTCAATCAGTGGTACTGATTTATTATTTCCGATTTTTTTGAATAGAGTGGGTTTTAATTTAATTATAAAACGATTGGAATTTTTGAACGTTTACACCTACTTTTGGACCTTGCGATGACCACATACTTTGATTCGTTAATTTTAGAATGAAAATTGATACTTTTACATAAGTATTGGTTTTTTTTTTGTATACAAATAACAAAAAATTAAAAAAAATTCTTTGTAAGCCTCAAATAACGTTTTTAAAATATTTCCTGTGCTTTTTTATTTTTTTTTGCAAAAAAAAAAAAATCACTTTCGTAGTTTTATAGCTCGAAAACGTTTTAAAGTTTCTAAAGGATGCACATAAATGATGCCATAAAAAATTTAAGCCCTACAATAAATCAAACCCAGATGACAGACCGGGACTAAATTTAAGACTTTTTATTAAGAAAATTATCACTGTATCGTTTGTTAACAATTGATAATTATTCAAACATTTAAATAATATTCATAACAAGTTAAATTTTAAAATCATTGGCTCTCTTTAATGAGTAGAAGTATTTTTTTCAGAAAATAATTTTTTTAAAGATATAGAAAAATAAAATAAAATATTAAAAAAGACATCAAGCATCAAATGAGACTGCCACGAGAGAAGAAAACGCGCTTCCTACCGCAGACACCTCACACCAGTGGGTACTTTACCTCGTGCGCCGTCACATTCTCGGACGGTTGTGTCAGCGCCTTTCTTAAAACACGGTGCACTTTTTCAAAAGTCTTTTTGACTCCGCAAATTACACCTGTTCGATAATTTTCGAACCACTTTCTTCATTTTTTTGAGTTAAATGTTCGCTCAAACCCCTGAATTAATTTGAAGTCATTCGTTAATCTTTATTTTATCTTTCATACAGCTACGCGTTCTTAGAAAATATTTAAACTATTTATAATTCAATTTCATAAACTATAATTAATGGTTTTCATAAATTATTTTAAAAAATAATTAAAATTAGTACTTTACTTATTTGAACAAAACCTTGCTTGTTTTCCGGTACCAGAATCCATAAGCACCAGACAAAACGACGACTTCGAGTTGCTACGCGGAGGTGAAAGCGATTACAAACACACGTGGTATATCCATAATACTTACAAGTATTTTTAATCATTGAAAACTCTTTGCAAAGACTCAATGACATCAATTTTAAAGAGTTATTCGTTTTCTATAGTATTTCTAAAAATGATACAACATTACTTGAACAGATAACTTTGTCTCTGCTAATACCTATGTGTATTTAATAACTTTTTCTTAAGAGATTTCATTTTTCAAATAGTTTTAAGAAAACAGAAAATTTCCAAAAACCCTTATTTTATAGATAATATTTTAGTTTCGTCTTGACTCACGAAGTATTTAAAAAAAAATTTTAATCCACTTATTTTAGATCAGTAGAGCAAGTGTAAGCGTTGAACTTCTCCATTTGACAAATGTTAAAACAAATAAGTTTTTTTACTATTCTGACAGATTACTGATGAAATTATTGATAAAAAAAAAATTAAAATAAATTAAAATGACGCTGCATAAACCGAACATTAACTTTACATCATAATTTTTCATCTCAAGCTATAAGGCGTTCGAGTAAAAGTATGTAAATTGAACGCTACGCAGCGTGGCATGAAATGAGCAGAATTGTTTTTCAACACATTATATTTTATCCAAACTTTACAGCTTGACATTGGATCATTATGAGAACAGAGATCGTGCCATTGTGTAACTTTCTTTAATCGAGAGATTTCCTAGAATCTTTGCATTTGTATACGTTTTCACATCCCACGCCTTGACTTTATACAAGATCTTCATAAACTGACTGACACACTATAGTGTATACATACATATGATTTTACACCAAGTATATTATGAACACTTTAGGTAATTGTAACGTACGGTGTGAAGAGCTTGTGGAAAACACTAATTTGTTTGGATCAATCTGATAAAATTCTTGCCTGACTGTTTAAACGAAAGAAGCCAAAAATCAGTCGAAATTAATGTTTTCACTGCTCATATCGAAGGGTAGTTTGGATTTCATAGTATTCAACAATTTTTCACAATTTCACATCTGTACTTCGACGTATTAGGTAATAAGATAAATCTGGACTATACTCTACAATGACATACGTTGTCAAATGCCAGAGCAAAAACATACATTATTAAAACTGTAGACTGTAGTGCATATCTGTAATAGGGAAGATGCATAAAAGAAATTATTTAGTTTGTTTGACTTTATTCGATATACTTTCAATGTAAAATGGTACTGATGACGTCACGAGTACCAATTTTTAAAAAATTATATCTCTGGTAATATTGATAGAAAAATTATGAAAAAAATCTTAAAATTCATTAAAAACCGAGAACTTTCAGAAAAAAATATAATTAGAAAGTGTGCATCTTCCCTATTGGAGCACCAATAGTATCGCACTGTCTAAAATTATTAAATCGACTAAAACAGTCGTAATTAAGGTTTTTCCAAAATTTGATCAAAAATACTTTTAAAAACCTACAAGACGACATTATTACGGCCAAAAATATCATTTTGAATAAAGCTACTTTTATCTGATTCAATTAGGTATGACACGAACATTCAATAGGGACATTTCAACAACACATCTTATTGTAAATTAAGCTTAAATAAATATGATGAATGCATGTAGAAAAAAAATAATAATAAAAGCAGAATGTGACACAAAGTTTCTGATGTCGACTTATGGTAACAAGCCCAATCAAGATCGACAAAGTCGCGAACTTGACACTTTTAATCCAAAAATTGCACACTTAACATGCGTAACATGGCTAAATTTTTTCTTAAAGTGCGAAGCTGTTTGGTAAATATTTTCTCGAGCGGGTAGGACAGAGATGCAGGAAGGCAAAGTGGTTCGACTTGTAACGATTAGAATCGTGCCAATGTTATAGTCTTGTCGCGCGCACCAGCAAACGTGATCGAGTTTTAAAGAGTTAGCAATTAAGCCTATAAGGTGTGCACTTGGGTGACTGAATACCACGCTTAATTAATCGCATCAAACATTGGTATCGATTTGTGGAGATAATATCGAAGATGATATAGTGGTAGATGATATACGGTGTAGTCGTCATATCATTTTTTTTTTCTTTTAAAAATACTTTGAACTTATATTTTAACATTAAAGTATAAACAATTTTTTTAAATTATTATGTATGGAACTACAATACGTAATATATCATTGAAGAGAAAAAAAAATTAAGAATTGCTCTTTTGTGGGTTAATTTATTATATTTATTAGAAATTTAAGTTAGGTTCATGTATTAACTTGAAAAAACCAAACAAAATTATAAGAATAGTATTTTACACACCTGAGGGAGTCAAAAATTAGTTAGCCCTTAGCAAACCGAAATTGATGCCCGAGCCGATGCCGAGGGTGTCAAAGGTTTGCTAAGGGTTAGCTCATTTTTGCACTCCCTCGTGTGTAGTATATTTTTCAACAGGAGGCAAGGAAAGTTCAAACTCCCTGTTTGGGACAAATCAGAAAGTTTGAACTTTCTGCGCCGTGTGTTGAAAATTTTTTTTACAATTACATCTTTGAATAAGAACTAGGTTAAGTAAAAGAGAAAAATTAATCCCGCGTAACTTGCAAACTCTATTGTGGGTGGAAACGAAGTAGTAAATCAAATGCAGAGTATGACACAGTATAAATCAATGAGCTTTCCATGTAAAATTAAGGTCATTTTTAGAGAATTATATTTTTTTACTTAAATAAAATGACAAACGGTTTTTAGAAACTGCATATGCAAGAGTAAAAATTTTAACCATGGGTGTTCGCATCAGAACGTTATACCAATCGTCATGAATGTCTCAAAATAAACCTAAAAAAAAATTAAAACAGCATTTTTATTTTTAATTAATTTAAGAAACATATTATTCATGATTATATTAATTTCGAGATCAATTTAATACCCAACCGATTTAATCAGGACATCCCGTTCGATGCGAAGTTCGTAGTACTCCATGTTCTAAGGATTTTGGAAGAAAAAAATTTTGTAATTAAATAAATGACTTTTAACTTGAAACACAGTATAAAGAAGCTTGTTTTATTTGAAATTCTTTTAATCTCAAATCGCATTCGGTTTTGTTCAATAGAACTTTGTATCACATTATTCGAGGGTTTGTATACACCGACACGCATCAGTCACCACAAAACAATCAAAATAATTGCACGCAATGAAAAAGAACACAAGATTTTATTGGAGCCGTTCTCTTGCTTTGTTACGCAACTCTATAATATCAAAATTGTTTTTAGAAGTTTTTATTGAAAATTTTATCAATTCTTTGACGTTAGAATAATAGATTATAAAAAAATTTCAAATAAAGAGCTGTCTAATTACCTAGTTTTCCGATTCTTCAATTAAATTTTACTTTAAAAAACCTTTTAGTACATGTAAGTACTGTAGAATTTACATATTAAATGATTTTTATTTATTCACATAGGAAGATTTTGTGATGATGCAGTGAAGAACTCAAAAATTTTAAATTAATTATCTTATTTTTCAACTTCTTCGACTAGATAGGTATTCGAGTTTAACTATTTTCAAAACCTAATATGATCTACACGTATTATGTAGAAAGTCATACTAATCAAATGATTTTTATTTATTTACTTGTTTATTTAGGTCTACTCAAACTAAGGTCGACACGGCCATTTATTTATTTTTTTTTTCGTTTCAAGTGTTTGATGAGAATTCCTAGTTTACGTTTTCAAGATAAACAAAAATTGGCAGTACGTAAGTTTTGAAATTCACGATTTTACTGTTGAATTTTACTGCAAAAAACTTTTTTTCAGAGATAAAGATATATTGAGTACAAACAAAATTAAAAAATTCAAAGGGTCAGGGAGGAGGTACTGCGACGCGACGCGATGTTACGTATCCAGGTAATCAACCACGCCCTGCAGACGAGCGACGATCCGAGGTCTTATCTCCTCAGGCTGCACCCTTCAATTCCGCCCTTCAAAATCGTTAAACTCATTTCACGCAATTCCTTTTTCCTGCGCGAGCATTCTACAATCCCTTAATAGTACAAAATATATATATATATATTTTTATCTACAAATTTATTTGTTTCAATAAATGTTTTTTAGGTTTAATAAACCCAGTACGTCTTATAAAATAACGGTCCTACTTTAATCAGCACTTCAGTTTTTACATAAAAATTTTTATTTTAATAGATGATTGGGAATCCTTGAAAGAGCAAAAATTCATTTTCTCAGTTTAATATGATAAGTTTATGCACGTTTCTGCCCTATAAATTTACTTTCTTTTTTTATACCAGGCTGGTGCTTTTTTTACACACTCTTCTTTCATTAAGCCATCGACGAAAAATCCCCTGGGGAGTGATACCACCCGCAAAGGGTGAACAAACAATTATCGCCGTCGTGCTTTACACGGAGCTTTGTGCCACACCGTACATTACACATGCCAAGTCGTGTGTATATTCATCAGCCATGTTTTTGACCGATAATAAAACCAATCACTGAAGTCATTGATACAAAATTTTTTTTCTCTACTTTGTCATTTTTCAAAACATTCTTTCAAAATGATCTATTTTTTATTTACGTACATACTTTTTAAACTTAATTTTTTGGTTGATTTTAATTTTATAGTATCCTTATAGCAATTTTAAAACAATGCTTAGTTTTCTATCGGCAGCTGAGCGATGTATAATTTTACGTTTCATCGATTGCATTATACATATTTTACGCTTATTAATGAGGTTGTCTCATTTAAAGAAAAGTGCACGACGCATCTGTTGTATATATTAAGTATGCAGATACTTCGTATGCTTTTATTTGATGACAAGAGTTGCTTAACGAAACAAATTCTCTGCTAATTTTCTAACATGAAATTAAAAACTTATGCTTGTACTCAATTCAATAATGCTTAAGGTGGCTTGTAAGTATTTTAAAAAAACACTAATAAGTTTCGAAAAAAATCAGGTAGATTCCTTGAAGTGAGACCAACAACTTTCCTAGAGGACACTAGGAAGGTCATCGGACTTATTTTCGAGAAAAAAATCATTAAAAATTTTTTTTTTTAACATGGACTCTTATGTGAAAAAACATTTAAAAATTCCCCAAATTGTCTAAAAACACTAGTTTGCTACGAGTCAGGTATCATTTTAAAGGTAAAAAGTTAAAGATCATTTTAAAATTATAACAATATGGGGTTATCGGACTAATTTTTAAGAAAAATAAAAAATTGCGGTACATAACCTCTAAAACATGAAATTTTTCACCGTTATTTATGTTTTTTATCTCAAGTTTTGTTTTAAAATGAATTATAACGATCATAATAAATAGTAATAATCATTAAAAATAGGAAAAATTGCTTTTTTTTCTTGTTTAAAATTTTTGTAAACTTATGCACCCGCAAGGGCCCCTGCTAGATACGGGGCAGCACTTACAAGCCACCTTAACCGATTTTAATGAAAGAAAATAATACATCAGTAAGGTTATAATAGCTTAATAAAGTCAATACAGTTTTATAATATAATCAAACTAGCTCTTCTGAGCGCGCTTCAAGCGCGCATAGGAAAAAACAATAAGAGTAACCTCAAAATGCACTTTTCGAATATTTTAAAAACTTGTTCACCAATCAGCTCACGAATAAAAATCTTACGCAAGATGGCGATAGCTCTCTTTTATAAAGGGATAATTTCTGAAAAACATTTCTTTTTTTTTTTATAATCGTTGAGAAAAAAGTAAATTACCAAGTAGTACATGTTACTTACATGAATGTTTAAAAAAAAAAAAAAAAAAAAAATGATTTTCTTAAAGGCCGATAACAAATGAAACAGGCTTGAAAAACCCTTGGCGAAGAAACTTCTAATTTTACAAACAATTTAAAAGTATGTATAGAGATTAGAGACGAATTGCGTATGCTTGTTCAGTATCAGTATTATGTATATTAAAAGTATATATGTATATGTATACTATAAAGTATATATGTACATGTATATGTATATGTATATTAAGTATATTAAAATATGCTTTGTTCAGTATCAGTATTATATGTAATAATAATCTTATTAAAAATTCGCACAACATTCGTTTGGATTTGGCTTTTTAAGGTCTGACTGGCAGAAGCATCTCGTTTCCGTGCACCTACACGACGGCGGTGGCATCGCATAACACGTTAATAGGGTCGAGGCTCTGCAAACAAACTACTGCTATACGACTGGTTCAATTAGCGCAAATGAAAGTCACGGTCGAGCTAATCCGATGTTACCGATGCGAACTAGAGGTTTTAGCTGAGTGAAATTCGGTGCTGTTCCTGTCGTTACTTAATCTTTTTATGCAGCTCGTAATATTTTTTTTTCATAAATTGCCTTTTTTATCTCCTACATGAAAGTTTAAACAAATCTTGCGTCGTTTTTATTCACATTGGTTAAAAAAATTAATTGATTCGAATGCACTCCAGGCTGGTAAAACTTTTATGGGATTTTGTGCAGGAATAGAAAGTATTAAAACGTTAATATGATTTAAATTAATTAAGTTTATAAGCAAACACGATGTAAACAGCATTTAGCACTAGGAATCATGGAAAAATGTATAATATATGTCTAGCGATCATTCAAAGTTGGATCAAAGGATGATTAATTCAATAAAGGTCAACATGATGTCAAAAGTCTTGAAACAATTGGCCATTATTTCACGCATGAACAGACCTTGATGCTCTTTTTTTCCATACTTACAATTTGAATCTTTTTATTACTTTTCGAATGCGGTAATGAGTTTTAAAAATAGACTGTACTAGAAGGTTTAGCAGTCAAAAAAATTGATGGATGTTGTATAATATAAATTTCTGACAAATTTTAATTATTCATTTTTTAGGAAGTCTTATACTGAATGGCAATCATAGTAGTACTAATAGTTCAATATCCAAAATGATGAGCTTCAACTTTTTTTTAAATTTAATATTTTTTCAAGCATGTAACAACTTAAAACTTACTCTGATTTTATAGAAAAAATTTAAAAAAGTGAAAACTAATATAAATTAAAATTTCTACAGGTAAATTGCAATGTGATTGATGATCCTACGTACCATTACAGTACGCACGTTAAACGATCGCTTTTTAATGAAAAATTTTCTGTCAATAAATCATTCGTTAAATTCTACCAGAGTGAAATTATCGTTCGTCATTTATCAAGATTAAAATAATTATCAATAATTTTGCTTTTTTTCAGTGTTGTTATGTGCATGCATAACATCTACATGTTATGAATGCATAATAATAACATCATATAAAACGAATTTCATTTAATAAAATTCAAGTACATCGCATCGTAAATTCAACTTTCAAATAATTACTTGTAATTAATAGAATACACTCAATAGTATTGAATGTGATTTGAAAGGTAAAAACTTTTTTTACATAAATTTTAAAGGAACACAAATGGTCTCAACACTCTCTTTTTTTTACGATTTACTTTCATGTTTTGTTGAATTTTAGATATGAATATCTTACTAAATTATATAATCTTTTTTTTTTTTTACTCTTGTCTGCTCTTTTCTGCCCACCAAATTGTTTATCATTATTTTTTTAGCTAAAACTCTACCTAATTATGCATAAAAACAGGGTTTTTGGTTATCTTAATCATATTATCAATTTTCCTCTTTTTTGACCTCTCCAATTCCTTGCTCTTTTTTAAGTGTAATTTCGTTCAAAATTTTATACTTATTCATTCAACTTTTTTTTGAAAATACGAACTCTTTAAAAAGATTAAAAGATCGATTAATCGAAGGACCAATCCGTTAAATCTGCAGGAATAAACGAAAAGGAAATTTAAATTCTTTATATTCTAAATTGATTGGTCTGAAGTAATCATGTAACTTCATAGCTTAAGAGAATATATTCTAGAATATATTTAGAACCATTGATTTAACAAGGAAATATAAAATTTTTCAAATTATTCCATGGCACGAAAAGTAACTTTAATTTGACTTTACACTCCACACTGTAAGCAATAATTATCAAAAGAAGAATCAATACTAATTAAAAGGAAAAGGATACATATAAGATGACTTACATTACATTTTATACTATATCCCGAGCTATATCCTAACACCTTTGGTGTGTCTTATACTAGGCAATGAGAATAAAAATAACTGATTACTTTCTGCACGGAAGAGAGTTTTTAGCTATTCATGATGAACGCCAAACCATTATTTATAACGTGAATCGAGATCGCTGATTGATATTGAAAGTAAATTTATAATATACTCTAACTTTGAATTTAAGATTACAAACATTAAACTTGATTTTTTTTTCGATATTTATTTATTTCATCATATTATACTCGAAATACGATTTAAAAATTTTCAAGCACAAGCTTTGATTGTAGAAGATATTAAATAAGTAAACTTTAGAGCTGTGCGGAGTCCGGAATATTTGAATAAAAGTTATTGAAATCAGTCAAAAGCTCGGATTTCGTGATCATTCTCAGATTTATTGCAATTCATTTCTGCCCCACCCACTAAACTATACGGTCAATTTCCTTTTTCTCCTTTAGATTGCTATATATAATTTTCGTTTGTTGGCTTTATCAATAAAAAAAACTTCCCAAGTAATGTTTGACCATTAAATTTTAAATTTCTAAAAATGGTTGATTTATTCTCAAACTAAATCTGTAAATTATATAAGCACAGTACATAAAATGCGAAATGTAAATTATAAATAAGAAAGATTTATTTTTTGTAAATATTTTGTTCGACTGCGGTGTCGTGAAAATAATCTGTAAAACCAAAAACTCATATTTTAAAAATTTAAATTTCTCTTTTAACTTATTTCTATGGATTGTTCTAAAATTCAGAGCGGCACTGCGGTACTTTAAGAGCCAACAAGCAATAAACCAAGACCGCATTGCGAACCGTGCTATACATCGATGCCTGTGCACTCGAAACAAAGCAAAGTGCATCTTGCAGAAAAAAAAGTACAGCTCACGTCAAAAGAAAATTTTATGTCCATAAGTTCGTTCACTTTTTTGATTGGAAAACGAAAGGTGAATTTTGCTGACTTTCACGTCTCTGATTTGTTGGGCTTTGAAAGTCCAGTGTGTTGTCGTTTATTCATGTGAAATAGTTGATTCGTTACACTGGACACTAAAATTTCATTTTTTTCTCGCAATATTTCTCATAAAAAAATTTAAAAATTATTGTTAAAGAGTGATTTATGATTATAAAATGAAACTTGACGCGACGCAGATACAATTTTGAGCTTTAATCAACCTTTTTTTGGAAAAAAAGGCTGGTAATTTGAGAAGCTTGCAAAAAAGCTCGGCACGTACCTACGTGATTCTGGTGCACGCGATAAGCCGCACGTCGATACCTCGTCTGTGGGATAAATGATCCTGTGCGTGCGTGCAGCGAGGATGAAGAAGCCTCGAGCACTCGATAAGTAACACACCCCCTCGGAGGGTGTCTAACAAGTTTACTCGTATTACCGTACCCACCGAGAGCTTGCGTAACGAGTCGAACCGCGCGCAGAAGGTTAAAAGAGTTCGTTACCTTTTTTTTAATAAAGATTTTTCACGTGCTCTTACTAGTAGGAGTTTGACGAATCAGAGAGGCGAGCGTTGATCGAAGAAACGCGAAAAACTTTCGATAATCGGCACGGTACTGGTGGCGGACGTACGCAGTGTAATTTCAAAAAATTCAGGTCAAGCACGACGATTAAGATAGGCAAAAAGTCGCATTGCCGATTATGTGACGGCATTGGCCAGTAAATTACGAATTCCCCACGGCGGGTGATCCTTACTTATAAACCTGCAGCTCTTTCAGACGATGCGTGAGTAACGAGCCCCACCAGTCATTCGCTTTATTTCTAGCTCTTTCACTTTTCTTTTTTTTTTTTTTTTTTTTCACAATGCCTGGATCCAGAGAAAGAGCAGCTGATTTTTCACTAATAATCAAATATCATCCTTTTTATATACGGCCTTGAGCAAATTTTTTCGCAAAGAGAATGTTTTCCAAATTTAGAGCGTGAGTTAAGAATTCATTCAAGAAGCGCCTGGTGGCGTGAGAACTACCTAAACGAAATGAATTCTCGTGCGAAGCTGTAGTTATTCAAAAAAAAGTTCTCGATAAAAAAAGGTACTTGAATGCTCTTCACAAAAATTTCGACAGTTTAAAGAAGTTTATTGAGGAACTATAAAAAACAGACTTTATTTGTAATGTCGTAAATTTGAATTACGATGATAATTAAAATAAAAACTGGAACAGTAACCGGCAAGAAACAACAATGGTCAAGGTGTTAAATTCTATGTGCGTGTTAGAAGTGCGCGAAAATGCGATAAAAGTATAACCGAGTATACGTATAAATTAAGCGCGTAGAGAAGGTAAAGAAAAATATTATGTATTAGCGCCAAAGTATTACAAACACATGGCGGGCGTGCGATGGTGTGTATAGGTAAAGTAGCAGCAACACAAAAAAACGTAGGCGTCGTGGAGAAGGACACAGGCCGTTCGGTTGTTAAATATATGCGAGAAAGAAGGGAGAACACAACATACCGCGTGCATGCGTAAGGTTTATAATCGACTTCTTCAAGTCTAGGGTTGTTGTGTATTAACAAGCTCTTTTTTTTCTTTTTTCTCTTTCACCTGCACTAGTTTGTTTCTGCCGAAAAAAAAATGATGAAAGAAAACAGTGCGCATTGTGATCGTCGAAGCAACCGGTTCACGTACACACTCGCTTTGAGAAATTATGTTAATGTTTTTACGCGAGCAGCACCGTCGAAAATAGTCGTGGTAGTTTCGAAAGTGGCCTAGCTTGCTACCGATCGATGAATATTCCACCATTGATTATTGTGGGTTTAAAGAGACCAAAGAGATTTATAATTTTAATGACTTTATCTGCGGCTTATTCTTCTCTTCATTCAGTTTTCTCATACGTAGATCAATGAAATCAAATTAATCAGTCTTATTTATAAATTACGAAATTAAAAAAAAACAACTCAGATTATCTTGATTTTTTTTTTTATGAAAAATTAATGTTTCCAAACTTGCTTTGTAAAGTTTTTTTTTATTTTTAAATAAAAAAGATTTTTTTGTTGTTGTTAATTTATACAAAAATTGATATCAGAATAATCTTATTCTGTAATGAGAAAGATTTTTTTATAATTTTAGTAACAGATATCAAACTTACGTTTATGTCAATCTTGGTAGCTGGAGTTCTAGTACTGGTCCCATTCATTTTGAGGCAGACGTCCCCTTTATTTCGATGGTGAACCACATAAACGTTTCTTACACTTATGTATTACAATTTTCTCTCCTTTATCTAATCAAAAACTTTTCGGATTAATCGTGTACTATGATAAACAACACCGTTAACACACTTAACTTTATATTATCACAGCCACTTTTTGTTCTTCTGTCTTGCAACTTTATTGGTAAACATGAAAAAGCTTTTTTAACACTTTTTCATATTAAGGGTTCTGAGAATTTTCAAGCTCTTACTTTTTCAAAAATTAAGATCTTTTAACTTACATTAATTGAAAAAAAGACTTCTTTACTGTACTGTTTGTGTTTATTCAGTAAAACTAGCTCTGTAAAATGGTATTTTATTCATAATCAAAAACATCAAATTCATTTTGATTAGAGTAATCGATATGGTATTGATTTTTAAATTTCGCTTAGCTGAATCAAACGAGCGTCTACTTTTGATAAGCAGACAGAAAATAAAAAACTCGGTAAAGAGAAACGAGTCGGTATGAAGGCATAAGCAACGGCAAGAAAAACGCGGCTCTCGATCGAATCGAGCGCGAGCGACTCAGCTGTAGGATAGGCATAACATAATTTCGGAGCGGCTTTGCCGTCAAGTTGCGCGCGCACGCGCACACCCAAAAAACGCACGTGGTGGTTGCGACTTGCGAGTCCTTGTGCAGCTTTTTCCCCCCCTTTTTTTTTCTCGAGTTCGCTCGACGAACAGTGACTGCAAGAGAAGGCGGAGGAGGCGAAAGTGTCAGACTGGTCGAAAGATTTTTTTTTTTTTTTAGGGAATTTTTGGGTCCGTTACACGAGATGATCGAAAGTTTGAACTTAGTATTACTACACTGGGTTGATCCTTGAATCTGCTGCGATTGAGATCTAAACACCTTTATTTGTGACCAGCTATTGTTTCCAATATTTGTAAACTAATAGTTTAGTTTTTAAATAAAAATTTTGTTTTAATGTAACTTTATGTTAGAAAAAAAAAAATTATAGTTATTAAATATCCCGAATAAGCTAGAAAATTTTCTCTCTTAATATCGAGTTACATTGTGTTGTAGGTAAAAAAAAAAACATCTAAAAGTTCTTTTGTTATAAGACGTATGTGTAAATTCACCGGCAAAATTTATTATCAGTTGAAGAATCGCATTTCGTCATAAACACCCAGTCGATGGGATTTGCGTGAAACTAACGACTTCCGACAAACTGTTCATGACCTCTTAATTTATTGTTTCTTTTTTTTTTTACGTCCGCGTTAAGATTTCTGATAAAATTTGGCATAGATGTTCTCCACGCTATTTAACTTTTAATATAATGATGATTGGTTTTATCTTGAACTTCAATCGACTTTTAACTTTTGACGCGATCTGTCTTGTGTTTAGTTCAAATAATATTACTAAAAAATGAAGGGAAAAATTACTCGTGGGAGTGCGAAAGTGAGACGGTTTGCAGCTTGAAAGGTTTTTACGAGGATTCCCTATAGCTGGAGGCTTGGCGATAAGGAATTCGGATTCCGTTTATGTACGCATAGGGCGATTTACGTGCGGAAGAACGAACGAAGCTCCTTGTGTTATTAATTGTAATTCTTTTTTGTTACAATGGTTTTTTTGCGAGGAAGGGGGTAGTTGCAGCAACAAAACCGGACTGGATCGCCGATCGAAGCAAGTACTTTGAGGATGAATGGCCAATTCTGATTTTCGTTCAACTTTGAATACTTTTATCGATCATTTTATTTTCAAATCCAATTGTCATTTGGTTCAAAAACTTTCACAGTTATTACTTGTTGACTATTCGAATAAATCAATAAGTAATTATAAAACTGAGTTATTCGAGTCGTTTCATCAGATAGAAAGGAGAAAAATAGCTGATGCAACTACTTAAATCAATAAATATAGTTTATTATGACAAAGTGCAGAAAAAGAAACCTCTGCAAAAATACATGCCTACTAGCTTATTAAAAAAAAAGAAAAAAAAAAGAAAATAAACACACACGAATTACTAGGAAAAAGTATTTTTGAAACGAAAGTGTACGATGACGTTGTGCGTACAGTGTACACACGTAAATTGATCACTTGTACCATCACATCGCATTATAATTAAAAATTCACTCCTCGATGCACACCACTGATCCTTTATCAGAAGGGAATAAAAACTTGAAAGCGGCGACGCCGGCAGCAGCAGCAGCACGCAAGTATATCCCAAAAAAGGCTTCGTACGAAGCGAGCGCGACGTACGCGTGCTACAGGAGCCGCTCCTCTCTCCCAACGTCAGTATTATATGTCGGCGCGCGACTTTCGCGACTGCCGCGCGAGCTTCGACTCCGAGTAAGTATATAAGCTGCAGCTCCTATTGGAGTGAGCGAGAGCCGTGTGTCTGCCACAACACAACAGACAGAATGGGAAAGAGAGAGAGAGAGCTGCTAATGATATTTTTAATATTAATAAAAAAAAACACCTGCCAGTGACAACGAATTTTTTATCCGAAACCCAACTGATTTGATCATTGCCTAAGATCGCCGTTTCTTTTAAAACAGTTTAAAATTTAACAATTGAATTTTTTAGGAACAAATTTTAAATTCGCAAAAACTTTCAAAAATGAACACTTCTGATGATTCAATCGCACCGGTCACTCTTATTGTTAAACGCGACGCACGCGTCATCGTAAATCTTCGGTGATGCAAAAGTTTTGATTCTCGATGCACGAGTTGCCGGTAGGTAACTGCCGGCTGCCTCGCGCACTTCATAAAATATAATATGACCTCATCGTCCGCGCCGCTACTCTGTTTTCGGCTCCCCAGGTTGCTCCTTTTTTCGCGAATACGCGTTACTAGCCATGCTGAAAACGTCTGGCCTTTCAAAGGACTTTCGAGTCTAAGAGGCGCTTCCGAGGGCGTTTCGCGAATTTATTATACTCCCACCAATACAGATAATGATAATAACTTTGATTGGTTACTTTTTCACAACAACTCAATCCTCTGCACTATTAATGCTGCTCCATTTCCATCGTAAAACGGCTAATTAAACAAACAAAAAGCGAAAATAAAAATAAATAAAATCATCTCAATGGAAAATCAACTTAAAAACTTGAAAAATTGGTGTAGTTAATACTGCGTTTTTCCGAAAACCAGACGTGCTTTACTGTCGAGAAAACTAGAGATCACTTTTTACAGAATAAAAAATTTAATTTGAATCATCCGCGCCTATAGTTTGCCGGTCGGCACGCGGTCGGTAAGTTAGGTGCCCCTCGCACATGTTCGGGTTTCTGCGGTACGCTCAGGCCTTTTCCTGCTGCTTACAGAGATAGCAAGATGGTTTGTATTTTTAATCCAATAAATAATTATTAATCACTACGAAAGTCGTGCCGTATCTGTTGTTAACTGAATCTTCAAAGTTTAATCTTTCGAGTTTACAGCATAATTTTTGTATTATTGCTCTATTTATACTAGAAAAACTATGGTTGTTGTGAGTGTCTTTATTCGTGATGATATTGTGCATTGAATTAATAGTGAAATTATGTTTAATTTAAGCTTCAAAATTTTTAAAGAAATAAAACTGTTACTATATTTGTGTAAACAATTAAGCAGCCTGTTTTAAAGTGCTTCCTTTCAAGCTTACCTAATAACGACTGTATACAATACATGAAACAGTGAAGTTTAACCTCAAATTAATTTTATTATTAATTTAATTTCAGACGGAAGCTACGATCCGTACCCGTAAATTCATGACCAACAGATTGTTGTGTCGCAAACAGATGGTATGTTTTCATGTATCCATTAACTTTTAAAATTTTTCCTATTAAATAACAGTTTGTGTTATATTTTGTAGGTTGTTGATGTCCTCCATGCAGGACAGCCTTCAGTTAGAAAAACTGAAGTCCGAGAAAAACTCGCTAAAATGTACAAAGTCACGCCCGATGTAGTTTTCGTCTTTGGTTTCCAGACGAATTTCGGAGGTGGTAAATCAACTGGCTTTGCCTTAATCTATGATACCTTGGACTATGCAAAGAAATTTGAGCCCAAATACAGGTTACAGCGACATGGCCTGTATGAAAAACAGAAACAGACCAGAAAACAGAGGAAGGAAAGGAAGAACAGAATGAAGAAAGTTAGGGGAACGAAAAAGAGTAAAGTAGGAGCAGCATCCAAAAAGGTAAACTAAATATTCTCATTTTATAGCTTTGAAATTGACTTGGAAAATATAAAAAATGTCACAGCTTTTATAATTTCCAATTTATTGATGTCTATATATGACAGTATCATTTGCATGCACATAGAAAACAGTAAATTTGTTTCTTTGAATAAAAAATTTTTTTCAGTAAAATATAAAAAATACTCAAAATTTACTTGTATTATTCCTTTAATATTCAATATTTTGCTTTAGTATAATTTTCTCAGATAACTCAAGACATTAAAAAATTTTTGATCTGTCTAAAAAAAATATTAAAAGAAGAAATTCTTTTCATCTTTCTATGTGCATGTTTAAATTGTATTCTTGGTGATGGTTATGCAAATTTTTACTATAATTTTCAATTGGCTTCTCGGATCAATGTTTGCATGTTTCATTAAATACTGTATATACATTTGTATGTATCTATATATGCTTCTTGTGTACCTACCGATTCTATCTATTTACTGTTTAAATCAATATTTTTGATTTGAATGTTCAAAGTATTTTATATGTTGAATTATAATTTGCATAATTTTATTCATTTATTACTATTTTTTATGTTTAAAAATTTATATATGTTATATGAAATAATTACTCATACTTGTGGCTTCAAATTTTTTGAATTATTCAGTTTCTAAATTTGTTATTGAAGATCACCCTCAAAGAAATATTTTCTAACTCAAAAACTTTTTTTTAAACTATTTTTTTAATATTGTTGTTTGTTGAACATTGCTTATATATTTTTTTTAATTGTCCAGAATCATAAAAAATGTGATTAGAATTCATTAAAGTCTTGTATTAAAAATTTTTTATTTACTTTTTTTTTTTTTTTTTTTTGGTAAACCTTATAATATTTAATATTATTTTTTAAAACTAAGAAATAGTAATCTTAAACTTATTCTATATTTTTTCCAATATTTCAATTTGCATGCTTTCAAGGTATATGGTTTTTTACAAATATTTTTAGGGAAAGAAGTAACCATTCTTCAACATTTATTCTTCAATTCAACAATGGATGGCCTTTTTAAATGAACTTGTATATTTTACCTTCAGCATGTCCACTCATTTGGTTCAACTGTCATTTTAATTTTAATGTCACTTCATTATTTACTCTGCTTAAAAATTTTTTTTTTACTGGTGATGGAATTGTATTTATTTATGCTTTAATATAATTTTGCTATTATTCTTCATCGTCATCGTTTCATCAAGTAATTATCTCATTTTTGTATCATTTCAAGTAATAAATTTTCATTACTCATTATTTTTTTGAAAACAATTTAATGCATGCCATAATTCATGTAATCATCTAGCTTTTTAAAAAATTTAAATTATTTTTATTATTATTCTTTTTTTTTGTCAAATTGGCTCAAATTGTCTACAAAATTTTATTATTATTATTATTACAGTAATCCATCTCACATTTTTCATCATGAAGGCTGCGATTTGTACGACGTTAATCATATTGTAAAAAAAATCTTAATAAAAAAAACAAAATATTCTAAAAATAGAAATTTATTTATTTATTACCCACGATTTTATCATTTATAATTAAAAATAGTACTTTTTATAGAAAAATCATTGTCTGAAAAAATAACAATAATTGTATGAAATTATTTATGCATACATAAAAAAAAACTTTATTTCTTTCAAAAAAATTTTTTTTTATGGTTGATCAAATTTCGTTCATGTTCCTACCTAGCATTTTATTTATTTTTTTTTACTTTTACTTTGACTATTACATATGTATAGATTAAATTAATTATCACCAAAATTTAATTTTTTTACTGCAATTAAAAAATTATGAGTTTACAATAAATTTAAAATTGTAATTTATTGTAGAACTTTGTATTAGTAATCTACCACTGTTTATTGAAGAATTTAATTTTTAATTCAAAAAAGTCTCTAAAAATTATGCTACTAAAGTAAATATTTATTTTAAAATAAAAGTATTCTCATCAATCTATATTAATAAGAAATGACAACACTTATGTTCTTTTTAGTTTACACATTATTATCGTAGCTTTATTTTCTTAACACTGTCCTGACCAAATAATTTTTGTAATTGCGTTCTCATGAAATAGTTGAATTTTAAAATAATTTTTGTATAGTAAGTCTGATCTTTTGTTTGTGTATCAATAGTTTTTTTGAAAATATTTTATGTTAGTTTATTTTTCTAATAAAGATTTCCTGACTAAGCTGATCAAATAAGTCAGCAAAACGTTAAAATATTTCAATTAATAAAAACCTACTTTCTAGTGGTAGCATATAAACTAACAAGATGACCTGTCCTTTGGGAAACAGATCTTTACGAAACTTTGGGGATAGTTTTCTGTTATCGATTGATGAGCAAAACCATGAACATTTTTCTACCGGTTTGCAATGCAAATACATGCTATTTTCATCATTTATCAGCTAATTTTCAAAAAATTCGTATTCAAAACCCATTGCACTTACAGAGATGCGGCCCGCATCATGCGAGACCTCACGTTATTTTTGTCTTTCATTTAAGGGAAAAATATTTTTTAAATCTTAACTCGAAAAATTTAAACATAATTAATTTATGTTACTGAAAGTATTTTTTAGCATTTTCTGAGTATTGAAATATAAATTATTAATGGTCAAATTATTTAGTTAAGATTTGAAAATATTTTTCCCATAAAGTTTAAAAAGAGACAAAAATGCGAGGTTTCGCATCTTTTTAAGTGGAATGGCTTCGAACACAAATTTTTCAAAAATTAGATAAAAATGATGAAAATTGCATGTAGTTGCATAGCTAATTGCATGGTAAAAAGGTCCATTCAGAAAATATTGATGGTTTCGCTCACCATTCGATGCCAGAAAACTATCCCCAAAGTTTTCTAAAGAGTTTCCCGAAAGATAGATCATCTCCTTGAAAGTATAAACTATGTATCTATAATAACTTTTAATAAAAAAAAAGATCATTCTTAAAGTTTCTGACTTGCTACATAACTATGGAAAAAAATCATACAAACTTGAAAGGTAAATGGCAACAAAACATATTCCCGTTCGGGTGCAAATTGGTGAATTGTAGCAGACTAGCAGACGCTTTTTCTAATACTCATGTCAGATCCGTGGCTCTACAGTCTAACATCGGCACGTGAGTTGTGTTGGTAGAATTTGAGCTTGTGTTCATCGTGAAAACAATAACGTAAACAAATTTCAAGATGTTAATGTATAATACATGCTAGAAAAAGTTTTTTTTTAATACATACAAACTCTCAAGTGTATTTTTTAAGTATTAAATAAATGTTTTTAGTTTTTTGAGGTTAACATTTATAATTATTAAAAACTTTACAGAAAAATGATGAGTTGTTTAGAGTGTTATTGCTGATTATGACAGGAAATAATTTTTATTTTAATTATGGAAAAGCACAAAAATAAAGAGTTTAAGAGATCTTCCGGTCATGAAGAACATCGTTCAAAAAAAGAGAAAAAGAAATACCGAGATGATTCTGATGACAAATCTTATGATTTCAAAGTGAAACACAAAAAAAAAAAGAAACGAAAGTATAATTCTGATGAAGACACTAAAGATAAAAATGAATACAAGAAAAGCAAAAGAAAAAATTATTCAAGTTCTTCTGAAGATGAAACTCAGAAAAATAAGAAAGCATCCTATGAAAATCAAAGAAAACCATCTCATGAAATTGAAGAAAATGTAAAAAAGTACCAAAGATATGAAAATTTTGACCGGGACAAAAGTGATAATTTTCCAAATTATTCCAAAGCTGAATCATCTAAACAAGCTAAAAGTTCTTATTCTAAAAGGCATGAAAGGGAAAAAATTGTTTCAGATTCCGGTTCAGATTCAGAATCATCAGCAGATTCTGAAAGAAACAGATCAGATTTCTCGTACCTTAACTATAAACATGAGTTAAACAGAGCTTTGTCAAGTTTCAACTTAATTCGTGATACAGAAGAGTTTTGGATCTTTGTTCAACATTTTGAGACATTGGAAAAACTCAAAAAACAACAAAAAAATAATTCAAAAGATTTAAATTCATTTGGAGTTCCTAGTGTTTATGACAAAGCGCATTGTTTAAATTTTTCTCTTAATTACAGCAAAAAAGAACTATTTTTAAGAGTTCAAGATATAGAAGAGCTAACTGAAAAAAAATTAATTAAGTTTAAGGAAATAATTACTATCTACTTAGATTTTAAACTTAAAGAAAAATTCCAAAAGTTATTAAAGCTAAGGAAAGAACAAGCAAATTTACCTGTTGCTCAGTATAAAGATGAAATTATAAATACTGTCAGAAAAGAAAGAGTTGTTATTATTGCCGGAGACACCGGATGTGGAAAATCAACCCAAGTGCCTCAGTATCTTTATACTGCTGGTTTTGGTAGAATTGGTATGTAATTCTTAAAACTATATTTAATATTTAAACACAAAACAATAAACTTTTTTATTTTGAATTTTAGCCTGTACTCAACCTAGAAGAATAGCATGTATATCTTTAGCTAAACGAGTTGCTTATGAAACACTTACAGAAAATCAAAATGAAGTTGGTTATCAAATAAGATTTGAAAAGCAAAGAAATCAAGATACTAAAATAACTTTTATTACAGAAGGGCTTCTTTTGAGACAGGTATAAATATTTTTAAATTTCAAGTAGAACCATTTTAAAGAATAACTACAAATTTTTATTATAGGTATCAGGGGAAGAAGAACTATCAAAATATGATGTTATTGTTTTGGATGAAGTTCATGAACGACATCTTCATGGAGACTTTTTACTTGGTATTATGAAATGTCTTATTCATCAGAGGACAGATTTAAAATTAGTGTTAATGTCAGCCACAATAAACATTGAATTATTCAGTAATTACTTTGCCAGTGAAGATGTAAAAGTAATTCAAGTAAGAAAAAGAAATACTTTTTATTAATGATGAGAAAAAAATTTATTATAATTTTTTGTCACTCAGGTTCCAGGAAGATTATATCCCATACAGTTACATTATAGGCCAGTTTTAATTGAAGATAAATATTCCAAGTCAGAAAGATTCAATCCAAGCCCTTACATTCAAATAATGCAAATAATTGACAAAAATTATCCAAGTAAGCAAAAATTTACTCCAAAATTTGATTATGAGTGAAAAATATTAAATTTAAAAAAAATTTTAGGTTCTGAGAGAGGAGATTTGTTGATTTTTTTGAGTGGAATGAGTGAAATCACATCAGTAGTTGATGCTGCAAAAGAATATGGTAAAAAAAAGAATAACTGGATTGTACTTCCATTACACAGTACACTGTCTATTGCTGATCAGGATAAGGTATGTTTATGAATTCAATATAAAAGCATCACTTTTTAAATTATTAAAATTTTAATTTTTATTTGAAAAAACGAATGTTTTTAATAGGTTTTTGGATACAGCCCTAATGGTGTAAGAAAATGCATAGTATCCACAAATATTGCAGAGACATCCATAACAATTGATGGAGTCAGATTTGTTGCTGACAGTGGAAAGGTGAAAGAGATGAGTTATGATCCTATCTCTAAAATGCAAAGGCTTAAAGAATTTTGGATTAGTAAAGCAAGTGCTGAACAAAGAAAAGGTAGAGCTGGAAGAACAGGCCCTGGAGTCTGCTATAGGTACAAGTTTTTAAAAAAAACTTCAATAATTAAATTATTTATTAAATGATCCAGTTTGTACAAAAGATTTTATGTTTTATAATTGACTCATATTAATTTTTTAGACTTTATTCGGGAGAGGATTATTCAGCACTTGAAAAATATTCAACTCCTGAAATGCAAAGGGTTCCTCTTGATTCATCGTTACTTCAGATGATTGCTATGGGTTTGCCGGATCCACGTAAATTTCCTTTCTTAGAACCTCCTCCAGTAGAAAGCTTGGAAAATTCTATTTTGTCTTTAAAAGAGCATGTATGTACATAATAGTACAATTAACAACAGTCATATAAGTGACTTGTCTTATCTCATTATGACATGTATTTCAGGGTGCCATATCTGACAATGAAAAGCTAACTAACATTGGAAAAACTCTTGCTAGACTCCCTGTGGATATAACCATCGGTAAAATGTTAATTATGGGATCACTATTTCATCAAGTAGAACCTGTTTTATCTTTAGCTGCTGCTCTTAGTGTTCAAACTCCATTTACAAACAAAGCATACAGAGATCTTGAGTGTGAAGTAAGTTTTGCCAAAATTAAATTTATGCTTAAATGAAATCACAATATTAATAAATTGACTTTATCACTGAATTTTTACTATATATCCTTTTTATTTTATTATCATTACAATCTACTCTGTCATTGCTCAATTTATATAAATATCTGTAAAATTGTTTTTATCAGTCAAATAGTTTGTTCGTGACATCGTGATATGATAAAAATTATTGGTAATTTAAAAGTTAATGATTGGTTTTAAATTTAAGGAAGCAAGAAAAAATTTAGAATCAGATCACGGCGATCCGATAACGTTGCTGAACGCTTACAAAGAGTGGTTGGAAGTAAAACATGAAAACAGTGGAGATGTACGCTCCGGTAGCAGTACCAGTAAAAAATGGTGTAGAAGAAGAGGTTTGGAGGAACAAAGATTCTATGAAATAACAAAATTACGAACTCAGTTTAAAGATTTATTAGAAGTAATTATTTGAAAAATTTTATAAATTTTTTGATGAAATTTCTTCCTAATTTCTTGCATAATAAATTATACTTTTACCTTTTTAGGACTGTAATTTACTTCACACTTCCGAAGTTAATTCTGAAATGACTAGTTCCGAGAGAACTATGAGGCACGGGGAATTAAAGTTACTCAAATCATTAAAGAGGTCTTACAAACAAAATGATTCTCAAAAGCGCAAACAATTAAAAATTGATGATTATAATATCAGAATTGAAGGAGATAAAGAAGATGAAGAAGTCGACATTAAGGATATAGAATTTAGAATGAAAAACGACTTTTCTCAAGTCAGCAATTTAGTGACAGCTTCTTCTGCCTGCAGTTACAAAGATTTGACAATGCTGAAATTAATTTTATGTAGTGGTTTATATCCCCAGTTTTCCATGGCTGATGATCTTAATTATTGCAAGGTATTTTATACTATTTAATCAAAAAATCGATGGATCTTATTCTTGATTAGATACATATAATAATTCATGCACAAATTTTCAGAGTGTTAGTGAACAATTGTTTCACACTAAAGTTAAACCATTTGTGGCCTTGCATCCAATGAGTTTTTTTGGAGTACATCCTCAGGTATTACAACTTGAAGAACCAGATATTGTGTCTATTCCAGGTTACAAATCAAAAACTCCAGTCAGTCCCAAACATCAAATTTTAATTTATTTGTAAGAATCAAGCATCTAAAAATAATTTAACATTGTCCTTGCCTAATATCAATGTTTTTCTACTTTATATTTTCAGATCGCTTTTGGAAACCACAAAACCATATTTAGTCAATACAATGAGAATGCCTGCCGCACAAACAATGCTTTTATTTTCTCAAGAAATTGATACCAACTCAACGTTTACGACGTAAGTCTTCAAATAAAATTACAAAACTTTATTTATTTATTCTTTTTTTTTTTTTTTTTTTTTTTTTAATAATATTAATTATTCAAGTATAAAACAGAGTCTTATCATTAAAACCGCTCAATCACACCAAAATTTGTTCAAATTTGTCAATTTCAAAATTATTTAAAATTTTTTTAGCAAATGTATGTATATAAAATTTTTTGATTTTAAAACTTTTTTGTTTTGCCACTCTGAAGAAAATGTTATTTTAAGACTGTTTACAGATTAGTTACCTAATTTCAGCCTCAAAAAACAAAATTAAATCTGACATTCAAAATTTCAGCATTGCTTGTGATTCGTGGGTATCTTTAGATTTTCCTGTTCCTGATTCTGGTGCAATTCTTCTGATGCAAGCAGCAAAACTTCGACAAAAATGGGAGGATTTATTAAATTTACAACTTCATGGTAAGTAAAAATTTTGAAAAAATTTATGATTATAATTATTCTTTTTCATTAAAAAGTAATCTTCATGAATGGTTATTAAAGTGTTATTTTTGAAGAGTGCACTAGCTCTTGAGGATCTGTATTTCTATTTCCCTGGTGGCTCAAAATTGAGAGTTTTTAAAAATCAATTTCACCCCAAAAGCTCAAACTTCAAAAACCAATTAATTACTATAATAAAAAGAGCGCAAAAGATATATTATTCACGATGAAAAAAAAATTATTCTCACTGCCTTATTTTTTAGATACTATGGAAAGTAAAAAATCTAGCATTGAACAAATTGAATATGAATTAAGTAAAGGACTTGTGGATTTTATGCATACATCAGTTCCATATACAATAAAACGATTATTGGCTGCTGACTTAAAAAGTATGTATGTTAGTGGAGGAGAAAATTCTATTATTTTGGAACCAAATCCATTTTCAACAGATTTTAAGTGTATGCCACATGAGAAAAAAGGAGGAGTGCAAATTACAAAACAAATAACTTATAATTGGTATACAATTAATTAAAAAAAAAGACATTATTTTTATAAACATAATAATGAGTCTATTTTATTTTTTTTACAGTCTGATTGAAAGTGATTGGAGTGAAAAAATCGCTTGTGAAATGAATGAAATTGAATGGAATTGTCAAACATGTGAATTTAGTGGTACACTCTCCAGTCTGGAAAAACTGCAACACATGAGTTCTTGCAAATCAGATGATTCTCAGAAAAATTTTAAATCTTCAATGACACAGACTAAAAAGAAAAATTCAATTGCTTATGAGTGTCCAGAATGTCAAAAAACACTTTATTTGGCACCTACCGAAATTTTGAGGCATAAGAGGCAGCATGAAACATAAGTTAATGTTTTTAACTGATTGAGAAAAAAAATTGTTCTTTAAAAAAATTTCACTACTACTGAATATATTGTAATAATGGTGATACATTTAAATACTTCTGAGAGATTAAGCAAAGCGCAAAAAATACTGTTTTGAAAGACAAACTTTATTTTTGTAATCTGTACATATTTAAATATATAAGAATTTTTTTAAATTTATTTTTTATCGAATTTTCACGATAAGAATTTTAGATAATATGAAGTTTTTACTGAATAAAATTCCATTTTCTCACTTCTAAGACTCCGAAAAACTTAAAAGCCTTCTGCATTCATTTTAAAAGATGTTATGTAATTTATAGATAAAAGATAATATTTTAATATTTAAAAAAACTTTTTTTAAATACCAATGTGATATTTTAATGTTAATATTTAACATGAATGTATGTGAAGTATGTCCAGTGACACAAATAATATGATAGTATAATTTGTGTAACTGGATATAAATATAAACTTTTCAATTAAATAACTAAAAATTTTTAATTATTAAATGAAAAATATCTGTGTGTGATAAATATTTAGGGAGCTGTACATGTAAGGTGTTAAAAAAATAAGAAAACAAACAAAAATATTTTTTTAAAATAATTTATTTTCAATGTTCAAGTCCATGGTAGAAAGTTTGAGAACATAAAACATCCTACAACATAATAGCCAAGAAAATATCCATAAATCAATTTCTCTGTACAAGAGTAATATTTTTTTGTTAAAAAATAAACTTTCCATTTGGAGAATAAATTTTCGTTTTGTTCATACTCAATATGTACTTCTTTGGAAAATTTCTCTTCTTCAAGAGTTATCAAAGCACAATACCAATACAGCAGAGGACTAGCAGAACATAAAAGACGCGTACTTACTTGAATATGAACAAATAGTATACAAACTAATGTTAATACTAATCCATGCACTGCAAACGCAAACATATCTAAAGGGTACTTTTCACTATTTGAACTTTTAATCTTATCTACTCCAGTATAAAATTCTAGAGTAAGAAACTTTGACTTGTGCTCTTTAAAAAATTCAACTATACATTTTATAAATAAGTACAACACAGGTAAAGCTAAAATAAAATTTGGTATTTGTTTGAGCTGATAGTATTTCAAAAAGCCTACATTCCAGTATTTTTTTTGTACATAAGAATATGCTGTTGGTAAAGAATAATTACACCAAGGCAATTCAGCTTTTCCTGGTAGTAAAAAATTATTTTCATCAGCCAACTTTTGGACTTGAATTGGAAATGCGTTTGCATCAAATTCAAAATCACAAAATATAGAATGAATGTACATTTTTTGATATATATAATAAGGTAAAAAGCATAATGTTATCTGAAAAATTCCTTGCAAAATACTTAAAAAGATGTGTCTTGAATTAAATATTAATGAATATACACTTGCATGATAGTGTTTATTCTCTGACACATAATTTGGTAAACTGTTAACTAAAAAATTTTTCAGCCAAGCGTAACCTGGAAAACCAAAGTTGACTAAACCATTGGATCTTACAAGACTAGAGAGACTTAATGGTAAAAAAACGCAAGGATTATTATTAATACTTTCAAGCATACTGTAAAATGTGAGGTATACAAACATTGACTCGGAATATAGAGCCGTGAAAAATATACTGGCAGGATTTACACAAAATAAAATGGCTGTTCTGTAGGCAAATTTCGTATTTTTGAAAACTTTTTCACTTAGATCATAAAGAATTAGTGAAGCTTTGACAAAACATATCAAATTAAGAACAACGCCAACTATTACTACACTATTTGTAAAATTAAGAAAGGAAAATCCTGCATTGAAAATTAGAGCTAAATATTTCATTAACTTTGGAAATAGTGGAAAAAAAGCAAGTGTATTTTCATATGTATATCCATATTTAGCTATATGAATATAATACTGGGCA
This sequence comes from Encarsia formosa, assembly GCA_038277355.1. Classification (NCBI taxonomy): domain Eukaryota; kingdom Metazoa; phylum Arthropoda; class Insecta; order Hymenoptera; family Aphelinidae; genus Encarsia; species Encarsia formosa. The sequence goes on along the minus strand of CM076188.1, from coordinate 33,275,702 downwards.
TCCCACCTTGTTAAGCCTCTAAATAAAAATGTAACAGTTGCATCTAAAATAGAATGTTTTTCGTTTGGATCTTCAGGTAATTTAAAAGCATCTGCTTGGTGATCTGGGCATAATACATTGAAAATTAGTTGCAATAAAACAATTAAAATTCGAGAAACTATAGAAAACCAGAAAACCTTCTCTCTTGGTTTGTACATTTTTTATTATTGTTGATAAATGCATTTAGCTGAAAAAAATCGATATAAGTCAAAAAGTGTAAAAATTAAGTTAAAAAACATAGAAATAAGAAAATTACCTTTTGGTTGAATTAAATTCAATGATTACATGCTTTTCTTAAAATCATTTTAAATTTTTATTATTACAATTTTCAAATATTTATTCCATCATTTTTTTTAGGATTCTTCAATAATTTTTAAATTTATTTCAGATGGTACAAATCTGAAATACAACCAAACATTTATACATATTATAAAATGGAATAAAAATACTAATTTTAAATATTATATTCAAAAATTTTATTTATTCTTTAACTTTGAACTGAATAATATCTTTTTAATAACTGATAACATGTAGCTTAATGTATATGAGATTTTTTAAAAATTTTTGTTAATTCACTTTACAAATTCATCCTACCATAACAACTTAAAAAGCTTTTAATAAGTGTATTTCACACTTCTACTAAATCAAGATATAATAAATTTAATTTTTACTTGAAAATCAGATTGTTTCATAAACGATAAATATTTTTGAAGTATTAATTTTCACTATTGAAATAACACACTAATTATTGTAATGTTAATTTATTCTGTTACCTGGGAAAAGCAAATTTGTAACCTGTAATGAGTCACTAGGATGATTATTGTTCAATTTTATCTGACTATGAAACGTATTATTTTAAAAACTTTACTGCTGAAAATCATGACAACTATACTATTTTTGTGTACCTTATACTATTATTCGATTTGTGTTTTAAACTAATGCAAATCGCCGTCCGGCAACAGTCGATTTTGCCTAATGCCTATATCATATATATATATATGACCACTAGCTTGAGGCTGAAGGCTTCTGCTGCACACGCAGAAAAACGTAGACTGCAGCTGTTTGCTCGTGACGTATTATTACGCACTAAATACTATATTATTAGTTATCAAAAATTTAATAAAAAAATGCTTTAAATTTCTTGATATAATATAAGCCGATACATGAATAAAGTGAATAAATTAGCTGGTTGCTTGATAAAAAAAACTTTTATGATATTTAATTAATGAAAGTTTTGCTAATTTAGAGATGTGCAGTGTATCTTAAGAAATGTTAAATGATATCAACGTTTGGAAAGTTCAAGTACTGAGTTAACATCTTGAATTTGTTTAGTCAGTCACAATGTTTTTATAAATTAACGAAAAATGTTAAATAAAAAACATTTTTGATACACATTGTTTGGTTGGGTTAAGTGTAAAGAATCTGTGGCACCTGGTTCTAAGATTGTTGTGCTTGAAAATGTCATCTGAAGGTCCATCTGAAAATTTGTCAAATCCAACAAGGAGATTGTGTAACTTAAGGTTAAATCATGAAGAAGGTGATGAAGCAGCCGGAGGTAGCAATGAAATTGAAAATGCTGAAGCTTTCAGCGATTCACCTCAGAATATGCAACCAGCTGGCAATATATTGCTAAATCGAGCTAGAAGAGCTTTATCATTTATTTATGATGAAGAACAAGCGTCAACCAGTGTAAGAACTGGTGAACCATCTAGTTCTAATTTTGATAAGTATGTTATATTTTTTTTTTAACTTAGTTTTAACATAGTTTTTAATTCTAATGTTTGTAATATTTTCTTATTATAAAAGGAATATAAAAAAAGAAAATATTTATTAGCATCTTTTAAATATAATAGGTAATTTTAAGACTATAATTAACTAAAGTATTGAAAAAATTTCATAAATAAATTGAAATTGTAGCAGGCCACCTAGTAATTCAGCAAATGTATCAAGATTAGAAGCAAGAACTCGAGCAAGCATTCCAGAAAATGGACAATCCAATTTCCCAACATCTTCAACCTATAATTGGCAAGGAAGCAAAGCAACAATGAGAGAAAGATTTACATTTCTCTTCAATAACGAGATACTTTCAGATGTTAAATTTAGAGTAGGGAGAGGAACTCAACAGCGTGTTATTCCCGCTCACAAACTCGTTTTATCTTCTGGCAGTGCTGTGTTTGATGCAATGTTTAATGGAACTCTAGCCACTTCATCTAATGAAATTGAAGTACCCGATGTTGAACCAGAAACTTTTTTGGCTGTTTTACTGTTTCTTTATACGGATGAAATTTTAATCAATCCCGATACTGTTATGACTACTTTATATACGGCTAAAAAATATGCAGTATCCTCATTAGAAAAACATTGTGTTGATTACTTGAGAAGTAATTTAACAACAGATAATGCGTTTTTACTTTTAGCACAAGCGCGACTTTTTGACGAACCGCAACTAGCCAACGTCTGTCTTGATACCATAGATAAGTTTACAAGTGATGCATTAAATGCTGATGGATTCACTGATATAGATATTGATACATTAATTACCGTGTTAGAACGCGACACCCTTCGCATAAGAGAATCCAAAATTTTTCAAGCAGTAGTTAGGTAAGATTTGATATATACCTGTACACACTATTAAAATTTTTTTCTTTTTGTGAGTAAAATCACTTAATTCTCGGAATAAAAATTTTAAACAGATGGTCAGAAGCCGAATGTATTAGGCAACAGTTACCAGTAACTCCAGATAACCAAAGATCAGTTCTCGGTCGTGCTATTTCTTTAGTTCGATTTCCACTTATGTCAATGGAAGAATTTGCAAGTGGCCCAGCACAATCAGGGCTACTTACTGATAGAGAAGTACGCAAAATCTCATTCCTTACCATTTTTCATTGTAAAATTTTCAATTTTCTTGCGTAACGTTTATTTTGTCTTAATCAGATCGTATCAATATTCTTATACTTTACATTGAATCCGAAACCACGAGTTGGATTTGAAGCAATGCCAAGATGTTTGATGATGGGAAAAGAGCAAACCGTTTGTCGCTTTCAACAAACAGAAAACCGTTGGGGCTATAACGGAACTAGTGATAGAATTAGGTAATTATAACTTTTTTTAACTCAATTACCGTAAGTGAGGCTTATTTTTTACACTAGCAGGTACTTTCGTAAAAATATTATAATTTTTTGTAGTAGTACACTTAATTTAAATTACTTTTACAAAAAATTTTGACGAATTTTCATGTTTACTGATATAGAATTTTTTTGTAGGGTTTTCAACAAAGTAAAAACGTAATTTAATAATTATTTTAGAATTAAAAAATTCATTTTGAATATTTTACTTTATCATTAAAAAAAAAGTTTTATTTGAATTTTGATTTTTTCGTAACATAGAAGATGACAGAGCTTTAAAAGTTTCGTAAGGCCGTAGTTTCAAAATCATTACTACACTCTGATAAAAAAGTTAAAATTTTTTAATAAAATTCACTTTCTAAACTAAAATAATTTAATTTATTTATTGAGTAAGTTGATTTTAGTTATAATATTATTTTTAAATTTTTTATGAACGTCCGTCCATACGCAAGTTTGTAATAAACTTGAATTATTTTTCAATATTGCGTCATTGAACGAAATGTAATTTTAATAGTTAACGTTTTTCTCAACATGAAAATTTTATTGTTAAATTATGCTGAAGAAAAAAAAAATTTTTAGATTTATGGTCGATCGAAAAGTATATCTGGTTGGATACGGTGTTTATGGCAGCGTTTTCGGACCAGCCGAGTATGACGTAGTAATTGAACTAATTCATACAGCTTCTGGAAAAGTAATTGCAAAAAATGCTACAAGTTTTAGCTGTGATGGATCTAATTATACTTATCGTTTAGTATTTAAAGAACCAGTCGAGATATTACCAAATACCACCTACACGGCCTCTGCTACATTTGAGGTAAATTTGAATAAATTTACTTAATCTTATTTTTTTATTTTTTCATTATATTATTGAAAAATTTTAGGGACCCGATTCACATTATGGATCAAAAGGACTGAGAAGAATTACTGTAGATAGTGGTCAGGGTAAAGTTAACTTTTCATTTAATTTTGAAGCCGGTGATAATAATGGAACGTCAATTGAAGGTGGGCAAATTCCTGAACTAATTTTCTACACATAAAAATACAATTACTGGTCAAACTTGCATTTTATCCAAGTATTTTTGTGGCTTGTCAAACAATCAAATAGTTTATCCATACCACAAATTGTACAATAACTTTTAATTGTCAAATATTTACAATCATGTGATATTCCAAATATTATTGTGTATTATTATATTATTATTAATATAGACTTAGAAAAAAAAGAAAAAATTGATATTAATAAAATTAACAAGGATTTTAAAAATATGCAGTTGAGTTGTACATATTTTATATTTTATATTTTCACATATTTTGGTTTTTTTTTTTAAATATTAGAACGCATCAAGGTCACGTCAAACAATAAGCTACTTCGATAATATTATTTATGTACAAAGTTTACATGACCATTAAGAAAAAAAAAACGTTTTAATAAAAATAAAGACTCTTGTACAAAAGGAAAAAAAAAAAAAAAAAAAAAAAAAAAAAACAACTCAATAATAAAATACTGTACACTTATTTACGTGATTTAAAAAAAAGTGTAGATTAGAATAGTCTGTAATTCGGGTAATTTTACAGTCGCTGATTTACAAAATAAAAATCCAGTGGTTTTTGCAAAAATAACAATATAAATTATCGAAGTAAGAGAATTATTGTTTACTCAAACATAATACTTCAAAATTATTTAATATACATTTATATTTATTTTAATATTTAAGAAATAAAATAGTTTGCTTTGCCTAACGACTAAAACTAAACGATACATTAAAAAATTTAATTTAGGAACAATAATTAATTATCCATGATAAAAAAAAAAAAATTCTTTCACAACGCAATATAAAATTTTTACAATTTATAAGCATATTATATTAATAATTTTACCTATGTTATGTGATTTTATAATAAGTTATAACTTTTTTTTTTAATTTTCTTAAAAACGAGAAGTAATGTTGAAAATCAAATAATATTCAGGTATATTATAACGGTCGCTCTAGCAAAGCAAAAATTGGAAAATTTACTCTAATACATAAATTTTCGATCAATTTCAAGCAATATAAATACAAGTTATACAGAAAAAGTACAAGATATAATTCTTTATTTTTGTGTAACTGTTAATAATAGCTTTATAGATTTTTATATTCATATTTGCTACAACTACATATTAAAATACATGTTTACTATACTTTTATTACTTATCCATAGATTTAGCAAAAATAAAAAAATTTCGCGTTTTATGAATACTTGTTTTACAATTAAAAGCTATAAAGTTAATTCGTTTTGGTGCATGGAGAAAGGTTTACTTCCTCTACCGCAAAAACTGCAAACTTTTTAGCATAAATTTTCTGTATGCTTTAAATAATAAGACTAGTATTTGAGATTTACATAATTAGTACACAAAGAACTATACAGTAAGATGTCTTTATACATAAAATAAATTTTTATTACAAAAAAATGTTATAAAATATTAAACAAACTAAGATTTTATAAATATTAACTTGTAATTTAAGCAAGCTATAATGCACAACTTAAAAAATTTTGCTTAAAGAAAAAAAAGAAAATTTTTTAATATTTTATAAAGAAATTGAAAAAAAAAAAAAAATTAATTTCTAAATTATTTAACTGCTAAGTACTGATTATAGAAAAAGAATAATAAAAAAAAAATTTAGGTGAAGATACAATTTTTAGAATAAATGCAACGACTGATTCCCTCCACGCACCAAAAAAAGCGCACGAAGATAAGCAATTCAACTTAATAATAAGCTCTTTCATTTTCTTAAAACATAATTAATTACGATACAAAAAAATCTTTTACTAAAAATAATTATAAATAAACGCATACTTTTTTTTCTCATTTACGTACAAATGGTAGCAAACACTGGCCGCATACAAAAAATTAGATAAAAAAAATGTGGGGTAGAAAATAAAAATATTATTATTATAAATAATGGCGATGATAATAATAATAATAATAATAATATATAATATTGAAAACGAAAAAAATAAAAGAAACATTACTAAATGAAAAATGCATTCACTCTAAAAGTGGTTATTAACATACATATAACATAAAAAGGGTTGCTGGTGCACTCTCTAAAAAAGTAAATTTTTTAAAAATTTAACTCAAACCTTAGACTCAAAAAAAAATTTCAAAACAGTTAAGAATTTTCACTTAAATTCTGTAAGATTCGAAATATAATTAAAAAATTAAAAACGAGAGAGCAATAGTTTAAACCCTTTGTATAATATTGAGCCTCGCGTCCTCGCACATACGGATCGTCATCGATTCAGGTGTTTGAGTTTAAAAGAAAAAGTATGTGTCACAAATATTTGTTGAATTTTAAAAGGGGAAGCGGGGGAGTTGGAGAAGGAAAGATTAAATTTGCGATCACACTTCCGTGCTAGAGTCCTGCTGGCTCGATTGCTGTTCGCTACCGAGCTGACTACTCGATTCGAAGAGTCCCGAATGCGCCCTGCTGCTCCTCGGTCCCTTTTTCTTCATCGAGGCTGGTTTCTTAGGTTTTTTACCCGGCTTCTTTTCCTTTGGCTCCGACTTGACCTCGCAACCGCACCCACTGCGCAGCTTGATGTAGTCCAGGGTCCAGCTGGACGAGCTGCTACCGCCGCTGCCGGCAAACGCCGGGAACTGAGCCTGTCCCCGATGATGTCTGTGGTGCTCCTGCAAAAGTTAATAGTACATATTTCATCGTTTATTTATTTTGAGGATGCGCGAAAAAAAGTTATTTACCTTGTATTCGGGATTTTGAACGATGGCGTAGGAGTAGGAGTACTTCTGAACGCATCTCGACTGCGCCTTGATTCTGTAGTCGGCAAACCGGCACGGCTTGTTCTCGACGCCTGGCTTGCAGGAGTACTCGTAAAAGCGCTGAACATTTTCGCCGTCTCGGTAGAGCTCGACGAACATGCCGTCGCGGTTTCGACCGCCCACCGGCTCGGTCATCTCCTCGTCCGTCGGACAGCAGTCTATGTACGCGCTCATGTTGCCCGTCTCGTTCAAGGCCAGGTACCTCACCAGATCCTTCATGTGCATCTTCGGGTGACGAGGCATCGAATCCTCTGGCAGCATCGTCGTCCTGATAATTTTTTCAAATTTAAAAAAAAAAAATCTTACTTTTAAACAACTTTAGTAATAAAACACTTTCTCACCAATGACTTTGCCCTTCTTCTAAGTAATTTGCTTCTCTGGATTTGCGCGAGGAAAAGTTCAATGTCTGGTTATTGGCGGCAACGAGCCGCATGCAAAGGACTGCGGTCAGCCAAACCACCTGGAAACAACCACAAATAAATCAATTACCAATTTTTTTTATTTTTTATTATTATTATTATTATTTTATGTTTGCTTATTTATTATAAATAAAAATCTCAACTTGTCTTTTTAAAATATAAATAAATATTTCTGGTTTTGATCGATGATCAAATCATCTTTACAGTCATCTCGACAATTAAATTTTTCCGTAAACTCGATATAAATTCTCATTGAATTACGATGAAGCTTTAAAAAAATCGAGTTAATTTTAATTACGTTTCAATATGGCATGATTCTTGAAAAGTTTAAATTAGATTTCAAGATTGAGATATACAGAATCAGCTGTTTTTTCAATTGAGTAACCGCAAGTTAAATTGATATCGGTCGGCATTGTACGCAGGGGATAAAATCGAGGGGAACAAGACAGAAATATAAATCAACGCCAATATTCGCCAAGAAAATACATTTTTTTTTGTTGTTCTTTCATCTTTGTTATGAATTGCAAGCTTTTAAGGCTCACTTCGAGCGTGCTGATAAATTAAATCTGGCGCCAACAACTCGACGCTGACCGAAGAGAAGAGGGCTCTCTATAAACGCAAAGTTGTCTTGGGATTAAATATATCGAGATACTGGGGTAAAATTAATCTTTGTAAATTATTTTATTTACAAAATTCTGTAAATCCTTCTCATTACACGGGATTTCAATTTAAGGATAACATAATTCTGCCAGTGCGCTGCGCTTGGATAGTTTTACGAGAAAAGTCGAGCCTTCGCTTAAATTCTCATCAGACACTTCCATTACCCTCCAAATCTCGTAAATCCGCATGTCTTGGTTGTATAGTGTTTCGCACGGCTCTTGGCGCACTTTAAGAAAACAATCGTTTGTAAAACAAATATTTTTTTTTTTTCTATTGTAATAGTTAACAATTGTCCTAAAATTTCAAAGTGTAACTCTAAGTACTTTTCAAAAAATCATTTTGTGGTAAATTAAATTTACGAACTTAACTTTCGCGATTCTCAACTCGTTTGGTCCTAAAAAATTGTCAGATACTGATAAGGATGTCAATCATAAAATTCGCATTTTCTTTTTTAAATTTTCTCATCTAAACGAGATTATTATTTAAAGTTTAGAAAATTTTAAGTCAGATACTGTACTGAGTTTAAAAAAAAAAATCACCGTAACAATGAAAATTTAAGTCTAAACTTTTGAAAGTTGAAAATATATAGTATCTAATATAATTGATAAAAACAAGACCGACCCCCCGTAACGTATTTCCACGATTGCAAGTTTGTAGAGAGAAGAGAAAGGAAAAGAGAGTAAGCTTGCTGTTGGAGGTATAATCGAAAGGCACATTAATTCGCGTCCATAATCTTCATGCAAATGAAAGCTGCAGGCGCCGCGGCAACAGCTCTTTCCACCAGCGGCATCGGGTGGTAGCTAATCCCTCGTAGTTTTGGTTTAATTGACGCGCTACCACACATTACTCGAAGGGTGCTACAGATTTTTGCAAAACTGGATTTATAGTCGATCCCAAGGATTTCCTAAGTCACTCTTTAATATCTCTTGAGATATCGGGTAGTTTTAATTTATTATTTACATTGAATTTTGAACCAGCGACCGTTTTTTTCGCAGCATGAATCGATTGTACGTTGAAAAAATTTTACAACTAAGTTTATCATAGCAATGTCTTGAAAACATAATTTCTCGTGAAAGTAGAATCAAGAAAAGGAGAGAGTAATACGTTTATATGGCAGACTCAAGTTTTTATTAAGAAAGCAATCAACAACTTTAGCTTTCTTCGACCACAATGTCACATGGTCACAATTTTTCGTTTCAATCAATGCTTTGATTTTTGTTTATTGAAAAATTTTTTTTTTTAATTTTCAATGGCTTTTCAGAATTAAACTAGGAGTGTCTACTCGGCTAAGTCAAAATAATCTTTTAATAGTTTTCATACGCAAGCAGATTAGTTCAATTTATCAGTAAGTAATTACAAAAAACTACGTAACTGATTTAATTCAAAACCAGCTGATTAAAAGCATAATGATTATAAAAACTACAAAAGTTGAATAATGAGTGTTTTGCAACTCATTCCAAGAACTATCATACCCAACTTTTTAATTTGACAGGGTGATAATATTGCGCACTTTGATTTATGAAAAAAGTTCAAATAATTGAATAATTATTGCTGTAATTTGTCTGGTTAACAAGCATTCCACAAAGTATTAACAATCAAAATGAATAAGTTCCATCGATCACCGGCCTGGTCATCGCGCGCATAAATTAATTAAGAAGCTCTCCCTCGCGCAATCGCAATGTGTACGTACCTGCGGTGCTGATTTAAAATAAAAAGCAAAATTCCAAGGATACTCTCGAGCACCTTGCCTCATTAAAAAAATATCTAACTATAAATTACAACAAGTTTCAATTTGACATGGATTATTTCTACAAGTATTATTATTATTTTTTTTTTTTCTTCCTTTTATCGAAGTAAGATTTGCTTCAAGCCGCGCGTCAAGCTGGTCAAAGAAAAATAAAAGAATTGGACTTAGCGGACAAACGAAAGTTCAGGCACGAGTACATGGCTTTTTAACGCAACAAAACTTTTACGATGCGCTAACGAGGGATAAATTTGACTTATTGCCTTCTCGGAAAATGTCAGACTGCGCGAGTGTCGAATTAGTTTGAAGTCTCGTTGAGTAAACGATTTTAAATTTTTCAATTGTTAACTAATGTTTATACGAGGAAGAGATAGCATTGCCCAATTGCATGATCTGAGGTTTTTAAAACATAATTGAACTTACTATATAGTAACCGTTTGTTACTTTTTTCATAAAATAAAAAAATTCATACAATTTCTTCATTTTAGATAAACAATAAAACTTTTGTCAAATTTAAATTAAACTGCATGTATACCGATTAAAATTTTTTATTTCAAAATTGATTTTCTATAATTTTCTAACTGCACCTCTCTCCTTCATATGATCTATGTACTGATAAAACTTTTTTTTTTTTTTTTCTACACTATAAAATTACAATAATATTTTAGCAAGGAAATAAGCTGCGAAAGATGATATTGTTGTTCTACACTCTTAAATAATAAATACGCACAAGTGAATTGGCTGTGTGATAAAAAGCCCTCCTTACGAGTCTGTTACGTCTCACTTATCAGGGCTGTGAGTACAGTAGATACGACCACCGCTTCTTCCTTGTAGAAGATGTACTCGTACTTACCTGAAAAACCTTTTTCATTTTTTTTTTCTTATCACCGTATAATGTACATTTTATTTAAGGTTAAAATATTCTGCAATAAGTAATGTTTAGATGTATTAACTATGTACGACTCCACCCAATTTAATTGAATGAACGCCAAGGCTTAATTGTATAAAATAACCATTAGTGGTATCGAAAAGTTAGATTTAAAATTGTAAATAAACCTTCATAAACAGCTAATATACATTTTATCATTTGTTGCATGCTTTTCATTAAATTTCCCGCGGGCAATAGGAAATTGGCGCGTAATTGCTGCTCTGTTTTCTTATGATTTACATTCGAGATTTGTTGGCGCCAGAAAAGCTTCAGCGCCGATAAACATTTTTAGCCAATACGTTGAAATGATTTATTAAAACTCCGTGCAAAATCGATAAGTCGGAGTAGCTTGAATTATATAATTGAGTGATTGAAAGTTGATCGCATAACTAAAATTTTATAAGAATTTTGACAGCAAATGAAATTTTGACATTATTAAAAAGAAAGAAAAAAAAATTAACTAACGATATTTTGGATGATGACTTGAAAATTAATTTGATCTTATAGGTGTAACGGGGTATAAAATACCCACCAGACGTAGACTCGCTCGATAATCAATGAAGAAATACGGTATAAGACTTATTTTCAAAAGCCTGGAGCAGAGACACGAACCCTCGAAGCACGCGCTCATCCGCGATTGCAAGGCTGCATTTGAAAGGCCGCGCAATTAAAATCCCTTCCGTCTCGTTAATCATATCCAACGTACAGCAGAAGCATCGTCTTAGGCTCTAATTGCGCGCGCAGAGTCGTATAAATCTTGCCGAAGAGCGCTCTTTGATTATAATCGCCCCAGCGACACCGCTGCACACACCCGGGGTATTAGACGTAGGCGGCTTGGCTATCATTCGCGCGCTGCGAGCTTCTGGGGATTTACTAATGTGCAACCACCCTCCTTGCTTGCTTTACGAATGCTTTACACCTTAATTACAATAGTAAATTTAACCACGCCAATTACGCTTGTCTTTATGTGTCTACATTAATTTGTTAATTATCATGTTACTCCCGCGATTATTGCCCCAAATAAAATCATCGCCGCTATTTTTTCCAAATAGCGTTCAAATTTTTAATTGACGCATAAACAACTATTTTTCATTATTCTATTAAAGCTCGATGAAAAATAAACTGATCAAAACCAGAAAAAAAATTCAAACGCTTTTTTTGAAAAAAGTTTAAATTAAAAAAAAAAAAACAAAAACGTCAAATCTACTTGTCAATCGATCATGCAAAATTAATTGAATTCGCAAGACGACGTACGAAGCAGCGTGTTAATTGATTTTTATTACGGAAGGTATAATTAGTCGGTAGCGAAATCACACACCATTTGCATGCCACGGCTTTGGGGTGAAGTAAAAAAACCTTTTTCTCCGCGCAGGATATTGGGTAACGCGAGATCTCGGGTGCACTTTAGCTGGCACCAACGGTCCTAGCACGACTCTGCTCAATGAGTCCAAGCTTGTTTTCAAATCAGTCAATCATAATCATGCCCGACTAAAACCTGCGTGTTTTGAGGATATATTTTACGGTTCGGTGACTTAAAAATTGTAACTAATCCCACCTGTACCGCACTCGTACCAATCGTAAAACTCGCTTATTTCATCGCCACGTTAAGAGCAGTCCCAAACATTTTTCATTCGAATCGTGTAATTTTGGGCTTAATGACACGGATTTACTAATACCTGCAAATGTCGATCTGAATATGTACGCTTTTCAACAAATTTTTTAATATTAATCTAATACAACGTCGCAATTAAAAAATAAACAATGTATTATAATTTTTAGTGAGTACAATAATGTTTGCGTTCAACACTGATACGGTGCTTAACCAAGAGGTGAAATAAACAAATAATTAGCGCTCTATAAGTGAAGATTGTTGCAACAGATGACGTGATAAGAGACCAAAGAAAATAGAAAGAGAATTTATAATTACAAGAGTGATAACAAGATTGTAGAAAACGGTATCGGTAGGTATATATATGTATACGCGTCCAGACGATGTAAATCACGATCGAGAGTGCACGACTAGTCTTACAAAAACACACACACACACACACACACGATCAAACGAGAAAGATTATTTACAAACTACAAATTGAAATTTCGCTTTTGCAAATCACGTCATCTATTAATGGCAATATTGCAATTACCAAGTGGAGTACAAGCCGTCCCGGGAATAGGGAGTTATGGTCACGCACGCGGAAATAAAAAACAAGAGATGTTGCCGCAGTGAAGGTGGCTCGAGGCTACTTTCAAGTAGACTGGCTGCTGCACCCCCGACTATCCTCTAAATAACCCATCCGTGCGAATAATTATTTGAATTTTCTGAATTACACCCTTCGTGGATGCCGATCCTTCTCTTTCTTTCGAGGAACGGGGGGAATTTTTTCGTTCTTCGGTTCGATTGTTAAAATTTATAATAATAAATTATAAATTTTTCTTATATACAATGCTCAAACATTTATTTGAATCTATTTCGAATAGTTTCATGTCCTGCGGTGCAGATGAGAATCATAAATCAAAATTTAAACTTGAAATGACTCTATTCCCCGTAGAATCAATCAAGCCTTGGACGACGACCCAAGTCTAATAATTATTATAAATAAGCTATATTTCCAGTTCACTTTCTCGGATTAATAATTACACGTATTGGAAGTACCAATTATGATAATTATCATTATCGAATCTTCCAGATGCCTAGCTCACAGTGATCACACACCAGCGCCACGCTTTTCATGATAAATACGTGCCTACTGCCTATTGGTTTCAGGACCTGTTCGGCATCTGCTCAGCTGGAACTCCTTCACGGAAGTATCCTTCGAGTTAAACAAATTGACAGCATTATCTTTTCGTCTAGACTCATCCTTTTCAATTTTTCATTTAAACAAGCAACAAAGCAATCTTTATTTTGCTCAAGTATAGTTTTTGAAGATATTTTCCATAAATTCTTTCTCTATATTCTTTCATCATTTTAAGATAAAAAAATCAATTTGAGTAAGAATAAATTTTCGGAACAAGTAATTTACAAAAAAAAAACTCTTGACAGTGTTTAAAACTTATTGTTGAAAAATGAAGTATGAATTTTTGGCTAATATGCAAAATCTACTCAACTGATTGTAATTGATAACCCAATCAAAGTTAAAAAAAAAAAAAAAAAAAAAAAAAACTCAAATAAAAATCCATAAGGATATAATTTGTATAAATTTAAAAATGTACTGAAAAGTGTAAAAAAGACCATAAAAGTTAACTTTTTTCGGATCATTAATCAGATCGTAAAAAATTTAGTCCCTCGTAATTTAAAAATTAAAAGTGCAGCGAGAATTTACAATCCTTGGTCTTTCGTAAAATAAAGTCAAAAACTCCTAGTTCCTAGCGAGAAAGGCAACGACTGCTTAATAGCGGAACTAACATTTTTTAACGTACACATTTAAATATTGATTCTACGTACTCGAATATACACAGTCTTCCCTGTGAGAGAGCGAGAAAATTTTAAAAAAGGGGGGAGAGGGATAAAAGAACGACGACAACGACGACGTTAAAGAGTCGGATAAAATCTCGCGATCTGCATCAGTGCACTCGTAAATGAGATTACGTCGGTCGCGCCGCGCCACCCGGAGATGTCTCGCGAATCACGGTGGTTTATGCTTCCTTGCCGCAGAGTTGCACAAGTAGTTTGGCATAGTAAGTTCAATGATGTATTATTTTGGAGAGGGGTGAAGATTTTTTTTTTCTAAGATCTACTTCGTCAAACGTCGGATTATTTAATTTTAAGTGGTTTCAATTAGCTCGAGTTGAGAAAAACTTTTAAACTTCGCTAAAGTATTGACAGAAATAAGGATAACTACTCTTATTACTGTCACTTTATTTAAACATGATTTTAATTTTTAATACGTACATAAGATTTATCATTGTCAAGTTACAATTTTTTTTCATCTTTTTTTTTAGAATGATTTCGAATGCTACAAAAACTTCGGTTTACAGAGCAAAACAGTGTAATTCGATTATAATTTGATAAGATTTTGGACTTCGGTAGCCTAGCCTTGTTAGTATTTTAGATGGTCCATAATACGGGCAATCATGTAATTATTAAATCTTCAAAAAAAACAAATTCGGATGATCTTTGGAATTAAAATGAAAAAAAGATTGTTTGAAAAATTAACTTATCAGCTGACACACCGAATGTAATAAAAGATGCTAGATATGATTTACCTATATACATAAGTAATCAAACCTAGCTCAAAGCAAACATCTCCAAATTATAAGGACGCAATACCATTAAGAATTAACTGTTAAAGAATCTTAGGGTCAGCAAACTGATTCCGCAAATGAAAGTTAATAAAGAAGCGAGTTTTTAAATTCGTAATTGAGTGCGGTCAAATTGTATTTTAGGAAGTCGCGAATTTCCAACGAAATGCCGTTGGGTATCGATTAAATGAATCAAATCGCATCGCGGCAGACTATCATTGAACGAGCCGTAAATAAATCATCGGTCGAATGAATTCGAGAGCATCCGTTTAATCGGTGTCAATCGGGCTCTCTCCTCCTCATTGTTTTCCGACACCTCGGAGGCGCCGACAACAACGCTTTTGCGAGACGACTCAATCAAACTTTTATACATGCACCTAAATATTATTGATTTTTTATTATTATTATTCAAACTAGTAATTTTTTTGAAAAATCGAGCCTCGTTGTAACCTTTCACTCACGGTTGACAGGATCTCGACTTTTTCTCTGCGTCTGTGCTCTTCAAAATTGATGGAAATCAAGATAGGTGGCAGCTGTACTCGGGGAATTTCTTTTTTTATCCAGACTGTGAATTAATTTTCCACGTGACTGGATTATTATTGCGCAAATTTAAGTCAGCAGCTACTAGCGGGTTATGAATGTAGTTATGAGTACATATACCAAGGTGGTAAGCTGTTCTCAGAGTAGGAAAATTGATATTAATGGGGAATCTTATCAAGCCTTTAATATAATAAGGTGCTTTAATAACCTGGTAGTTTTTTTTTTTTTTTTTTATCTGATAATAATTATTATCCCACTTACGCGAACGGCAAGGTTAATTATATGCTGACTTTTGCTACTGGTGGTACTGTAAGAGAAAAATCAACTTATCAATTTATGGTACCTTTTTATCTTGTTTTTGTTTTCATGTTTTTTAAAATAATTTTTTTTTTCTGCCGTAACATACCGAGACGAGTTTGATCTGACTAGTTTTTTAAAACTATACTTATAAATTATAGGCTTCTGCATATTAGAAAGTATAAACTTTTTAAAGAAATAATTTTTTTAAACTTTTTATTATTTAAGGTTAAAGTACTTATTTAAAAAAGCGTTTATATCTGAAAAAATTTTCTTATGAAGTAAACAATTATTGGTTGTGTGAGCTTTCACTGCAAGCTTCGCAAGAATCAGCAAATATAGACACAGTTGAGATTTCATTTTTATTTACAAATTCTTTTACTTTACTGTATAAAGTATATGTATAAGTATATATTAACAAGAAAAAAAAATTAATAAGGACTTACCGCGACGAGTGCGCCGAAAGCTTCAATTCGCATAGTAGCTGGCCAGGCCAGCGGTAAGGCCGTCGCTTTGAAAGCGCTAGGATCGATTTCAGGTACCGATCCGAGCGTTAGCGGGTTGTCAATCACTTGTTTTGACTATTAATATTGTTCGCTTATTTATTTATTTTTTTTATTTATTTTTTTTATCTCCGTACGTTGAGCCCTCTTCTTTCTTAATTTGGTTTAAATTGCCTTACTTATTGGAATTTGAAAATTTTGATTGGGCGCCTCGTTCGGCTCGAGCCGGGAAAGGCGTTTTTATTTGTTACCAATGGATGTGTTTTTGCCTGTTCACAAGTTTCAGTAAGTCGTCAGAGTCCCGCAAAGAGCTGATGTCTGCAACGGCAACAGCGGCGACGACGACAACGGCGAAGTTGCAGCGTTGTTGTTGTTGTTGTTGTTGTTGTTGTCCCGTTTTACGTTGTTAGCAGTAACAGCAAGTAGCAGAAGTAAAGAGCGACGTGCCGACGTTCGACCTGGTCCTACGTTGTACTCGATCAGAGCCGCGTCCCAGACTCTCGACATGGCTACTGCCTTTTTCTAAAACACATCAAATCAACACCAGATTTATAACTATCTTTCTAATGAAATTTTCTGGAAACTGTGACATTTAAACTACGGTAAAATATTATTTTAACAAGACTATAATTAAAATTTAAGCTTTGGAAATGATTATAATCAGGAGGTTGAAAATCATTAGGTAACAAAGGTCTGGTAGTACAGGCAACTGGTACCCATACATTACAAAGGAGCATCAACTTTTATTTTCTTAAACTTATTTAAGTTCTTCGCGGGGTAACGCGACAAGATCACGATGAATGACCCGATGGATAGAATTCGCATAAATCTTGTCCAAAGACCCTCCTCGTCTGATGCGAATGCTCGAACAGCGCCCACACCTGCAGCAGTAGTAGCAACAGCAGCAGGGTTAGGAGAAGGGGAAAAAGTCTCGTGGTTGGTAGGCGCCAGACGAGTGCACTTATTCGCGCTCGCGTTCTCCGACGAAATACTTTAGCCTGCAGCACCGCGCACCGTAATGCACGATTTGCGGCTTATTTCTATTATTTCTTTCCTTTGCTGCACGACGTCTGGAAAAATTGACGGTCAAAGCGTGGGCTTTCGTTCCAGCAAAGATACGAGTTTTTTTTTTTTTTTTTACAGTCTGTAGCTTCGTATCCTCCGTACCCTATTTCTCTTGTACTATATGACTACAAACGAAATAATGTTCAAAGTAATAATCTATCGAGTAGTAGATTTGAAAGAAAAAATTTCATGAGATTAAAGTTTTTTTTAAGTATATTCTCTATAGCAGAGAGTGACCCTAGATTAACCCGATTCAGAACCAATTCAGACTTTGAAAGCAATTTTTAAATTACTATCGAATCAATTATAAAAATAACCAAGAACAATAATTTATGGTCCACGAAAAAATAGAACTCTTTCAGAAAAACACCATGAGAGGTTAAAATAAATTTTCTTTGTTAAATTTGTCCTCATTCGAATTTTTTTTTCATTAAAAAATATTTTTACGGATGAGAGAGTTATCTCAATCAATGAATGTGGGACTCTGCAAAGAGCGAGAAAGTTTGCTAGCATGCAAATGTGACTATCACTTTGAATTTGACTCAGACGGACACTGTTCTCAATTTAAAATTTATTAAACAACTAAACTTGAAATTCGTATCTTATTAACAAACCTTTTCCCTGTTATCAGTACTATTATTATTTTTAAGAATATTAACATTAACAATTAAAAATTCGATTAATATAATCAAAATGTACAAATAAATAATTACCATTGATTTACGATAAGATAGTGTGAAAATACTTTTGAAATACCTGTAAATGTAAATGGTTTTTTGATTTCATAAATCATTTCTAATATTTGCATAATATAAGTGTAAACATCATTACAACGTTAATTTTGCTGTAACTCTTTCACTTTTGAAGAATTTTTTTAATAGCCTTGTTTCGAAAGATACTTTTCAGTTAAATTAAATTTTTTAATTATTTTTAATCAATCTTCATCATTTCAATTTTTGTTTTTTGAATAAATATGGTTTATTATTGACAATTTTGAATTGTTACACAATCATAATTTTAGCATTATAAGAAAAAAACTCGGAAAAAAACTCTAACAGTAATAAATAAATAAAAAAGTAAACATTTTTGTGCAAATTTGATTTGAAAAATGAGAATCTAATATAGATTTAAATACCAGAAGCTAACTTTAAAATCATGAAAAGTTTGATTATAATGAGACATTAAGTAAAGAAAAAAAAATTGTGAGACTTCTAAATGAAGTGAAAGACATAATTATATCAGTGTTTTGACGTAAATCAACTTTTGAAATGTTTTATTAGATGCGGTAAGTCACATTCACGTTTTAGAATCTCTCATTCACTGTTCTTGATTGCATTAAAAAATGGCAGCATGATTTGATAGCGATGTGAATTGACATTTCTTGCAAAACTTGTGCAAATCGCGTCGTGCCGCGTGTGAGTTGTTTATTTGAACAGAGCACGCAGACTTACAAGAGGAAAGTTCCTGTAAACATTATGAAGACAGTTTCCAGATAAAGGATAAATAAACTTAAATAATATATGACTTCGTGCAGGACAAAGTGATCAATGTGATTGATCGAATAGCTTTATTATTTTTGATTGATTTTTACGAGGATTTTTTACTTTGTTTATTTAACAAACTCCTCATTTTTTTTTCAACCAAAATAAATTTATATGAATCTCTTTGCTCTTGTATATCAATATTTTTGATGCTTCAAAATTTACTCTGCAATCCAAAAACTTTCACATTTAACCTTCAGTTTTTGACGGTTGATTTCCTCTAATTGTTTTTTATAACTAACCTTAATAATTTAATATTTAATCACTGACATAGTAATTTATTATTGTACCTGTAATTATGAAAAGACTAGCTCGATTAAATTAAAAAAAAAAAAAACAGTTCACTTTGAATTTGATTCAAAAATGTTTTCCTCGAATAATTAAGGGAATATGAGAGATAATATAAAACCATGAGTAAATATCAGACGTAATGTGTGTGTGTGTGTGTGCGTCAGTGTGTGTGCAGCATCACTGCAGGAAGCGACTTTACGTTGATTGTATCTTGAGATAAGCCAGAGCAGACTATGTCTCGGTTACTCTGTCATTTTTTCTTCAGTATTAATCAAATGCGGGTTAAACAAGCTGGATGAAAGATTACCCTAATATTTAATCATATTTTCCGTTTAGTCTACGTCTGGGGACCCAAACTAAACTATAGTGTGGACAGCTATTTTTATTTTTCAGCTAATTCTGTAATGCAGCTTATAGAAATCTTTAATTTATTTAAAAAAATTGTAAAATTATTAAGTATGTACTTTTGCATAAAAATATTTACTCAAAAATTAAAATTTATTAGTTTTAGTTTTAAGGTTTGAATGCGTAAAAGTGTTCCAGAAATAAAATATAATATCGTATGCTAATTAAGAAAAATTTATGTGCTCCGTGACAGAACAAATTGAATAAAGCTTTTAAAAAATAAAAAAAGAATAAGAAAATCGTGGAATGGAAGTATTAAAATTCGAATTTCTTAATTAAGACATATTTTCTATAAATTATGAATGAATGAACGAAGGAACGAGTGACTGAATGAACGTGTTTACGTAAATTTGTTCGCCAACCCAATAACATGGTTGTCTACAAAAATTCAACAGTATAAAATTAAAGTATTATCTTTTACAAATGTCTACTTTTACGAAATACCCTTAAATAAATTTCGATAAAGTATTATAAATTGTTTCTTACAGATAACAGATTTAAAAGCTTATAAAAAATAAAAAAATGAAACCTATCAAATATTTGAAGTCTAACCGAAGTGAAACTTTTATCGTGTCACTAAATTTTCAACTATTTACTTACTAATCGAACTTAATTAATTGATCGGTCAATTTAAAATTTAAATTAAGTATTTTATAGATTCGATCATCATCCCCATATTCGAGTGTCGAATAAAAACTGGTTTTGCTGCTGTACAAAATAAACCCATTTTAAAACTTGTAGAAAAAATCAGAAAGTTATAATAATTGCACTGGATTCAAGAGTAAAAATTCAAAATTTAAATAAACTCCAAATTGAGATGTCCAAAAACAGAAAAAGTTGTTAATGAGTTACATAATCCTTCGTGCGTGATTTAGAGACAAGCTCGTAAAGTAAGGAGCAATTCGTTTGCGATGCAATTTACAACGGTACTCCCTCGATTTTTCGGCGACCAACCGCACCCGAAAGCAAAAAAAGACAGTAAGAAAGAAGAAAAAGGAAATGAAGAAGAAGAAAAAAAAGTAAAAAAGGTTTAACCGGAATCCTCATCAGCGTCCGATATATATGCAGAATTCTCGTTCTTCAAAGCCTCGTCGCGCGCGCTAAAAAGAAACGAGACCCACACTCTTTGCGGGATTAAGATATCCTCCAAGTTCGTTTTTTCTTATTCCCAGCGGTGAAATTGACTCTCTCGGGTTAAAGCCAAAGGAGCCGATAAACTCATTCATGAATTCGCGAATGCGTGCGAAACACGATCGTGATCATTCGGCCAGGGGAATCAAAAGGGTGAGCATGCCCATTGACGGGCTCGTTTTTTTTTTTCAAACTTACCGCTTGATAACGCACACTTTTCCCAGAGCATTTAAATAAATCAAAATTGTAATTAGATTTCAAGAGATTCGCGAGAAACGTCAATTAAATCGATGAGGATTTATCACAACTCAACGGGCCGTAACATTTCGAGGAATCCCGAACGAGTTTTTCCTTTGCATCCAGTACGCCAGTTTGAATAAAAAGGTGAGGTATAAATTAGCAGTAGCGCAAATAATATTCAATCGAATAGCTGAGTTGCGAACCGATTGGTTGAACCTCTCCTGGAACGCGTCGATCGGTCAACGGTGGGTAGGTACCTAATCGCGGGGTTAACGCCACCGTGACTGATCGATCATTCGATCGGCTTCTCGGTTCTCGCTAACAGCTGCGGCGAACGTTGACAAATCTACGGACACCGTCTGGCTCGCCTATTTCACCGTGTCGAATAACTCCAATGATAGAAAACAGCTTTCATTGAACTTTCATGGCCAAGTGTAAGATCTTTTTTTTTTCATTTTTTAACTCTTGATAAGACTTTTCTTTAAATAAATAAATGAGCACTTTTTAAAATTTTTCTTTAACTCAATTTTTTGAAAAAATTTTCGAAATTCTCACATTGCCGTTTCAAAACTGACATTTTTTCGACTGGATTAATCTTTAAAAGTTGATATTTTGTTAAGCTTCAAAATGAGTTCAGCCACATGTTGGAAATAAGGATTGACTTGTCCGATTTGAGGGCACGTATCATATTTTTAATGAAATGGATGAAATTTTTTCAGACGATTTAAAATTTATTTTGAAATAATGGTTGTCATCAGTTCACCTTAAGATTTGGAAGTTCATAACCGGACACCAAACGTTTAGTTTCAACTTTTGAATCATAACTTTTATTTTACTTTATAAATAGTATTTAATTTGATTTAGAAAACTAAAATTATTTTTTCCAAACCTGATCAATATTGCAAATTTAATAATACTGCTTGAATTACTAAATAAATTATTTTATTTAAAGCTCCGGGTAAGTAAATTGGAGCTCGAGTTCCTGGATACTTATTATTAAATAATTTTTTTTTTAAAACAGTAAACTCAATAAAATATTTAATGGTGCGTGAGCATAATTATATTTTAACGGAAATCAACCTAATTAACTCCGGTACTTGTTGATTTAAAGAAACAAAAAGAAAGTCATCACCTACTGTAAATATACACTCACACATGCCGAGGTGGCAAGCAGCTTTATTCTGGTCATCTCGCTAATCTCAAAGCAACAAGCCAATCTCGCAAACTTGAGTTTTTACGCACAAGCGTAAAACACGAAGGTGAAAAAAAAAAAAAAACAAAAACAAAAAAAGATAAAATGTATATAAAAAGAAGAAACAGAAGAAAGAAAGAAAGATAAAAAGAGAAAAAAAATACATGTGTACATCGCGAGTTTATCGAAGGATATGCGATTCTCACGATTCCAGGAGGTCCGGTCCAATCGCCCTCATCTGTAAATTATTGGAATGTTTCATCTTTCTCCCTCCTTATCGAGAACACTATGGCTAAAATCACGCGAGGATATGTCGGCAAAAAAGTGATTTGCATTAAGTGCCGGAAGCCGACGCGACAACTGGACTGTAAAAAGATATACAGAGAAGACAAAAAAAACCAATAAAATAAAATAAAAAGGATAAAAATAGTAGATATCTATATCCCCATTCCCCCCAGCTCCAAATGAGAGAAACACGATCGGTTCGAGCGCAAGCAACCGAGATATCGGGACGCCACGCGATATCCTTATGCAAGAGGCGCACTCACTTACCGGGAGCCTCTCCGTAACTTCTAAAGATTTCGTAAAAGTGCAACTTTTCGAAAATTCCAATCAATTTTCAAGCCAGTAAAATTAATTTTTACGACGCTAACGCTTCAAAAAATATTCAATCTAATCAAGTGTATACCACCGGGAGAACCGATTAAAAGGTGAGTTTGAACAGAACCACCGAAAGAGATAATCAGGGTGGTCTTCAAAAAATCAGTCCTTTCACGCGTAGGCGTGTCCCTTCGTAAAACGACCAAATAACGCGATTGCGAACACGTAAAAGCCGCAAACCGACGAATAAAGAAGAATTCTTGCCTGGGGGAAAGAAAAAAAAAAAAATGAAAAAAATAAATAAATAAAAATAAAAGGGAAGGGTAAGAGAGGTCCACGGGACAGCAAAACCGGAAAGAGAAGCGTGAATGGAATCGAAGCACGTAAAGTGCGCGACTTTATTGCGCTCCGCGTTTACGAGCGGGCCGCGTTTATATTATCTGTTTTTGCTTTGCCGGCCTATGATATTGCCCATGATGATTTTTTACAATTTTATTGTTGCTTAGCGCACTAAGCCCAATTCAACCGAGAACCGCTCGTGCTTACTTTTAAAATATCGCTTTTTTTCATACATAATTTTGCTACTCAATACAATTTATAATTACCTACCGTTACCTAGTTATACTTTACTTTTAATTATTTAAATTTTTTGTTTTGTTTTCCAATGAATTACCGCGTCTAATGTGAGCAAAGGATGTCCTAAAAACTCTATTCAACTTTGTCACCCTTGACAGGCCGACTCATTTTCCTCCAAAAACATTGGCCACCCGCGAATTCGAATGTTTGTTAATGTTTATTCATGATTTCTGAGTTTAAAGCAATGTTTTTAAAATGTATGGAAACTGTAGGCTGGTCAGAGGAATAAAACTACTAAAGCTACGGAAGAAGTGAGCGCAGGGTTGAATACTTTAACAGGTTGAGGTAAAGTATTACGGTGAGCTTGCAGTTAATAGGGTTAACTTAGTCCCGGAAACCATGGACAAGCCTTCGATTCGCTTAAAGAAACAAGCACAGCCCACCCTATTATCCAATTAGGTCAATCAGGTAACCTGGTCCGAGCTCGCATCCCTTTCGATTCGAGCAACATTGTGTATTATTTACTAAGCCTCACACGATACTTATGAGACTATACCATAATCAATATCTTATTGGGAAATAATAACATTCTGCTAAATGTATAAACGGTCCAGTTCAGATTTCTTTAAAACTTGGCATATAATTTTTGATTAAACATGTAAAGAAAACTACTATATTATTAAAATATTATTTTTA
This sequence comes from Encarsia formosa, assembly GCA_038277355.1. Classification (NCBI taxonomy): domain Eukaryota; kingdom Metazoa; phylum Arthropoda; class Insecta; order Hymenoptera; family Aphelinidae; genus Encarsia; species Encarsia formosa. The sequence continues at coordinate 33,251,651 of CM076188.1, read as the reverse complement.
GTATTATAAAATAAGACTAGTTCTCCTTCCTATACATTCAAGAATGAAGAAAAAAAATTTTTTGAATCTGCAGATGGGGCGACTGATCGATAGAGAAAATCCAGCGCGAAATCCTTGAAATGTGTTATAAGATAAACATTATTCAGAAAGAACTATCCCAACAAGTTGATATGTGATTCCAAACGTTTAGCCCTGGTGTATAACGCTTTTCTCGAATGATTCAGGGGCATTCGTACTTAAGTCGTAAGTTATGACTTACGAGCCCGTCACTAAAATTACGCGTCGCTTCGCGCTCGCAAAGTCAGAGCCGAAGAGACAGCCAGGCTTGCCATGAAGGTTAAATTCCACTCAAAGTTTTGATACTCGGAGAAAACTTGAACTGTGATGAAAAATAAGATTTTAAATGGATTTTGTATTTTACTTTTTTTTTTTTCTTTTTTTTTTTTTTAATGCCACGGTCTGTATAGTTAAAGAAAAAAAAAAAACTTGTCTATATGTTTTATAAGGTATTCTTTCAAATATTTGAGGAATTTCTCTCGAAACAGGAGTCACTTAACCTCTCAACAAATGTGAATCAGCATTTTTTGATGTAGCCAAATAAATTATCTGGAAGTAAGAATTTTTTTTAGCATTTTAAAAAGAATCACTCACTGCTAATAGATACACGCACCACATGAAATGACTAAATTATCTTCTTTTTTTTTTTTTTTTTTTTCTCAAATAGACATCATAATTTAGAAAAAAATTAGTTGAAAAATAGAGAATAAAAGAATAATTTTTGATACCATAACAAATGGTTTTGAGTTAATCGAATTAAATCGAAGTTGATAGACGATATCGTCATGATTTATACAGTATATTTAGCTTTGATAAAATCCAAAGAATTTATTATCCCATTACCACCTTGGTATTGAAAAATATAGCGTAAAAGTGAAACTTGATGAAGATCTCTCGCGCCATTATCGGCATAAAGTAGGTACAAGAAGCAGTAGAAGGAGAAGACTAAAGACGAAAAGACTAAAGAAAAAAAAAAGTCATCAAAATTTGAATAACTCTTGATTATCTGAAATCTCAGTTCTACAGAAATGGTTTCTCATGATTTTCAAAGTTTTAAAAAAAGAAGAAGAAGAAGAAGAAGAAAAATTCACGCCGCATAGAATAATGCACGCACGGAAGAGTAGGAGTAGGAATATTCATGAGTCGCAAATTGGGCAGGTTTCCATGGGGCCCCCCAAGTAGCAGATGCGAGAGAGTAGGCAGGAGATAAACCAATCGGATGATCCTCCAAAGAGTCCCGGGGGCCACGTGCCACTATAATAGCATCGCGTATTCGAGGACAAAAAGCTCAAGAGAGCCGATCCGAGTTAGCCGCGGCATGAGCAAAAGAGACATTAGTGGGGTGATTTAGCGCTTCTGTGACCGGTGCTTCTGGCCCGTTATTATATACCTACCGGTCCGGTCGGCGCGGGTGGCCAGGCTGCCCAGGCAAAAAGGTGATAATTGACGCTCGCCGACGCCCGTCGCTTGCGACGCTCGCACACGCAAGGATACGACTCTTGTACCGACTAACCGTTACCCCTTTTCTTCTTCTTCTTCTTCTTCTTCTTCTTTTTTTATTTGAGGTTCCAGCGCAACTTTTTTCCCTGTTTTTATCAACTCTTTCTTACACCCCTGCAACGGTGATAAATTTTCAACTCTTATCAATCACAATTTGTACTTTTAACTGAGGATTATAAAGATTACCTTACCACGAAAGAAGTGTTATCGATTCACCTTTTTTCACAAACAGTGACGTATATCACAGCTTTTTTACGTAAAAAAAAGTGTTAGGTAAAAAAAGATCCTATTAATTAATCTTAAAACAGGCGTTTATTGAATAAATGTTAAACCAATTTTATGTATATTTTTGTATTATTAGGTAGTAACTTGCCGTAATATACCACGTTGAAAGTAACTTGTGAAAAGCATTTAACTGATGCAAAAAGTGGCACAATAGTTCTTCTAAATAAAATTGCCGATTTATTTTTAAAATAAGAAATGTTAATTTTATAAAATGCCTTTGTATTTTTATTTTTATAACATCAGTTTCATTTTACAGTTTTAGAGCTGGACTTACTTAATGAAGTACAATTTTTATTCCAAACTTTTTTTATCATGACCATACACTTTGTTCAATTCTAGGAGTAGTTTCTGGTATACTTGAAAGGGTGAAAAAAAAAACATACAAACAAAAAATATTATATATAAAATCAAAATTAACCTTTTTGCATTTAAAACATGACAAGAAAATCGAAAAATCAGAATTACATATACGGTTTACGAGAACTGGTTGTGCACGTACAGGGTAATGTAACTTCAAACTACTTGGAACTTCAATAAGATGAGGAGCTTATCAATTTTGAGACTTAACTTACAGATCATCTGATAAATATTTTCTTTCAATTAATTTTGTAAAGTCTTAATAGTTTGTTTGGGAAAAAGTGTTTGATGTATCAATAAATCTGAAAATATAAGTACGCGATTTCTTCGTCATGTGGCGAGCGAAAATTGAATTGGATTGTAAGGATGTATCAAGTAACCAACTGGGAAGCGCAACCTCGATCAAGAACATCTTGAGAGTACGATTGCCTATCCATAAAGAGATTAGATACAAACTTTGTTGTACAATGTATAAACTTGCTTCGTGGTTTACAGTATGATCACCCATGATGATCATTACGGCGTCGATGATACAGAAACTGGTGAAACAGGATTTAATGAGATAGTACGGGTACAACGTGTGTACGCTAGATTGGTTGCTTGTATATGAATAGAATTTCATTAATCTAATTTACGGTTATTGCTGTTCTAAAAATACACTTTATAATACTACTCGGGTGTTGAGAAAAAAATCTTAACGCTCGCTTCGTTGATTATTTATTGCCAAGATTAGAGATTTTATAAATAAACTACTTACAGATGAGCTGATGTTCTTCACAGATGTAGAAAAACAAAATTTTTCTTCTAATCTGCGAGAGACGTGAATTAATAGTTCTCTAATCTTATAAGTAAAACGAGGCGATTATAATTGTCATCAACTCTGTAGTATAAATTTGTAAACACAAAGAATTGTATGGTTAAAGTCATAAAGTATGATCGTTTCATCACGTTCTCACACTATAAAGTATGTGCATTAGCAAACAAATATTTTACATCGCAACCAGTCTTATTAATCTTTAAAAATATTCTAAGTAAAATAACAATAAAAAAGACTCAAAATAGTACACTCACAATTTTCGTGTGAAAGTAGTAAAAAGGAAGAAAGAGTTAATAACTTAGTGCAGAAGAAACCCACGCAGCAGGCAGCAGGCAGCGAGGTAAAATAAGAGCATTATTTACGAAGCAGCATTGGCTGTTGCGGCTGTTAAAAGGACCGCGTAAATTTGAATAACAAGTATCACATAAGCTTTAGAGGAGACGTTAAAGTCTCCGGAGTAAGGTATTACTGCACATTTACCAGCCGCAACAGAGGCGGGAGGCGTGCAACGATTATCCAGCGCCGCGGTGACTGGATGATCGCTCGATCCTCCCGCCGACCAATCGATCGGACATCAAAGCTACGCCTCCTATCTTTCTCTCCCCTTCTTTCCTCGCTCTCCAGCTCTAGGTGCTTACACACATCGTTATGGCAAACCTTTTTTTTTTTTTTTTTTTTTTTTTTTTTTTAATTATATATTCTAATCAACGTTTGAGTCTATTACAAAACTCGATCGGCATAGCTTACAATAATTACTTGATTAACGCATTATCCTGATTCGAACTACCCAAGTCATAGATCGTAAAATACTTTCTTATCGTAACATTTACAAAACAAACTTTACTTTTTAATGTCAAAAAATAGAAGAAATTTGATTATAGAATACAGTTCTTCAGAACTTTAGGATGGAAATTTTTCATCGGTGAGAGCTTTTTGAGCTTTTTTAATCCGACTTGAACAAATTAATCAAAAGAAAAAAACAGTGAAATTTTTTAACCATTATTTAAAAAAACGAATGAATTTCCCTTGAATTACGATATTCGGACAATTTAAGACACACACAGTCATATCAAACCAGACTGCGGTGGAAAAAAAGATTCTGTAGCAATAAAAAAGACGTTCACCCCAAAATTTTATAGCGTCTTTATAACGCAGTGTTTGGCATAAAACCAAAAGTTGGAACAATGAACCCTCAAAAATGATCTGTTGCCTCTTCACAGTGTATATAAACACCACATTATAAAAGATCCCTCTTGAAAAATTTCTCTTCCCCTTGCGGTAATGTCTCAACTTCATAAACTTCATATGTCAGTGAATGTTTCTAAAATTTATTATTTTAGTCTAAAAAGAGGAAAATGCAGATTATTTTTTTAATTGCATCTGCTGATCAATTTTTAAACAAATTTTTCATCTTCTTTTAACTTGTAGGTACGAATTTTTCTATAAAGCTTTAGCAATCTTCAATTGCTTAGGTCAAAGTCTCAACTCTCAGGAATTTTTTCGAGCATTTTTTTTGTTAAAATTGAATCAACCGAGGCTTGGGTAAGGTAGGATCAAGTCCGAATCGGAGAGATAAAGTTGACTTATGCCAGACCGAAAAAAGTGTGTGTTGTAAGACTGATTACTTTACCGAATTAAGCTTGAGTATCCCGATGTGTTTACGGTTAGTAGGATTGACTGGGTCCACGGAAACCATCGAGAGATTCGCTTAAATTAAGGTTCCTTAGGTTCCTTTTTGTATTGAGCTTTTACCTTTAAGCGATGTTACCAATTATAACTACTTAACTAAGGATATAAAAATTCTAGTTTATAAAGTGACGAAATTTGAATGCATTGTCTGAGAAATAAGTAATTAAATATTGATTTACACATAATTAGGCATTCCTGAAATTCATAGTTTTATAGTTCTATTATTTTTTATATTTGAATTTTTTTAACGAGCAAAATGAATTGGGGTTGCCTTTCGAGGCCAATCAAAAATAAATCAAACCAAAATTCTTTTTCATTTTCTTTTTTTAACTGGCGCCGAATATTTCTCGCTATCTACTATTAATAACAATGGTATCTAAGAAGCCATTTTTTTTCTTTTGCCTATATTTACCTTGCAAAGATTAATTATGAATAATTTTTTTTACGAACAGGACGCATCCAAACATGTTTCAAATGCTTTGATATCAATCAGTTAGGATTAGCCGGATATGCTTATTAAATATTTCAAAAAACTTTTAATTCATAAGTAAATTAGACTGATAACTTTAAAAGCAACGCGTTTAAATCTTGTTTATTACAAACACGAATTTTAACAACGTAATAAATGTCTGTGTCCACAGTTTAGTACAAAAATAAAAAACTTTAAAGCTTAGAAATCGATGTCCATTTGCTAAAATAAGAAAAAAAAGTTTTAATAATTACCTTAAATTGGGCACGATTAAAGATGATTCCCTATTTATTACCTCTTATAATACCAAGTCTTTCGAAATTCATCTTAAAATTTTAAGTCCTGTTTATCAAGATAACAAGATGCCGCCGTGATGCAAACCAACGTAACGCACACTACAGTAATGTCCAGAGGTAAAAGAAAAAAAAACACAATAAAAATAAAACGAGCGTTATTTTTTTTATTGCAATTGCGTTATAATCCGGCGTGATTTATACGACAACATTAAGACCGCTCGATTCCCGAAAAAATGAGCCAGCCAAAAAATCAACGCCGAAGGAAAAAAAAAAAAAAAAAAAATGAGTTCTGGACTTAAAGTTTAGTGAGCTGGCGGAGGCAATTAAATAACAATTTCACGCCTTAACGTGTCTCACTACACGCTTGTCTACTTTTCGGGTCTCTTGATAGTAATCTCGTTGAGCGATGCGTGACGCGCCTCGCCCTCCTAAAATTTTGCACGCGTATGTAAAAATATTGTGTCAGCTGTTACGCTTGATTTTTTACGACCACTCACGTCACTCCTCTGACCGACCGTAAACTTTAGAATTTAGAATCCATAAACAAATTTTCTTTTCATTTTTTACTTGACTCCCTCCCCCCTTTTTTCTCTTCTTCCTCGATTCTTGATCCCTAGAATAGTGGGGCGATGTTTATTAGAAGCGTAAATTTTGAATAGCCGGCTAGCCTCACGGGTTATATGAGTTTTCCAGCAAACTTTTAACCTGAATCTTAATTTGTAAAGTGGCCTTTGAATTTATTGCGTGAAAGTTTAATGCTAGCGGCGTTAATTAGGTTGACAATAAATATACAATATCACTTTTATTAATCATTAATCATGCATAAATTATTGTTTCGCTCAAAATATAAAAAAAATAATTTTATTAAACTTGCCTTTTTTACATCTTCTGGTGATTTCTTTTTAGCTGGTAAGACTCCGACCCTGGCACCGAATTTTTTTTTTTTCAAAATATTTCTGATTTTTTAATAACGACATTGTATCTATTACTGCACAAACTTGAGTCAGCAGTTTCAAAAAGGCTCCCAATTAATAAATACCCACGTAAACGCTCAATAAAATTATTTTAAAAAACTTTCAAAAATTTCATCGTTTATGATTGCTTGTAATTCATTAAAATCACTGGGAATGGCAAAACTTTAATCATTACAAAATCTATTTTAAAACCTATATTAACGAAACGCACAACTACAAATGTAATTAAACATAAAATAGTTGAATTGAAATTTTCAACCTTACTCACGGCACTATAAATGGAGTAATAGCAAGGCTTAGAAGTAAGCGAACTTAGCTTTAAAATGTTTCTATTGATAAAAAGAGTAAAAAAAATTGTAATCGATTACATTGTTGTCAGGAATAAAAATTTCAAGAAAAATGTTTAAATATTTTCTAGTGCTGGATAAATTTAAATAAATTTATGTGCAAATTACCACATTATAGTATAGATAAAATATAAAAATGTTTGTTCCCTTTTGATCTGATTATGCAAAGTCTTAATGAAATAACATGCGGCGCCGTAAAATATTTCAATGGTAAACGAGTTTAACAATTAATCACGGTTACTAAGCACATACTTTGTTGTGAATGAATTGTAAACAATATTGTAAATTTGCATTTGCGAAGAGTTTATGAATCAAATTATTTTAAAATAGTGTGTGTGTTCGTGTACTTTGTGCCTATCACATTATGAAAGCAGTTGACAAGAAATAAATTACGAAGAGATTGACGTTTATGTCAATTTGCGTAATTTGCATTTTTTTGCACGAAACTCATCTATTTATCGAATTTCGACTGCGGCATCGAAACAACATGAAACAAGTAATCAAAGGAATTTTCAATCCACCTCTAATTAAAAATTCAAGTGAGGTAAAAAAAAAATCGCCGATCACGCTGAGCGCGAAACAATAAAAGTTACAAATTGAAACTCATTCAATGAATTCAAGTATATAGCTTTACACACGTGTAGCAAAAAAGCGAAAAAAGTAAAAAGATCAAACGAGATATCGGAAGATTAGACTTGCATGAGAGATGAAAAACCCCGCGCTCGGTATGTGTCCTCTGCAGCGAGCAGAGCAAAGGCTACGTGTGCGGCAATCGCTCAATCCTTCTAATAGATCAACGCAGGAGCAGACCGCGCCGTGGGGATGTCGCGGCGCGGCGCCGCTCATGCAAATCGACCTCCCCCTCCTCCTCCTCCTCCGATCTATAAGATACATTTTCATATCTCCTCCTGTTTCTTTTCCATCGACCAATAAGTCCCCCGAGTTTAGCTCGCGCGATTTTATGTTACCGCTTCTTTTTACACTTTTACTTATTATTCGCGTGGGACGCTGCTCATGGAAGTAGGTTTATTGAGGGAGACAATTTTTAATTTTTTTTTTTTTTTTTCGTAATTTCAAAATTTTTATTGAGCTCGTAAACTGGAGCAGGACCGTAAGTAGAAAAAGTCGAGCAAGGTAAAAAAATTTTATTATTAATCTTTGATCTTGGCATCATAAAAAGCTGCAGTATTATAAAATGAGAAAAAAAATTATCTTGGAGTCTCATATATTATAAGAGAAATTTTGCAAGTGCGAGTAGTTCAATTGACGGGCAATCAGGTACTCTGACAAAAACACGTGTATTATACGTTCACGCGCGCCCCGCTGCGAGTCTGGCAGTTTAAACGTGAGCTGATTCGTCCGGCGAAATACGAACTCCTTTAATGCGCAACGATCGCGCGACGATGGTTCGATACCCTCTCCTCCTTCAGATTTGGACGTTTTTAAATTGAAATAAAAAATCGGGGCTTCTTAGTATTGGAGGAGCTTGTTTGACGCAGCGGAAAGTGTTCACTGAGCGCGCGAGCTGCACCTTTAATTTCAGCGTAATTTAATACATTTCTTCCTGACGAATAAACGTAAAATCATTCGAGGTTCCTTGAATGATTTTACTTCTTCTGATGTTATACGCCTGCATTTCGTAAATTATCACACCCAAGCAAATTTTTCTCTTTTATTCTCACGGTTTTTACGCTACTATCATCAAAATCGAAAATGCTGCAGTCACCGGTTTATTGAACTTTTCGGACGTCGGTTATAAAATATTAAGGTATACCGATTTACATCTATCGTTTAATGGTGCAACACCTATTGAATAATAATGATCGGTAAAAATTGAAAAATGGCTCTGATTTAATTTGATAATCAGTCACAATATTGATCACCAGAATTTTAAGATCAATTTTTTTATGTTTTTTACGAATCATCGCACAAAAAATTTCAAGTACCTACCAATAAGTCTATGTCCAATCGCTTAATAATGACCAGTGGAAACTCGAGTGGAAATACACAATCAATTCGGAATTGATATGCGCTTTTTTTTTTCTTCATTAGCCAATGAAAAACTCGTATTTCCCAGTAATAAAAAATATCATTATTAGAGAAAAAAATTTTTTCTTTGTTAATCGAACTCACAGGAAATTCCAAGCTTATAAAAAATTGTAGTAGAGCAACATAATACCTCATAAATTTTCTCGACACTTGGGTAAAAAAAATGATGAAATATTACATTAAGACACAATAAAACGATGAAATTATTTCTTAATGAGGTTATATCGATGGTCCCAGCGAAGTAAAACCTTAGTAGAAAATCTGGAGATTTTAAATGACCAATGAAAGGCTAAAATGAATTAAAAAATTTTTTTGAATCAGGAATCGCAGTAAATCATTACTTAAAAAACAAGATTTTTTAATTTTTTTCAATTTTTTCCAGATTTTCTGCTAAGGTTTTTCTTCGCTGGGACCGTCGATATACTGTCACGCGAGTTATCTTTATTGGCTCTTTATTCCATCAAAAATCTCGGCGCGTAAAAAAAGAAACAAAGACTGCAGAAAAAAAGGGAGGGATAGTTATGATTAAAGTTAGTTGAAAAACTTTCCGCTGCACAAACGCGGGTTACATTAAAGCCCTCGATACCGGAAAAAAGAATAAGAAGATGCGAACAAGACGAATGAAAAAAAAAGTGTCTCATGCATCACACAAGCGCATACTTTTATGCACACTACACTACACTAAAGTGCAGCAGCGTCCCACTCCTTATCGGCCGATAAATCCTATCCCGTCAAGCGCCGCCCATCTTCCATGAGTATAAATCAATTTTTTCCTCCCGTCGATATGCATGCGTACATAATGCGGTTGCAATGATGATGCGACAAATTTTTTTCTACATCTTAAAATAAGGCGCCGCTGTGAGAATAACACTGACAGGCGCCATTCGAACGGTCAAGTTTTAATGCACGACAAAGCGACGCGACGGTCTGCACTCATGTAACGGCCCGCGGCGGCTTATCTAATTGGCGTGCTTAGAACGCTGCTTTGCGCCGGATTCTCTCGATTCCCAGCTACGCGCGAGTTTTAAACCCGTCCTTGCGCTTGGATTTTACAAGTGGGCTGTAAAAACCCCCCTCGGGCCTTGATTCCGATCTGACAAATTGTAAATTAGTTCTTGCGCCTTATACCCGGGCTGCATGAACGACCGATTGATCAGGGAACCTACTCCACACCTCTTTTTTTTCGTATTTATCTTTGCCCGTAATCTTTATTAAGTACCTGTGAAATTCGTCCGGCGACGTCTAATGAAGTCATTAAACTACTTAAATCAGTAATTTTGGCCTTTTTGTAATTAATCTCTACTAATGGTGCCGTGTTGCTGGGGTGGTTTAATCAAATTCACCTTCTCTCAAGTTTTTTCAATTTGTCAATACCTGGACGGCTTCTGAAATTTTGATTTCAAATTTGATTTTTACTACTGATACCGTTACTAACACTAAAAAAATTGACTCCTCGGCGCGAATTAGAAATTTCCAGGAGAAACAAACAAAAAAGATTAAGTAGCTAATTTTTATGCAAAAAAAGTGAGTTTAAAATTTGTTGAGCTCTCCTAGTAAGCGCCACAGGAAACATAACTTGGTAACTTGAATGCTTCAGACAACAATCATCCAGACAAAACAAGTAAGTTATTTTTCCTGACTGTTGGGTGGTACCGGGAGACACTTTAAATGCCGATTAAAAAACCCTCGGCCGCTGGAATCACTTAACAGCTCGCGAATCAAGACATTACCCTTTGCGATTTTTATGTAACGTGAGATATTCCTTTTTTCCTCCTTTCTTTTTCTTCTTTTGATCTTTATTATACTCCACCTGATATCTTCTTCATTAATCAGAATTTGTCGGCAGCTTTTAAAAGCATTTAGCGATCGGTACTTTATTATTCATCAAAAATTCGAAAATCTATTAAGTTTATGAATTTGATTAATGCGATACTTACGAGAGCCTAAAAGGCGTCATTAATCTAAGCTACCAACTTTTGCTTTCTTAAAACGAGGCCACCAACAAAAACGTTGATTCATTCTTGCATCAAAAAGTAGAAGAAGTACGGTTACCAACTATTTTCAATTTTAGTACCGAAAAAGCATAATCGATCAAAGTTTGTAGGTACAAGAAATAAGAGCTTGGGGCAAACCGTGGGCGGTATTGAATTCGCGAAACAAAATAAGAGAAAAACAAAAAATCAAAAAAGGAAAGAAAAAAAAAATGAAGACGTAAGGTCGACCAGGTTGGGCGAATTTACAACTCGCAATTCATTATGTCGAGGTGTGGAATATTACGGGCCGGAAATTATGTGCTGACGATCGGTGGCGAATATCATTGTGAATGATGTACGGCCGTTGCAGTTCTTCCTTTTTTATTTCTCCTGATGCACGAGTTTCCTCCTTTACGATTCTCCAAAATTTACTTCTTTTTTATCCCTCCCGACGATTTTGAGTTGTTAATGGTCGCACACAAAACACGGAACTCAACTTAACTTTATGAATTGCAGATAAACGATTGATTCAAGAAAGTGCGACTTTGATATTTCTTTTTTTTTAATATTAAAATTATTATTATTTATGGCTGCTTTTTTTTTTTTTATTTAGTGAATAATATTCTTAAAACCTACCGCGGATTCATTGTGCCAACTGCATGTGAATCTAAAATGGAATTTTTCATTCGAAAGCACAAACATTTTTATGCGTTTTAAAAGGAGAAATACGTGACTTTCGTGCCCAGTCAACCCTTTAACGGCGAATTAAAATCGGGCATGCAGTCGTTTTGTATTATATTTAGCATACGTGCAGCCGTGTCCTCGCAATTCAAGACTTTCAGCATGCCTGAAATTTTTTATCAATTCAACTTTACTCTAAATTTACTTCTACTCTCGTAATTCTTTTTATACTTACATGTCGGCAAATAATTGAATTCAAGTAAATAAGTTACTCACCTGAAACAAAAACAATGAAAAACCTAAAAATATATGAAAGATATTTTTGTATACTTGATGTAAAAAATTAAAAAACGGTAAGAATATCGGTTCCGTAAGGGCTGGGGTGTTTCCGGTTGCAGGATCATTTGTTTATTCAGTGAAAACTCGTAGTAAGTCCCAGACCTGGAATGCCGTTAATTGGTCGCGCAGTTTTAAAATAAATAAACACACACACTCGGAATCAATCGACCGGCTTACCTATTTACCGTATCTCTCCCTCTCGGTCCGTGCATTTATCGTTCTTTCAAATGCTATTTTAAAAATTTGTGAGTACGCTTGGTTTATGTACTCGACTCGAGCATTTACGACTAATAGACTCGTGCTCATTTACTTTGCCATTGGTGTGCCATACAAGTACTTGTTATTTTGAGATTGACGCTTTTTACCTGAGAGATATGTAAGTTTATGCAATTTTTTTTTTTATTTACTTAGACGTTAATTTTGTGCAATGAAAAGTGATCAAAATCTAGAGGTAGAAAAAAAATACCTATATGTAGGTATAAAAAAAAAAAGTTTCAAATAAAAGCTGCACAAATAAGTTTTGAGCAAGTATTTCCGTTCTTTCGGGTCGAATCAGTTTTATGAGTGCGCTTGCAGGTATTATATTTTCGCATTAAAGCTACACCAACGCGTCGCCGATTCGATAAGATTTGCGGCTGAAAATGAAAGGGTAAAATAATTATGAGCGGTCGCGGATGCATGTTACGATTTCGAGCTTTGATGGCTTTTGATCGCTGTGTGTGCATTATGTGAAATCACAGCAAGGACCATTAAAAACAACACGTGTATAGGACTCACTGGAACGTAAACAATGCTGAATGTGTTTTATGAAGTAGAAGTACGATTAACCTGCGTACGTTGGCAGCTAAAGACCCTTCGGATAAAACTTTATTGATTATTGAATATTTTAAGCGTGTATACGCATGTAATTCATTGTAAAATTAACTGAAACTCGAGCTGAGAGTACGATTTAGAAGTTTACTTTGAGAGGAACAATCCTGAGAAGTCATAAACGCGATTGTTTATCGCGTGAAAGCGTTAAATCTAAAAACTGCATCTGGAGTGCGGTGTAAAGTAAGAACTCGTTAAGCCTACCTAAAATAATGTAATCAAGGCTCGTTCCCGCCAAAAGGAAGAGAGAAGTAAAAAAAGGTTAAAATTCGGAGAAAATTGATGTGTCAAGAATACACGACGTGATTAAAAAACTTGAACGAAATCAGGGTCGGTGCACGATGAAAGAGTCCATGTTGCGTGAGCTTTTGTTTGACGAATAAATTCTTTCCCTCTTTCTCTTATTTTTTTTTTTGGCAATAACAAAAGTTTTAAACTAGATTTACTTTTCATTTTCTTGTAAAAAAAAAACTTTTGAAAATTTACATTATTTTGCCAATTAAATTGAAGGACCTACTAATATTAATATTAAGTGTCATAACAGAGTGAATAAGCAAAATGAAAAAAGCACCTTGATGTATAAAGTGCTCTGTAAATTTCAACGACATATTCTCGATAAATTAGCTTGAAAAAACAGTACAATGCTCATCCTTGGAATGTCACGCTGTAGCGACTTTGGGTTATTCTTTGACGGGTTCAAGGCGCGAAAAAAAAGAGAAATCCCGAGTGTATTTGTGGAGCAAGTTTAATCTGACTGAAACGAAAACGCACTACTAGTGTTTCAAAAAATCTCGTGGATTAATCAGAGTGACCAAGCGGATTCTTCCATTTTTTTTTTTTTTTTTTTTTCTTACCTTCTTTTTTCAAGTACACTTCAGTGTGCTTTGAGAGCGTTGACACGCATGACTGAAGTGTCGTTGAAAAAAAAAAAACACCTGACGCAAAAATCATGTACTTTCGCGATAATAAGTACGCCTAATTTTAAGTCTTATCTGATTCTCCATGTTGCCTGCTCCGCAACACTGTGCTGATGATCAATTCATCTTATTCTGATGTCCGAAAGCTTAATATTTTATATTTGAATCATTAGTTGCGGAATTGTAAAAATTTTTTTTTAAGCTCCATCCCGGCTCATTGGTCGCTAACTTGATTTTTAGTAAGTCCCATCTCAATTCAAACCCATGGGATTTTTACATGAAATTTTTCTATTTAATCTAGTTATATTCTATTAATAATTAAAGTTTATCTTAAGCAACAAAAACATTTAAATAATGACAGTCAAAAAAAAAAAAAAAAAAAAAATGAAATAAACAGGCCATGCGCAAAGCTACCAACTGATTTGGTCGAGAATTCTAAAGGTATTAAAGAAAAATAAAAAAGTATCCTTTTCAAACTAGATTTATCACCAAGAAAAAAAAAAAAAAAAAAAAAAAAATCAGATCTCGTTAATTCCTTGTTATTGGAGGAGCATGCACGAGAAAGCGCACGCTTCCGAACTCCGGATGGGCGTGAAATTCGTAAGAGTCGGTTTATCACGCACGAACAAGAAGATGTAAAAAAAAAAAAAAAAAGGTAAAGGATGAGGAAAGAGGAGAAGGAGAGAAAAAGACCGAGAAGAATTCATCAAGATTACGGGGACGTGCAAAGTGCGTTTTGACGCCCTCGCAAAATTATTATGGGAACCGAACGCGTGTGTACTAATCGTCGTTTTTTAGAAATTCTCTTACTACCACCGTTTTTTTAAGCTTGGAGATTGAGTTTGAATGATGATGCATGCCTTGATTCTTTAGTTCAGGTGTGAGCATTTTTTTATTCGTCCCTTTCAGATTTGGAGTTTGGATCTATTTTTTTTCAAGATTAAGATTTATACAAAATTTTTAATTATTTTTTATCCAAGAAATACTTTTTAAGCATCTAATTTAATTAAATAATAAAATTTAATTATGGAGATGATATGGTGGTTGTTCGTATTGATGAAATAATTAGAAATTCTGATGATTGGTCAAACGAACTGTAGAACTGTAGAAACTGTAGAACGAACTGTTACGGTTCGTTTGACCAATCATCAGAATTTCTAATTATAATAAAATTTATTATAAATAATTTCATACCTTTTGAAGACAATTATTCATTGGTAATTTATAATATCATATAAATATCAATGAAAAAAAAAAAAAATTGCTTCGGATCAGCTCATTTCTCACAGAATCTGAATAAGTGAAGTCTACTTGAAATAAGTCATTTATTAAGAGTGAATTGTCGTCCAAAGTGAACGGACATTAACGTCAAATAAGTGAATATTAACTTATTTAGAGTTAGATTTCACTTATTGAGATTTAGAGAGTTCTTTATCGAAGTGAAAACTTTACACTTTATCAGTGTAAAATCAGTTAAATAATATTTGTCAAATTAAAATTCTAGCCCAATATTAGTAAAAGTGCTTCTCATTAACTTAAGCTTGAGAAAAAAATGACTAAATAGGATAACTTATTTGATTATAATATTTGAGCACCGATAAAGTTTCCTTATACAGCAGGGCAACAACTGTTGCTGAAAAATTAAAATAAACTTCAAACAGAATCTAATCTTAAACGGTATCAGAAAATAGTAAATAAATAGTAGTAGCAGCGCCAGCACCCCAGATGTGTATATATATATACATATAAGTTGACATTTTCCTATTCGGATCACTGTTGATACGCAGAAGTTCATCTACAGGAAACAATCTCTCAGGTTAAGATCCATCAGGACTAATTGGCCCAAAGTCACGAAAACACTCAACGAAAAGTACCAGGTGTTCTTGGAAAATGACTTTGTGGTGGCATCTGGATCCAGAAAATACGAGATCTTTATGAACCTTGTGGCAGACACCGTCAAACGACACACTCCCAAGAGAAGGAACGTTCCGGATCATCAACACTCTAATCCAGCTGAATGGTGGGACCTAGAGTGCCACAAGCTTAAAAGGTTACGCAGGGCCAAGTACAAGAAGTGGACACATCAGCAAACTCTGGGGAACTGGAATGAGTATAAACGGGCAGATGCGCTTCTGAAAAAACTCATTAAAAAGAAAAAGAAGAAATCTTGGCGTAATTTCGCGGAATCCATCAATTTTAGAACAGACACTGGTCACGTATGGAACAAAATGAAGATCTTCAAAAGTAAATGGTCCAAAGCAGCCCCGTCCAACGCAGGTGAAAACCCTTCTCGTCGAGAAATGGCCGACGAAGCGTTAGACAAAATCGCGCCTCCAGAGGCTACTCCAAATACTCACTTTGCGCCCAAGGCCAATGAAAATGAGTTTTTTGACAAAATGTTCACCTTTGAGGAGTTCAACGTAGCTCTTGAGTCTCGGGATGGTAAATCCAGCTCGGGGCTGGATGGAGTGGACTATTTCACCTTGGCCAGTCTTCCGATCAAATACAAGCTCATACTGGTGGACATTTTTAACGAAATGTATAGCACCAGCAACTTTCCCACGACCTGGAACGAAGCCTATATCCACTTTATAAAGAAGCCAGATGGGTCAGCCTTGAGGCCAATTGCCCTGCTGTCTTGTACCTGCAAGCTGTTTGAATTAATGGTTAAAAACAGACTAACCTGGTGGTGTGAGTCCAAGAATATCCTCTCGACTGAACAATCGGGCTTTAGGAAGGACAGATCCTGCGCTGACAACCTGGCCAATCTTGAACTCTACATAGAGGATGGATTTAGAAATGACAAAGGCACCCTGGCAGCTTTTCTGGATGTGAGTGGTGCATTCGACAACGTCAACCCGGAAATTTTGTGTGATAAACTGGTTGAAATTGGATGTTCCCAGAAGCTTGTCAACCTAGTGCATCATCTGACATTCCACAGAACTGTAGTCTCCGAATTCAACGATGAACCTCGATCAGTGTTCAAAGGTGTTCCCCAAGGAGGGGTTCTCAGCCCACTCCTGTACATCATATATGTATCGGAAGTGACAAAAGGCATCCCCAGGTCTGTACGAAAGTCTGAATTTGCTGACGATATTGGGCTGTATTGTAATCATAAAAACAAGGAAACTCGTCGGAAACTCTTAGAAAAGGCTGTGAAAACTGTCAAGGACAACCTGGAAAAGCTTGACCTCAAGCTAAATGTCGGTAAGACTAAACTCCTTGAATTTACGGAAAAAAATATCCCTTCTGGTGAGGCTCACATCAAGATCGACGGCACTGAAATCAGATCCTGTGCTAATGTTAAATTTCTTGGAATCCATTTCGACCCTCAGTTGACGTTCCGAGACCACGTCCAGTCAGTAACCAGCAGAGCTTTCAGGATACTCAACGTCATCAAGTGTCTTTGTGGTACATGGTGGGGAGCTCATCCTGAGGCACTTCTTGGAATCTACAAAAGCTACATGAGGTCAATCATCGACTACGGAATATTCATCTACAAGCCCAAAACCAAAAAAATCACTGCATCCTTGGAGAAAATACAGACGGCTGCTATCCGCTTGGCCATGGGATACCGGATTTCCACTCCAAAGAACCTCATGTTAGAGGAGTCAAAACTCATGTACCTAAGCGACAGAGCCAAGTTCCTTGGATCTAGCTTCATCTGCAAGGTTTTATCTGACTCCACTCACCCCTGTTACAACACAGTGAACAACTTCTACTCAAAGCACAAAAAGAGTAAACGCAAGAGAAAGAGAGTACTTGAGCACTGCATAAATGAAGTTTATTCCATGGTTAAAGGTAAAATTGGGTTGAACATCAGGAAGAAATTTTACGAGCAAAAAATTGAGGATCTAATCTCTCCCCTTGACATTAACCTCGAGTTTGGCAGAACCCTTCAAGACGCTCCAAATCCCGAAACCATGGTAGTGGACTTTTATCGACAACAAAATGCTGTTCCCAGCTTTACGGATGGCAGCCTTATTCCTGGACATCCTGCTGTTGGCTGCGGAGTCTACTCTCCTCTAAACGAACACCGACTTTCCACTTCCCTTCACGAAGAGGCCTCTATATTCACGGCTGAGTTACTTGCCATTAACTACGCTCTAGATTGGGCCAGTTACAATCCTGATCAGAGACACATCATCTTCTCTGACTCAATGAGCTCTTTAATGGCAATTAAATCCACTAGACTCAACAGGCTGAACAATCCGTACATCCTAGACGCCAAAAGAAAGCTGATCAAGATATCTGAACTCAGCATCCTTGAGAAACCCATAGCTCTGGTTTGGATTCCGGCCCATGTTGGGATTCAAGGTAATGAAATGGCGGATACCCTGGCCAAAGCTGCTACATTATCTCAGCCTGAGAAACACGTCATTCCGTGGACTGACTTCAAAAGAATTTGGAAATTCAAGGCTCACAAAAACACAGCAGAACTCAACTCCAAAATTGGTCAGCACAAGGGTAGAAACTATTTCAAGTACTTTGTTACCAGCAGCTGTCATCCTTGGTTTCACAAATTTAGCCTAAATCGCTCACAAATCACAACGATAAACAGACTGCGAGCTGATCACTACCACGCAGCGGCCTCTCTTGCAAGAAAAGGGATCATCGAGGACGCTAGCTGTCAATGTGGGGACCCTGAGCAAGACGCCAACCATCTTCTTTGGCAGTGTCCCCAGTTTAAAGTGCAACGTGAAGTGATGTTAAACAAATTACAAATATTTAAGTTAAAGCCACCGTTCAACATTGAAAGTTTTTTAAGTGAATTAAACATTGACTTTTTAAGAATTATTCTTGACTTTTGCAAAAATTCGAATATATCTTTGTAAATAGTATGTAAATATATTTATTTATTTTGAAATGGGGCTGTTAGGCCACCTTTCAAAAGCAGCTGTATGACCCTAAAGGGTCCGGAAGGCTTAATAAAAAAAAAAAAAAAAAAAAAAAAAATATAAGTTGACAATTCAGTCTGATCTAAAAGCTACTATACTACGTTATTCCAGTGAAGTAGATAAATTCTAGTATGATTGATATAAAGCGACACTTTAGAACAACTCTCGCAATCAGTTAAAAGCAAACTTTCGTTCTGTCTACATCGTAATTCACATGGTTTTGCAATTGATACCGTAACAAGAACAGGTAAGGTGGAAGATAATATTTACAAATTACTTAAAATATGTGCGGACTCAATGTTGGTTCACAGCCCCCTCCGTGTGTAAAGTGAATAGCTCTGATCAATAATTCTTAAATTTATAGCTAATTTCAACCTCCAGTTTATATAAAACACTATGTTAGGAATCTTTCATTTTTATTTTTATATTCAATGATATTTAATATTATTTCGTCATATTACAGTATCCATGGTCTGGAAAGTTTTATACTTTAAGTGTACATATTAACTAAGCTCGACTTCAACTTTGACTATTTTTTCAACTCCATCATAACAGCTCAACGAAATTACATAATATTTTAATTCCTTAATTGCAGTAAAAATTACAAAGATTAAAATCAATTTTTCATTTAAAAAAATGTTTCTCTATCAATAAGTGATTACGATCTCGAAATTTTGTCAAAACAAACATGACCCATTGAGCAATGTTTTTTTTCTTTTTGACCATCAGGATGACTGGCAAAAATTCTTCATGTTAAATAAGTCGAGGAACTTAATAAATTCTTGCCTTGAATAGTCACTCATGTTAAACCTGATTTGAGCTACCGCAATGTGTCAAAAAAGCTCTCGAATATCTCCATAAAATTTAATTAATGAATCCATTTAACTTACATAATGAGAAATTTCGCTGTTAATATTAAATAGATAAATAATATTTTTCGCTTCCCGTAATCTGTTGGAAAAATACACATTTTTTTATGAATTTAAAATTCAAACTTTCAATTTTGTAAACTCCCCGGTACCTATACATCAGTCTGCTCTTAGCGAATGTCAGAGAGAAAAAAAAAAAAAAAAAAAACCAAAAATGTAACCTGCCCAAACAAAAATGCAGTCAAAAGCCTATGTACCTACCCTATTATTGTTATTTTTCACTGTATCGACGCATTCCACCCATAATAAAAAACGGTCGCCCACTTTCGAACTTTGTGATATGTCTGCATACAAAACCCGGCAAGAATTTACGTTCACCGCGGTAGACAAAATAACAGCGCACCGCAGATGATACGTAATGGCATTGTTTTGCGAGATAAAGCGTCAGTGAAATTTTTTGCAATAGTATTTGACCGGAAATTAAATATGAGATGCATTGCTGTTGAATCAGTACAAGGCAGCTCTCTACATGGGTGGCTTTACCTTTATTCGTGATTTTACATTGTTATTTTAAAATTTTTCTCTCTTCTAATAATGTACAGTTTTTGATTCTAACTTTCTGCTTTAATCTAATATTGTTGTAAGTGATGTCGCGCCGAGGTGTTAGTAATAAAATAACAATGACTATTGGATCGGCGATGCAATTTCGTAAATATTGCAAGCTATTGTTACGCGAAATAAGTACGTTTTATTTCATCAGTCGAACGAACTGCAGTTTCAGGTGACGAGTTTGCTTGCGCGGCTTGAGTTTCAAGGGGAATGTTTTACGTTGACTCGGGCGCCTCGTAGTCTGCATTTGAGAGGACGACGGCATGTGCATCAAATTTCGAATATATACCCAATAACGATCACTTTTGTGCTATCAATCAAATTTAATTTTAATTTTTAAATTGAAAATTTGAGACTACGGGCAACTACATTTCAAGTTAGGCGAGTTGGTAAGTCGTTTTAATCATCATTACAGTTACTCAAATAAATAAATTGACACATTTCATACACTTGTAACTATCAAAAAGCTCTTTAAACTAATAAATATTTCAAATCAGTTCATTGATATAATGGGATTTTTTCTAGACTGTAAATAATTTTGTTATATTCGAAAAATTTATAAAAAAAAAAAAGTATCATTCATATCAGAACTTTCTTTCGAATGGTTCAGATGCGTGCAATGTACCAGCTTTATGATTATTTAGACATTTTGCTAATTTGAAAATTAACAATATTAATTTTAATTTCAATTAGAATTACTCAAATTAAATATGTGTTATGTGTTTGTTTTAAATAGACAAAAATGTTAAATCAAAAATTCAGATTAATGAGTCGAAAAGATAAATAAGGAAATCTTAATTGTTGGGAAACTGTGACATAAAAAAATATTTTGGCACTACGGCAAAAATAAATTTATTCATTTGAATAATTACCACATTTATTTGCTCGGTAACAAGGCAATCATTCTAGATCCGTTTTCAAGGGAAATTTGCAAAAGAACAATAAATAATAATAATTTGCTAAACATCTGAAAGGAAAAACAAGAATTTCAATTTATTTTTATACAAATATTTACCAGACAGAAATTCCAATAAAAATTTTGAAATTGAAATGACAAATCTCTCAAATCAAGTAGATTAAAAATAAATTATTAAATAAAAATAATTGAAATTTTCAGTAAGAATTTTTAAAATTCTTCAATCAATTACGCCGAAGAAAAGAAAAAAGAAAAGATAAAAAGAAGTAGATGGGCAGCACGAATTCTTTATGTATGCAATTTGTTTTACTGGTAATTGAGCAGAAAATTCTGGCAAGAATCGTTTGCCAATTACTTTGCGAATGTCCATGCTTGCAGGCGGCAGACACACGAGAAAATAGGCCTCGATATTCGGTAACTCTAAGAAACGAGACAGAAAACTAATCTGACATAAAATTATGGATGTGGTCTCTCGTATATTACTTTTTTCGTGTATTATCTTCGGATACGACTGACTAATTTTTTCTACAAAAACTTATTTATAGGCTTATTTACTTTGATATTGAACTTCTGCTCGACTACCATCGATCCATTATTTCGCCGAAATATTTTCGTATGATCATAAAAAATATTTTTTTTATTTATTAATATCTTCATTATCGTGATGGTAATATTCTTATTGCGAATATAATAATATAGAAATCAAGTTGTTTTTTGTGAGCTTTATTTGTGAATTCAAATGCTAAAAACTGGATCTTAACTCTTGACTTGAAGAAAAGTATTCTGTTAAAATCCCCTTAACGGAGTAATAGCATGTGTAATAGTTTTGTTTGATTTTCCTTCCGCGTGGTGGGTAATAAAACTATTAGTTTGTTTTTAAAAGTTGAAAAAATCCAATATAAATAAAAGGAAAAGCACGATAAAGCAACGATTTCTTGTGTATCGAATTGGTACGATATAATGTATGATTTTATGGAGAAAAAAGGGTCCTTATCTCAGTGCCAATACTTGATTTAGGTGCGCGCGCTTGCACGGAAGTAAAGCCCCTTTCTTATCAGCAGGCAGCGGGCACCAGAAGCAAAAATACTGGCCGGACGAGGTGAAGACACGAGTACGATCTAGTGCGGGGCTAAAAAATGCGGAAACGTGCGGGCGAGCTTTGTAAGTAATATAAGAGACTCAGGCTCCGTTCGATTTATATTGTGCATCGAGCAAAAAATTTACGCATATACCTGCTGAGGCTATGGGAGGGCGCCAGGGTGCAGTGTTTTTAAACCGGTTTTAATAAACGCGCATATAAAAGATACGATATATGACCGAGGACCGCCTCCGTTAGAGACACATTCGGAAATGTTAATAGGCATGCTGGTGGCGATGAACCCGCACCACATAGCTGAACTAACGGAAACGTCACGCGACTTCTTTATTCTGTTCTACAACTAATTTATCCGCTTTTTTCTTGATCTACGAGTTGAGCTATCTGCTAATTTTAAATTTGGTCGTGAACTCCAAAAAATCGTGACAAAAAATATATTTATGATTTTTGGCACTGTTCAGCTCTACTTGGTCAATTTCTAAGAAATCAACACGCATTTTAAAGCTATTGCTTTGATATTTGAAATAAAATTTATTTGGTCCAGAAATAGTAACAGAAAAATTTTTCTTTTTTCCTTAATTTCTACTTAAAGATCACTCATTGGTTTTCAGTAAAACGATAAAAAATTTATTTACTTTATTTATTTTTTTTTTTTTTATTTCATAACTTTTTTATGTCGTATCGCAAATGACTCTCTTAATTTCACTTTACGTATTAGCTAAGATTCGTTTGAAAATTGTTTTCCCAAGGTTAAAATGAGTAAATAAAAAACTCAACGCTGGGATTATTTTTGAATAAAATAATCTTACGCAACATGAACGATCTTGTCAAAGTCCTGCAGAGTAAAGAAAAGCTTATTTAAGTGCCTACTGAAAAAGGAGAAGAAGAAGAAGAAAAAGAAGCTATTTACGATGATAAAAGAAAAAAAAAAAAGAAAAAGGGGGTAATCAAAGAGAGGAAAAAAAAGCAGAATTCAATTACAAGTCTCCATGCATAATTTTTCGAAAAACAATTTAGCGATCCCACACATCACGCAGCTAGTTCGATAAATTTATCGACGGACGTCGCCAGAAGTCGTCGTCGTCGGCGCACCGGGTCCAATTATACCGGGCCGCAATAAAGAAAGGGAAAGTGACACGTTTATGGAGACCGAGCGACGCGCGCTCATTCCACCCCATTCCCTCCGCCAAAAGCAAATGAAATTGATTTTTTTTTACAGATAAGGAGGAAAAATTATTCCAAATATTGGGGCTATAACCGTAGGATCCCCTTCCAGAAATAAAGGCGCTGGCGTAGGAGTATCGAAGGTCGAGCAGGAATCTTCTTGCTCGGATTTATACTCAAATTATACGTTTATTAAATCACTGATAAGAGCCTGCAAATATTCCTATGGCCCCTTTTTATCGCGAAATTTGTCGACATGTTTTTTGGCTAGCCCACTCTCCTCGAGTGACTCATACCCTTCGTTTTTATTAAATTCATAATTATTATTTAAACAAATCTCTATTCCACAATATTTCGTATTGATGTTTTAAATAATGAAAAATCATCCTTTACCATTGCATTGATTTTTATTATAACTATTGTATTCGTCCGGGTATTTATGTTTATCAAGATCGTCTTAATAACATTTGTTTTGGCAACAATGCAAAGATTGACGGATTTTTTATTTAACTGTTTTAAAAATGAATAAAAATCCTCGCAAAAGTCCATTGAAATCAATACTAATAGACACCAGAATTTCATTAGCTTTTTTATAAGTTTGAAGTCGAACCTGCGCTACTTATTGTCTCGCTTATTGTTTATTGGTGGCTAGAGAAAAAGACACTCTTAATCAACAATTTAATTGATCATAAAACCAAACTTTCTCGTATGCATTGAATATTAAAAAAAGACAAATGCTCTCAATAGAAAACTATGAGAAGTGAACCATAAATACTAAATAGAAGAATAATAAAAGACCTTTCCCGTTAGTTTAACTTTTTCAAGTTGAGATGAAAGAAAATTATTTTTTCACGATTCATCAAACTCCAGATTAATTTTTGAGGTAAAGAGATTACTTTGCTATCAGACAGTTTTAAATTTAGATGCTTCAGAAGACTTTTTTTTACTATTGTTCTAAACGAAACGGTGCTTGTTCAAATTCAAATTTGTCTAACAAGGTAGATTTTAAACTGCAGGTAGATTTAATTTTAAAATAATTTAAATTTGACTGTAAAAGTAGAAAATAGTCGAAGTGCAAACAAGGCCTGCAGTGAACTCTGGACCAAGAGATGTAAAAGCTCGATGCCAAGTCGCTCAAGCGTAATGGTGTACACGTGTAGAAAACAAGAGCGTGAAGCAGCTCGGGTCAAAAAAGAAAAGCCTCGGGAGCGTCACGTACGTGTAAGCAAATGTGTCGGCGTAGCTACATCGGCTAGTTATAAAGACGCTGCAGGCTGCTGCACCTACGTTAGCGTCTTCGTCGTCGTCGTCGACGACACGTGTCTTGGCACCGGCCCCGCATCCTTTCGTCGCTCTATACCTACTGCTTACAACCGAAAGATACGTGTGGCCTTCGTTAAGTTTTCCCTGCGGTTAATCAATTTATGCGGGGTCAGGACCGACCGTTTAGTTAAATACAACTTTCTTTCTTTCTTTCTCCAGCTCTATACATAAACATGCCTTGTTCGGGGCGGCCCTCCGACCATTACTAATTGTATGTTTGGTAACCTTTCAAAACACACTCGTCAAAATGTTTCCACGGAAGGTTTCTTTCGAGACAATAATAAATACTTGGACATACGGGGGAAAGAGACTAATTCAAACATAGAAGGTACAACCCACAATTTAATATATTTTTTTTTTATAAAAAAGTGAAAAAGGAACAACCATTCACTGGGTGTGATGATTTAGTCAATATTTTCGGGTATCTTTATCGCATCAATTTTTATGGACCTGTTTGCGGAAGAAACTATAGCTAAATTAATTCTAGACAGAAAAGAGGAAGAAAGATGTGATAAAAAGTAAAGAGATAAAAAAAGAAAAATTATTACTCAGTAAGATTGATAACTTTTTAATAAACTGTATATGTTTGATTACTACAAATCAGTCATCACCCTATGACAAGATTAAATTTTTTTTTTATCATACTTTTAATTTTCCCATTTTTTATCGTTAATACCAGCGCCGGAATGCTAACTGACGTTTAATTAATAAACATTAATTATTATTTTTCAGTGCTGCACATTAAAGCTCCTTAATTGTAGTGATTTAGACGTTTAGCCTTGCGTATAAATACTTTATCAAGCATAAATCCATATTTAACTGGCGCAGTTGTAAATTTTTAGTTTTCCATCAACGACCGAGATTATCGACATGCAACCGGTCAAATAATTTTAATAATCACAAATTCCCAACGTTAAATTCAAAAGAGAATTAGTTTTAAAAACATAAATAAAAAAAATTATATCAATGGGTTGCGCAACGCCTGGCTGGTCGTAATGTTATGCAGCTCACCTTTAAGAATTCATGAGATATAACGAGGATAATAATTGCAGTAACGCATATGATGGATACTTATTAGCGCTTTGAATAAAAGAATTGATGAAATAACGCCCAATAACTCACGACAATATCATTAAGTCAAAGTAAGACTTTATGAAAACTAATAAGTTAAGGTTTAACAAGCCATAAACCAGCTGCGCGTTAATAAAAAGTGGAAATATTGAAATTTTAAATAATAATCTCGGCTCGGGTAAAGTGAAAATAAATTATCCTTCCCGCGAACTTGGAGGTGATTCGAAAAAAAAAAAAGTCTCGCGAATGAAAATTGAAGGATGATGAAGAACCTCGGCGTCTTAACTGTTAGCGGCGCGATCGCAAATAACCAAAGCTGCACCCGAGGCGGCCGTCGCTGCCGCAGAGAAGTAAAGGAGAAGCAGCACAATTAACGTCTCTTTCGGGCCGCGGCGCGCTTTTCACCCGCGATTTGTTTATGTCCCACCCGGAGGGTTGATTGCGCTCGTGCGGGCGCAGCCAGTTTTATGAACCGTACCACTCGCACGCCTTAATGAAGCTCTTCATTATACCCGACTACTCGTGTCAAAACTATTGCCGAACCCGCTCCAACACTGTATCGCGCTCTACTTCGTTTCAATATTTAAATAATCTTTTTTTTTTTTAATTTATTATCCTTTCTATCTTTAGTTTAATGAAACACTTTGAAGGTTTTGATAAGATTCGTTCTCCACGTGTGGTGCAGTTAGTCGTAAGATTCTGAAGATTATTTAAATTTTGATCGATGCACAAAACGTGAAAGGGGTGCAGAGGCGTAGGACGTCATACGGCGAGGTTCGCGCACGAAACTCAAAAATCTCTTACGTAAGCGAAAATCGTTCTCGTCGTAAACGAGGACTTTCTTGCCAATAAAACTCTAACGGAATTTTCTGCAGCAGCGGCGGCGGCACGTCTCCTTTGCCGTACGGTATAACGATGAGGATGATCGAATGCGCGACTTTATGGGATTGAATTAATGAGCAATCAAATTATGATTCATTATCAAAGTACAAAGAGAGCTTGAGATTTTAATCAGATGATCAGATTTTTTTTTCATCTTCTTCCTCTCCACGTTTCTTACATTAATAATTTTAGAAGCTCAAAAAAACCAGTTGATCCAAGGAAGATAAAAAGAAAAAGGTAATGAAAATATTGATGGTGTCGGTCGAGCGCGCTAGCGGATCGATAAAGAGACAATCGAGCTGCGGATTTTCCTCGTCCTTCCAGATCCATCATCGGCGTGGCGCGGGGGCCTTGAGGCGGGGACCGCCCGCGTCGTCGCTTATTTTTTCCCCCGTGGCCGCGAAGGATTTTCTCAACCCCCCGAGGCATTGTGTCTTAAAAATCACCGCCGTGCCGCCGCTCTTCCTTTCCTCTCTCTCTCTCTCTCTCCCCGTATCTTCTGCGGTGAGAGAGAGGAAAAACAGACGTTTCTACAACTCCGCTAAAATCTCGCTCCTTTCCGAGAACTCCCGCATGGATTAGAGATTAGGTGCAGCATTTTTTAAATTCTTTTAGACGCACTATCTGACACGATGTTTTCTGTTGTTTGGCCTTTTTCCTTCTTCGACGCTAAAAACTTCCTTTTTCACACAAAGTCAAAGTATTTTGGCTTTGAGAGAACGTATGTTTTTGCTGAAAAAATTTTTTCAAGTGGAAAATCCCTGGAGCGCCATCGCTCGGCCCGTAACTCACGTGTCAAATAGTCAAGGTCAAGTGGACCCTTGACGAGCGTGACTTTCGTCGCAACTTTCTCCGGGATTTCAAATTTTTTTTGTGAAATCTTCAAGTAAAGAGTGAGATTACTTCGCTCGAGTGTAAATATACTTCATTTTTTAGCTGTTGTATCAAGTTTTATTTTTGCAAGACGAAAATAAAATTCACGACGACCACGTGAAACTTCAAAAACTCATATAATCTGAATTTTCTTGTTACGTAAGCAGTACATAAGTCTGCGATAACTTGATTCCGTGGGTAAGAATTCACGGACTGCACAATTAATCTGAATGCGTTCGGTCACGCACCCGTAACTGCCCGACTCAAGCTCAAAAACCTGCCGCAGTCAAATGAAGGGCCGAGGATTGAAAAAAAAAAAGCCGAAAATTACGAGCAGCACCGCGTAGGTGGTCCTAACGCGAAAAAGAACAAAAAACAGAAAGCAAAATTCAAACGGAATAGGTTTGGTCCAAAGATTGAAGCTTTAATTAAATGCTCACTGAATTTGGAAACCAACTTATGCAAATTAATGAAGAGAAAGTTAAAATAAAAGTATTTGTTTATTAGTCTTTATCAGTTGGTATCAATAATGGTTTTTGTAGAGTTCGTAAAGTCAGCGGTAAAAATTAAGTTACCTGACTGAAAAATTTATCGACAATAAAAGATAATAACAAATAAGCAACAGTATCATTGAAAGAGGTTCCAATTGGTATTTTCTCATAAATGTCCAAGCGCTTTCCCCTCGCAGCATTGTCATGTAAAGCTCTCGTAAACTTGATTATTTTATAAAAAAAATATAAAAAATTGAGAAAAAAAAAGATAAACATTGACCAATAAGACGAAACTAAACGTGAAAGTCATAGCAGAAGAGACGTGAACGCAGGACGGGGGTACACCTGGCTAGCGGGAAGACGCTAGTTGAGGAGCGGTGGTTAGCCGGTGAGTAGTAAATAACGCAGCGAGGTTTATTAAGGGAGACGAGGGAACGCGGGTGTCGCAGATTGGCGCCGGCGTCGGCGCTCCCGAACCAAACTGCACCCGGCGCGCTTATTTCGGTAATTACGCTTCTTCCTTCTCTCGACGTTGCTGCGACCAGCCACCCTCGTATTTTCAAATATTTTCGTACCTTGAACAGTACAAATTTTTTATCTATATTTCTTAAATTTCGGATAAAAAATAAATTGAAATCGATCCGACGTAACCGCTGACTTGAAAAGTAAACAAGCGGGAGTCTGTTACGAAGCGCGAAGTAATTTAAAAGTCTGTAAGCGTTGCAAATTAAATAGGTGTAGAACACACGTGAATTGACATTTAAAATAAGTCGGCTTAGTCGTCTCCTACAACACCTATTCTCGGTGTTTTGATAAGCCACCCGATGTATTTCAGTCGGCTGCCTGCCTGACTCTCGCTTCCTTTTTTTTTTTTTCACCGTCCATCCGCCTGCTTTGTTACCCGTCTCTTTTCTTCTTATTTTTATTCTCGGCCGCTGTTTTAAGACTCTCGATTTACTCTTTGCTCCTCTCCGTACCCTACATACCCGTCACTCCCTACTGTTCTTCTCTTCGTTACAACTCTTCGATAAACGATTTTTGAATCGAGAATTTGAAAATTCACACAGTGCCGCAGAGCAGCCAAAACAATAATTCAGATGTGTAAGACGAGACCGTCGGCTGCTAAATCATAACTCAAGCGGCCAAAATTGAAAGCATTTTGTGTAATTTATTATGAGTAAAAAACCCCGCCGCTCGTACATAAATTCGGGGTCGCGACGCCGCCAGGTTTATTTATTTATTTACTCGTTCGGTTTAATTTATTTATAACTTGGGGACTTTACCCCGGTGACTTTACTCAAAATCGTCCTATAGCTATTTATCTATTCCTCTTTCTGTCTTTCTTCTTCGTTCTCTTATATCACAGCTCCCGGTCCATTATCGTCCGACGCGACGCTTGTCTCGTAACGATGTTTTTCGCGCGCTCGCCCGACACCGCCACATCAAAACCCCGACTTCGCACGACTTTTCTCGAAGCCGTTCGGCGGCTTCCCGAGAAGCGAGTCTTTAGAGAAAATCGCTGCTGCACCGTCTGATATTCTTTTGGCAAAGGGAGGATTTCGAAGAAATCACTGATTCACGCCGTCCAGACTGCGGTGGGAGCTGCAGGGAACTGAAAATAGTAAGCTACTTTTATTCGTTACGGTCCTCCTCCTCGTCGACGCCTCGGCTTCTTACGATTCTATACACAAAATACAGTAATTTACCTACTGTGGAGGACACGAGAACCCACACGAATTACGCAGAAAAAATCCCAAGTGCTACTGTAGCCGAACCATTGGCTCTCCTACAGTGACCTTAAGATTTTTTCTGCGTAGGTATCTTCTTTTTGTTTTTACAATTTTTCCATCCACAATCAATCTTCTCTAATAATTTTTAATCGAAATTACAACATTTTCATTTGAACGATTAAAGTCAAAAGCAACCGTTCAATACGAATATAAAGACCGTACTCGTTGATGCGATTGAATAATCAAATTCATAAGCGCATCAACAAGTTTTATTGTTATTAGACGTAAATTTGAGCTGAGAGGTAAATATTTCGAGTACATGTCATACTGATCATAGTTTAACAATCGGTAAATCATGTCCGAGTACTCCTAAACATCGGTAGATTTCACAAATAAATTCAGCGTCTTTTATGACCATTGGCCTCGTAAAAAAAGCTCGCTGCTTAGCTCGTCTAGCAAATTAAATGATGTTTGCACTTTCCCCGCGGCTATGAGCTATTATACTTATTCAATAATGTCAAAAATTGAGTACATCAATGCATGAGCACTGAATTGTAAATCTCAATAACAACGATCAGAAACTGAAAAGTCAAAAGAACGTTTACAAGTAATTCCAAGCGCCTTCTGACAGACATAAATAATCCCAAATGCACTTTGTCTGAATATATCCGGAGCTGCAGAAGGGTGTAACGGGCGTATTACCACGATTTCTCATAGCGCGGAGCACTTGAGAGAGAGACGGGCCATAGATCAATCAATTTGTCAGTCGGTCACACGCACGGTTTCTTACACGGGATCCAATTACGCTATGCGGACGAAATTAAATAAGAGCGCTGCAGTCTCGTCGATCTAAATCCGTGCGTAGCGAAGTGTTTACGGAATCGACTCAACCCACAACACCCTGTTGATTAAGCTTAACATCACTCCGCGGCATTTTCTCAACGTACCCTACAGCAGCCGCTGTGTTTATAGGTACGTAATTGATATATCGCAGACGCGTCTGACTGCCTTGGGTAATTACATACGAGCAATCAGAGTCTTACCTAATTTTTGTCTCTTTTTTTTTTTTTTTTTTAAGCGCGCCAACTATTTTGATAACGGACTTTTAAAAATCAATTAAACGGGGTCTCGACGGACGATTAATCAAGCCGATAGCATCTGGAGTTTGAAGTGAAAAAGAAAAATGGCTCTTTGGCAAAGGCGGAGAAAAAAAATGTTTTATTAATTTATCGCACTCATAGTTGGTGCTCGTCGTAATAGAACTCGAGTTTTTAGTGGAGCCGGGCTGTGGCTAAAATTTTTAACAAGTGGCATTTTAGAAAGTGATTTATGCGATGCTTGGTATTTAAAGGGAATTCCACGGGGGGTTAATTGTTCTATGTATGTATGTATTGCCCCTGGTAGCCGGCACTGCGGGCAGCAAAGTCGGTTATATTAGGCCTAAATAGCTAGAGCACGTTTCGTGATTTATGAGATTTTTAGCTGTGCGGCCTCTAAACTCTCCGAAATTAAAACTTTGGAAAATTCTGGTAGCACGAATCAAGTCACGTTCGTCTTAACATTCATATATTTTTAATCTCTTTCATTACAATTTTTAACTCTATTATATGATTTTTCATATGACTCGGAATTTAAATTACAAGTCTTCTATAATCTCAGCTTATTTAGTATCACCTCAACAACATTATTTATAAAGTATTTTTATTTAAATCATTTCATCAGACTGGAAAAACCCTCCATTTAAATGTTTACTAAAGTTGTTTTTGCCTGCTCGATCTTTAAAATTTCTTTTTATTAAAAATTTGTTTTACAGACGAGGGGAAATAAATATTGTTTTAAAATTTTCCAAAATTTGCGGTTCGCAACAACTATTTATTTATAAAAATCTAAAGCGAAAAAAAAAAATTGATTTGAAATATTAGAAAGAGCTTACGACTTGATCCAAAACCTTATACGCAATCTAAAACGAATTCCGCGTACCGTGCACACAATAGGTGATCACGGTGACAAAAAGATCCTCGCAATAAAAGAAAGAGGAGCAAGCGCGGCAATTCCTCAGGGATCCGCCGACATAATCGCCGTGTATATTGCACTCCTGGTAATAATACAAGTCCATACCGATGATTTAGATTCCTCCCTTCCCCCCCTTTGACACCGGAATGTGCCATGGGGGTTTTCTTGGCCCGTCTCTTTTCTTCCCCCCCTCCCCCCGCCTTTTTTTTTTTTTTTTTTTACTTTTGCTCCAAAAAGATTTTCCGTTTATGGCTGTTTGATGGAGAATCGTGACTAAAGCGATTTTTTATTTTATCGCTCCGTTGTTGATCCTGCACACGTGCAATTTCAAGATTCTATTTTACAATCTACTTGGTGTCTGTGAATAATACGGAAATAATACGGTTTTTTTAAATTGCTAGAGAAAATAAAAGGTAAATTTTTAAATAATACATTTAAAAAATGACTATGGTTGCAGAGAATAATAAATTTTTTGTAGATCGACGACAACATTACCAAAAATTAGATAAAGTTTACCAAGTACAGTGAAAAGTTTTGAAAAGTTCAGTTATCGCTCGATGACAGTTGAAAACAGCGTAACCCAGTAGATTTTTTTCACGTGAATAACTGTCGTTGAACGAAAAAGACAGCGTAGGTCAAGCGCGAAACTAAACGCTCGCATAATATGTATTTTTCCCTCGGCGCTTGTGTCATCTCCTTTCATGGTCGATATCTTTCGCAAAAATACGACAAGTTTTGGGTTGAAAGTATAGTCACCGAGGTCGTATTATGACTTTAAAATATGTTCGCGGATTTTACGAGACATATCGACCGATCTTGATCTCGAGATTTTTTTTTTCAGATAAGAGTAAAATTGAATTTAAGTGCACGCGCACTCGTTGTAAGAGGAGAAATTTTTTTTTTTTTTAATTTTTTTTATATCTGAGTTTTTCAAGAAACTTTGAAATTCAAAAATTTTCAACTTTTCAATGCATTATTCGGTGTTTGAATGAAACCGAATGTTTGTTTTAAGTAAATACGACGGGATGTAAAAGTGTGGATTTTAGCATGAAATCTATTGTTACAAGGTCGATGCACCGTGTTCAGCAGACTCCTCGACGTACAAGAAGCTTTTACCAAATCAATTTTTTTTTCCGAGTTTTATTCATAAAAAATGTATCGCGCGTCTGTAAACTTTTTTATCGTGAAAATTCATTTTTATCGCGTATCTCGAAAAGAAAAGACAAATATTCGAGTGTCTTGGAGTTTCCCTCATCGTCTTTCATCGGCAACCTTAATACCGTGGCCGTTTACAGAGATATTTAATAATAATAATGATAATTCGAAGTAACGATCGCATGCGGTAGAGAGCCGACAAACGATAGTCGCCCGGGGTCCAAATCACGAATGCTGCAGGGGGTAATTGAGCGGTATCAGTGGATGCAGCGGTCCAGATGCTAGCTGGACCGATCGATTGATTTTATCGTTGGACAACGACATCAGCGGCCATAAGAAGTAAGCTTGTTTGTTCGTTTGTTTACCTCGAGGGAATCTAAGCTTCCGCAGCCTGATTGTTTGCCTCCTCCCTACCGCAGACGATGCTGCTGACGGCGATCCTAACTTTTGCTTCTTTGACATCTTTATCGAGAACCACTGGCAATTAAGCTCATCGTTGCTCACTACTGCTTTTCTTATATCTATGCTCATTTTTTCTTTTATTATTCCACTTGGTTTTTTTAAAAACATAATCGAAATACAGCTAAGAGATTTAAGAAATTTTGCAAGGCAAGCCTTTACATGAAGTTTAAAATTTCAATTTAAAACTTCAAAGCCGCCTATTTATTCATTTAAAATTCAAGTCCACGGTTTCCACACGAACAGGTAGTTTTTCACGTTTCCGCTTACAAGACTATTAATTATGAAGGTAAGGTTCGCTAGATTGGATTGAGTTATTAAAAATATGAAATGAAAAAGAGCGATAAACTAAAGGTAATCCAATAAATTATTTAAAAAAAAAGAAACTGAACGAAAATACTGTGTACTTTTGCCGGGCGAAGGTTAATGCAAAACTTTACCTTTATACAAACCAGTTTCAAAGTGATTGTAAACGTCAAATAAAATCAAGATAATAAAAAAAAATCAACATACAAAACTCATCTGTACAAGTACGTAACCCTCAACGATTGCATGAGAATCGCCGCTGTATTTTTCTCCACATTTATTATTCAAGATTTATTTGTTTTACACATGTGCAAACTAAAATTTGTGACGTCAATATGCAAATTCGCTCATGGGAGAGATATTCGGCTCGATTTGGTAGATTCACAAAATAAAACGAAATTCCTCTCTACAATATTTAATATCGTAACTTTTGTGCGAAACCATCAATTATTTTTACACAACCCTGTAAATTTTTGTTGAAGTTTCAAATCTTTTGAAAAAGAGCTTTAAAGCCATCTCGTAACTACTATGTAAAGCTTGCTTTTTATTTTAACATTAATTAACACTATAAAAGGACCTCTTGCAAAATCGCCAAAAAGCATCCTTAAAAATTCCTAAAATTTTAATTTGCTTTCTAGATCTTAAAAAAACGATGATTAAACCAATTCCGACAGTGGTCCGGTTTCGGCGATACAATAATTGTTCAGGCCATTAAAAATTAAAATTAGGATTTTTATAAGTTCACCCATTGTAAAAGAAAATTATCGCCACATTGCGCAAGATTTTTATTCGTGAGCTGATTGGTTGAGTTTTTCAAAAATTCGAAAAGTGCAGTTTGCGGTTACAATCATTTTTTTCTGCGCGCGCTTGCAGGGCTTCTCTCTTTTGTCCCTTTATAAAAGGGAGCTATCGTCATATTGCGTAAGTGTAAGATTTTTATTCGTCAGCTGATTGACGGAGAGGTTTTTAAAATATTCGAAAAGTGCATTTTGAGGTTACAATTGTTGTTATTTCCTATGCGCGCTTGCAGCGCTGAGAGACACTACTCTAGTAGGCAAAAGAAAGCTTTCACCATATTGTGTAAGATCTTTATTAGTGAGCTAATTTGTGGAGAAGTATTTAAAATGTTCGAAAAGTTCATTTTGAGATTATGGTTTTTTCCTTTCCGTGGTTGCAGAGCGCTCATCTAACGAGTTTTAGAAAAACAAGGGTTGAAAAAAGAGGTTTTTCGGCCAAAACAGTATCAATCTAAGATCCGGCTCATTGTCGAAATGGGTTCAAATACTTTTTTTCAAGTGTCCCAAAAAAAAAAAAAAATTAAAATTCACAGAAATTTTTAAGGATATTTTTTTATTTATTCTGAGGATTAGATTTTGGCGAATTTGCAGGATATCCTTTTGATAACTTCGTTCCAACACATCTTAGTCTACATAAACACTGTTAATTTTATCGATAGATTTTCATAATTAAAAAAAAAAATTAGACATAAATTTAATTCCTGTGTGTTCAGTAAGGCTCAGTTACCAAACCCAATAAATAAACAAAAGTTTGAATTTGCAAAAAAGGTAAAAAAAAGCGCTCGGAACAATTGCGGTAACAAGGTGATTAAGAGGAACGAGAAGGCAATAGATATCAATTAGTTGGGTAGCGTCACTTTGACGACCAATGTATCATCATTCAGAAGCCGCCACACGTGACTCGTACGAGCTGCCAAAAATTACAGCCTTCATTACACCCGCGAATGAAAAACCAGTTGGTGTTTGTTCAACCACACCGCGAGCGGACTTTTTAAAGAAGTCGATCAATCTCGCGGTCGAACATTGACTTCTTTTTTCTCTTTTTATATTCAAAAAAAAAAAAAAAAAAAAAAAAACAGGCGCTGTCCGGCTGCAAGACCGCAAGTAAATTAAAGAGCAAACCACTCGTTAAAATTTATTACTTATTAACTTACCGCGGTGGTTACACGTGTTTGACGCTTGTTCGGACGAGAGTTTTTCTTTTGATTTTCGCGCGCCGGCGCAAGCTCGTCCTGGTGCGGCGGTTTAATTGGGACGTTTTTAAATACGCCGCAGGACCGGGCCGAGCGCGCATGATTAATTGACTCTGGGCGAAATGTAACTTAATTTAAGTGATAATAATACGTGAGAATAAAGGACGCGATGATTTTAATCTCGAGGAACGAGTTTATTAATCACGTGACGACACGCCGGCCGATGCAGGAGAATCGATGCGTGAGGCTTGTTTCCAATTGATTCATCGTTTGATTATTTGATTTTTTATTAATTCATTGCAATTTTAGGAGGACCGCGAAATCAGTTTATTTTAATTTTTCAATGTAATATGGGAGTTATCGATAGGAGAACAGTGCAACCGCGGGTGTATGGACTCGATTCACAAGATAAACTCACTCGAGAGGAGAAGATAAGTTTTTTATGAATACGATTTACACAGGTGATTGTAATTTACGTAAAGTACAGTCTCCCCTAAAAAAAATTCGTGGTGTGTTTTAATATGGAAAGTGAAGTAAAAAATATAGAACGAAAAGGTGTGGGCCGCTTCCGTTATCTTCAGCTCGTTTGTGTCTCGCTCTCCTTCCGTAACGCCACGAGAGATAAAGAAATCACGAATAAATAATGAAAAAAAAGGTCCTGGTGCAGTGTACGCAGGGTATGAGTATTGACTTCCTCCGAAAGAGCCGCGGTGCACTGCTTCTGCACGCTGCTGCTGACGCAACGATCGCGCCATGGCAAGCGAAAAAAAAAACGAAGAGAGAGAGATTTGGATGGCGTGATGTCGGCTGATCTTTCAAAAACTTTATAATTCCATCGCGTTTTAAACTTTCGAGATCTTTTAATTATTCCGTGATTTAAGGCCTTGCTGTTTTTTTTTTTTTTTTTTTTTTATCTCTGGGGTGAGCGTTTATTGAATTTCAGTGCCGTTGCGCTTCTATGCAAGTCAAAATAATAATTTAACAGAATAATCTTAGTAATAAACAATATTTCAAAGTTAATAGATCGAGATGAGTACTTGTTGTTTATTATTAACAACTTGACATTTTCACTTGGAGATCAATTAGGTCATCAAAGACTCACTTTTTTGGGTCCGAAGTGATGATTTTTCTTTTTACCCGCAAGGTGGAAAAAAAAGGTTAAGATTAATCAAATGCAAAGAAACAAGAGATCTGATGCTTCACAAGAGAGAAAAAGATAAAAACTGTAAATCGAACTGGAACCAAAGGAGTAGCCCAAAAAAACAAAGCGATCAGTGCACGCGACTGACCCAATTACTATTTTCGTATCGTCACCAGACTGATTATTCCCAAAACTCGAAAATCGACCTTTTTCTCTTGGGTGGAGTGCATTTAAGGCCAGAAGATAAAAAAAATAATTCATGCGGGGAGGGAGGAGGATTCGCATGCAGATTTTAAAGCTTTTTTCGGCGCTAAGAGAGCTGGAGTATAGGTGCGGGATGTGGATTATTCGTCCCGCGTACGACGAGAATTTGTTTGTTTTCTTTTCTCCGAAGAAATATTTTTCCATTCATTGATGGATTTGGCCACGTGACGTGCTGGGTGTTGGTAATGTTAATACTTTTGCTGACGTAAAAACCCTGCGAAAGTGAGCTGTAGTTTTCAATGAAAAGTTTTTAATTTTTTGTTTTTTTTAAAAGCTTCTGTGCCGTAAATTATTATTAATTTTTATTTTTCTTTTACACCCCCGCGGCACGCATTTAATAAAATCAAGCGCGATTCAAATTATACTCGGGGCGCTCGTGTGACTTCTCGCGTGTGCAGCAGCAGGGAGAATACAAGGGAAAAAAAATGAGGTAGGAGGTACCAAAAAATGAAAAGAATAAAAAAGCACTAACGAAGCCGAGCGACGCCCGGATTTAGAATTAGATTCGGCGCGCCATATCAAAAGGTCTGATGCTGCTGCCGCGCCTGTCAAGGGCGGCTCTTTACTCTGCCTCGCTTAAACGCTCTTTTCTGTTCGGGAATTCCGTAATTAATGAACCACGATTACACGCCTTCGCGCCCTTTTTTTTTCTTCTCTTCTGGTCATAATCAACACTTGTTGGTCACAGGTTTTACCTGACGCTCGTTTACTTTTGCGCGATTCATACAAACTTGTTTAATCTCGCGCTCGTCTTGTGCAGATTTAAGGTACAATGATAATTATTTTCACGATTTATTCAAAAAAGTATATAAATTCAGTTGGTAGCTGTTTACGAACGACGAGGTCGCGAGATCAAAGAAAACAATGTGATTAAAAATTGAAAAGAAATTTTTGGAGAAGCTTCACAACTAATGAGTTTGAAAGTTATTTAAAGAATGGAACGAAACAAACGGTAAAAGCATCATAATTCAGATAATCAAAGCCGAAAGAGTCGAGATAGTGCAAACTGCGAAGGAAACACCGGTCCACGATGGCGTTAACTACCATACTATTTTAGTATATGGTGAAATAGAGCAGCTTTCCAACTTCTATAAAGAATCCCAACTTGGATTTCAAAACTCTGGACTAGTGTATAATATCTACGTCACAATGGATTAGTTATTGTTATTAAACAGCTGTGAGGCTCTCCCCCAGCTACTGTTGCAAGCATGCCACGTTTTTTCACTTTCCTTTCTTTTTTTTTCTTTTTTCTTTCTTTTTTTTCTAGATGTACTTACTATTTTTAGTATAGTTATAAATAATGAAGTTGTTTAGACTAGACTGTTCACTTAAATATTGACTACATTAAAAACTATTTTCAGCTACATCATGACTTTGGTTCTTTCTTTATTTTCTTGCTTCTTTTTTTTTTTCATCTTTTCCTTTCTTTTATTTTGGCTGGCGATTTGAAATATTAGCTGCTAATAGATTGTCAATCACGATCGGATACCGCCCGCGCGAAAAATAAATTTTTCGAATCGAGAAAACACCCGAGTTTCTTGCGTGAATTCAAATGAAAGAGAGAAAAAAAATTCACCGCCCTACTTTGGGGCTGCAGGTGTAATGATTGGAGGAGAGAAAAAACGAAGAGATTTCCCAGCTCGCGCGAGGCAGGGACCAAGAATAATACAGACCTCAAGCTACGAGAGGGCCGGGAGGGAGATAAGTGAGAAGAATTTTGGAATTCGCGTAAGCTTCGCGAGTTTACACCCAGGCGCCTCTGTAATCATGTGATGTAGGTAGGCGAGAGCTCCCGCAGCCACCGACAATTAGCGGCACGCGATGCCATGCCTACGTGAACTCGATGATCTTTTTTTTTTTTTCTTAGCTCCAGCTTCCAGAACGCGTGTCTGCGGGGTCCCTTTTACCCCGCACTTGTAACCCACGCACGATTCGACACTTTTTTTTGAGCTTTTTTCGTACGGCCCGTAAACATCCCTTTTCTCTACGAGTACTTGAGATGGCATTCGTCTCACTCGTTACAGTTTTAGGAATTTTTACAAATCTCCGGTAACGTCGCGGTCGCACGCGCGATGAAATTGAAAGATTTAAAAATGATTCACGCTCGCAGATTAAATAGGGGGATCGATCAGTTCGAACAATGGTAGCAGAAAATTTTAATCGAGAAACTCAAACTTGCCAAAATTATTAAGATGAACTTTTATTTAAGATTCATCCGATAAGACGCGGACGTTGATACATTGATACTTATCGCGATTGATTTACGTGAAAAAATAACCCAATCTGAATTAGACATTTTTCTTGGTTTATTGTGAATAACAATTTCGCGCTCTTTTCTTGAACGCGCGGCTTCGAACTAGAGGTATAAAATTAATTAACGATTTGATACCGCAGAAACCAGAATATTGTTTTTTATAAATCAATTTTTTTAAAACCTTGTTACAAGATTTTCCCAGACTTTTATAGTTTTATGGCAGATCAAATTTTACGAGTCGGAAAAATAATCGTAAATTACTTTGGCTGGGCCTATACAAATGTAAGATCAAACTAAAAAAAAAAAAAAAAAAAGTGTTACCGATTGAAAATATAAAAAGAAAAAGTGTCGTGCGGAGTGAAACACTCAACGTTCACGTGTAAACGAGATACATGTTTTCTCTCTCTCTTTTTCTTTTTTTTTGTTTTTACTTCAAACTAATTAAGATTAAATATAAGTGGAAAATTATCGGCGATCAGTGTGTAGTTTTCATAGCGAGTCTGTTAATTAGGCTAAAAAAGAAAAATATCTGTGATCTCGCGTTTTAAAACTAGTTTAAAGGCATAAAAAAAAGAAAAAAAAAAAGAGGTACGACGAGAGCCGCGCGTTGACACCCTTGTGAATCTCCCGAAAGCTTGAGATCCAAACGCTCCCATAAAGTACCTGGAGCCCTCCTCCCCCGAGCCTGGCGTTGCGCATCAATCAGAGCGCCTCGATCCCCAACTCTCGCTCACAAGCTTTGGACTATAAAAATTAATCTAAAAATACAGTCTTTAAGTTTTTTCGAGCACTTACCGTGTTGAGCATAAAGCAGCGTTTCCTTATTTTACATGAATCTAGCTGCTCCCTCTCGGCTAATTGATTCAATAGTCACGTTGTCTATGAATAAACTGCTCACTTGCAACAACAAAAACAACAATATCATAAACAACAAGAACAACAAAAACAAGAACATGAACTTGCAACAGCTTCAGTCGGTGTCTTGAGTAATCACTGAACTAAACGTAACTGGTAACCTCACAATTGATAAAATATGAAAATGATAATAATAAAAAATAAACTAGAGTAAAAAGTAGGCTAGATGAATTGAAGTAATAAAAAAGTAGTCCGGTACAGATAATCTAAGAGCAGCGGCCCAACAGGAGCTAGCAGCAGAAACCGGCGATTCGCCGGTCCGGCGCGGAGTGATCGCTCGCTCGGCACCAAACGTCCGCGTTGTTCTCGATGAGGAGGCGCAGGGCGCGGGCGCAAACTAATAAACGACGGCGCGCGACCACCACCTCCTCCGCCGCCGCCCTCGTCGTCCCTGCAGCTCGCGAGGCCCTCGTGCATTTCGCGCCCGGTCACCGGGCGTCTCTGCTCCTCTCCTCGATCTTCTTCCGCTCCTTGATTTCAGGGGTAAGCGACTTCAACCGGTGGCTTTTCGGTGCATCCTGGTGCTTCTATTTCACTCACGGCTACCTCCATTGGTCGCACCCTCTTTCACCTGTCATTTGGACGATACTTTCATTTCTTTTTCGCAGACCGTTTTTTTATTTTATTCAATGATATTTTTTATTGTTCGAAGGGGTTGCAGAGTAAGAGCGCGCTCTGCCGATGAGCGAGTAGAACCGCGCGCGCACGAATCTCGAGCCGCACTGGCAGCCGTCGGACGCTCGGAATTCGGCCTGCTGTACTCCTCTCCTTTGCTGCTGCTGCTGTTGCTTCTCTCTCTCTCTCTTTCTCTTTTTCCTCCACTACCGCGGCAGCAGCTCCGTGTCTCCTGGACGTTTTATAATGTGCTGTCGGCTTTTGATTTCCCGCCAGCCGGGGGTGGCTATTCTGCAACGGACGGCTACCGCCAACCCTTACAACGAAGAGCTCGTTTAATATTTATAAAGTTAAAGCAAACAAACTGTTCTGACTGACCTGACATGCTTTTTTTTTCCAACAAACCTTTTTTCTAGTTTTTATAGCGAGTAAAATTTACCAGCGATGAAACTTAAATTATTTCAAGTTTCTATGGGATTACTACGTGTAATTTCAAAATTAACATTATCCAAGAATTATTTGGACTCACCCTCGGGGAACGTCTTTTTTAAATCTTTAATTCAAATTTACTGTTTTCATTTGGTTTCGGAAAAAAGTTACCATTCGAAAGAAAAATTAAACAAAACATTAATGTACGTCTGATCAAATAGGCCATTAAGTACTAAATTGAACCATTAAATTTTCCGGAAATTGATTTCTTACGTGCGGAAATTTTTTTGTTTCAAAATTATTTTAAAAGGCAATTTTTTGTCTCATTTCAACGAAGGTGAGAAATTTTTTTTCAAATGAAATGAAATTTTTCAAATACTGCATACATTTTTTTCGCATCTCAAGCAAATAAAATGAATCAAATTACTTAAAAATTAAAGAAAACGACAGTTTGCTTAAAAATTTAACAAAGACAATCGGAATTGCGCAATCATCTAAAAAGGAAATTCTACGTAAAACCACCGAAAGACGTCATTTCTCTCTAACTCGTAGTGCTGCACCTGCAGTTCGATCTACGAGCTACAGATCCATCAGAAGAGGAAGGGAGAATACTTGTAGAACAGCTTTAGCTGACGCAAAAACGCACCAATAAAATATATATATATTTTTTCTTTATCGATTGAACATGACCTGATCTTTTATAAAGTTTGATTTTATTTTTTCAATGAAAAAATCTTCATCCTGCTCTGTAAAAAAATTTCGCACTCGTAAAATCGGCTTCTTAATATTCAGAGCAAAACGTCAATGTCACTAACAATTGAAAAAATTTTACAACTTTGTTCTTTTTTCCGGTCCATTTAACTAAATAACACTCTTGTCATGTTTTCACTGCCTATAGAGTCCATAAGATAAAAATTAAAACCCTTTAAGCAATGATCTAACTAATTATTTAACCCATAATTGTCAAGGTTGCGTCATAACTGGCATTATTCTTTAATCACAACATTTTTCATTTATCAGATTTTTAATAAGGAAATTCAATACACGTGTTAAACAAAAATAATTCTCGAAAATACTCTCTTTATTCTGGATAGATATTGTTTGAAATTTTATCCTAAAGCCTTTAGTCGAGCAAAAGCATACTAGAAATCGGATCAATTGCTCAAGAATAATCCTTGTTAATAAATAAATTTTCACCATATTTTTTTTTCAAAATCACCAAAATTATGATTTTTTCATGAGTTTTCAATCATAATTTTTTTAAAAATAAGATACTTGAACTGGTTAAAAAAAAAAAAAAAAAATTATCGTTTCACGATTATTTAAAATAAATTATAGATTATTAACTTTTTATCCAGATTATCTTAAAAACTGAGCTGTTAACCAAAATAAAGTACATATATTTTGAAGTTGGATTGGTATGGAGGGCGCTAATCATGATTGTTCGTAAGGCGATATTTTCAGCTATTCTGATACGAATCATTACATAGAGAACAAGTAAGATGGTTTATTCTCAATCATGCTGGTCAGTGGTGCGTTTGGGATGTTTATGAAAATGCCAACCCACAGACGCGGTACTTCCACTGCACTCTCTTCTTCGCGTCGATGAGCGACGCGTCGCGACGACAGTAAGTCTGATGCGCGGCTCGTACGTCGCGAAATCGATCTTTTTTAAAAGCTAAAATGACCGTTTAAAACGTACCTTAAGTATATACTACTTATCCTGCAGCATTCGCACGTTTTGTTTTTCAAATATGTCGACGACGACTCACACACACTCTTTTCTCTTATCAGCGATTCGTCTCCAGTGCACCGACGCGCCGAGAACCCGTTTTAACGCTGCTGCAAGTTCTCTCACCTCTTTAGACTTTCTTCTTCTTCTTTTCCTTTTCGCTTTGCGCAGACTAGACGTTGGGGGTCTTAAACCTGAATGGACGCTCTTACCAGTAAATAAGGTCACAATGTGCGATCTACACTCTTTTTCTTTTTATTTCTCTATTTTTTTATAAAGGAAGTGCTTTTTTCTCACACCTGCTCCATTACCAACCAAACATAGTTTAAAACGTTTACAGTTTTATCACTTGCATTCTAATGAAGAAAATATCATTTCTGGTAAAAATTTATTTAAAATTTGAGCAAGTAGAGATGATAAACACAATAATTAAAAATTTTAAGTGTAACT
Organism: Encarsia formosa; assembly: GCA_038277355.1. Taxonomy (NCBI): domain Eukaryota; kingdom Metazoa; phylum Arthropoda; class Insecta; order Hymenoptera; family Aphelinidae; genus Encarsia; species Encarsia formosa. The sequence continues at coordinate 33,208,386 of CM076188.1, read as the reverse complement.
TTAGTTGTACAGTGTAAGTGGCTGAAAAAAAATGACACGTGGGTAGCGGTATATATGTTTACTTCGGTTTACTTTAAACAAATCGATGCTCGTAATTACATATCCAGGTGTTATACTATTGCTAAAGCGATAACTGTTTTAAATTAGCATCGATTGAATGTAAGTTTCCAACTAAAGGACCTGTTTCCGTAACTCTTTAATCGCTGTTGCAGTTTTTAATTTCAATAAATATATCGATTTATTCGACCGTTATACGATAATTAACACCTTTTTACTAATTTAAATTGTATCTAGTCTTGGTTGTTTCATTTATTCTCTCTCCTACAAACTAAATAACATGTGATTTTTTCAGTAATATAAATTATTGAATAAATCAAAATCTAAAAACTTTTTATCGGCATTCAAGATCTAAATCTGAAAAATAAGTACAATTTAGCACACAGGTCCTTCACAGTAGATGTGGAGGCATGGAAAATTTTGGTATTACAAAAGTGTCTTTAAAAATAATCAAACTCTAAATATACACGGTTATATAAGATGAACTTAAAAAAATGTTGATAACTCTCGAAAAACATGCTTGGAATTAATAAAATGCTGCAAAAGTGAAACTGCTGCAACAATCATTTGAATAAATTACCAGAAAAAACAATTTAATTTTGTTCAAAGATCTCAATGATGAACCAAGAGTCGCTCGTTGAAGTTTGAATGGATCGTAATAGATGAAATAAATCAGCATAGTAGTGAGCATATGAGCAAGGAAAAAATTTCAAGAATGAAGAATAAAATAAATTTAAAAGGCGAGGTGAAAGAGCGCGGTCGATCTGGCGATTTGAATTCCGTATGACGACAGCCACGTGCAGGTAAATTTAAAGTTTCGCATCTTCATTAACATCTCACCCACACGTTTTCGTCAACTTTTTAAAGGTTTCTTTTTTTTTTCATCGTTTTGAGAGGAATATTTCTTCAGTTAATTAATAATAAATGCAGACACGAGAGCTTCGCTCAAAAACTCTCAGTTTTATTTATTCTTTTACAAATTTATTTTAAAGAAGGACTACTCGGTAATTTTAAGTATTTTATAAAATTACTTGATCTAAAATTTTTTAATTTATACTTCTAAAGCAAAATAATTTTAAAACTAAAAAATTAATTTCAAAGATATTAGTAAAAGCTTTAACTTTCTTGATCAGATTTCCTTAAATTGACTAAAGTTTAAAAGATCATAAAGTTTTTTTATGAGTGTTTGAAAAATAAAAACCCTAATTTAAATTTACTCTTCATTCTTAACTATCAGGGTAAAGAAAATTTTTTTAAAAGAATAAAAATTTGAGGGTAAACAAAAACCTAATGTAAGGTTTTAATTATGAAAATTTTAGTTCTGTACATATTAAATAAAAATTTTAAAAAACAGCAGGCTTTAAAATTTCATATTGCATTTAATTAGTAAAACGGTTTGTCAATCTCAAATTTTTCTGTGTAAATCAGGTGCAGTTAAACAAAATCTACCAAAAGACTTTTAGTGTAGAATTTTTAAAAAATTAATTAATTGTAATATTTTATATGAGCTGATAAATGAAGAAAAAGAATTGAAAAAAAAGAAAAAAAAAAGATTTATCATAGAGAAAAAAAGATCGTTGATATAAAGTCGTCATCGAGTAGAAATAAGTACTTAATAATCTGGAAGGAATAGGAAGAGGAGAAGCTATCGTAATCATCCCACGCTTTCATTACCTGCTTCTTTGGAGAAGCATAGAGATGTAACAGCTCTTCTCATATTATAAGTATTGCGGTGGCGGCGGCGGCGGTCTTCCGAGATTTTCGTCGCGATCGACTGACGGAGGCGTAAAAGTGAGAGATATACGCGCGGGGAATGCACATAAATTTCCCATCATGCCAGAGTTCTCCACTCTTTTATCTCTCTTTCTGTCTCTGTCTCGTGCTTATGGAGAATTAAAATCTTCAGCATACTCGTACACATTACCAGCCCGAGCGTCCTTCGCTTGAGATCTACCTCACACGGAGAGCGAGAACAGAACGAGAAATGACCACCGCACCATCAACTCCACCACTGCCAGCGGCTAATATCTCACTTGCGTTCGTAGCTTGTTTGCTCTATGAGTCTGTCTTCTCGCATAATGCACCTACTTAAAACTGCATCATGAAGTTGCTTTGTCCTGTAAACTAAAAAATGTGTCTCCTCGCTTTTGATTAATGGCCAGGCGAGTTGATAACTTTGCTCAAAATTTCCATCGTATACCACACCGGGCCCATTTATCAAACACCCAACAACCTGCTGCTGCCAGAATCAGCTTTGGCTACGACCGACCAACTAACCAACCACCCGACCCCTTTTTACTCTTTTTCAGGAAATCTGTGCGTGATAATTTTTTAAGACCAAGAGCCGAATTGTTAGTTGGCTTTATAATTTTTTTCTACTTGTTAATTCCATAAATTTTATTTTGGTCAACCAATGTTATAAATCACATACTTTACTGAGATTATTATTCTTAAAATATATGTTTACCTTAAAGATCTAAAGCCTCCAAAGCATCTTTTTATAAAATTTATTTAAATCGAGTAATCAAACTTGAGATTATCTCAACATTGTAATGTAAATTTTTTAAATTATTGTCACTTAAATTTACCTACGGTATTAGTCGCAACGTTAGGACAATTTTTTCCAATTCTCTCGAAATTCTTGGTCGACTTGAGTATTCTATTAATCAAAATAACCAGCCGCTTCTTCTTCTTCTACAATCAACTTTTTTAAAACCCGTACGTTGAGTAGCGCACAACGATGTACAATGAACTTTTGTATTCATTCTTTGCTCGTTCATCATTATTTGATCTTCTTCACCTTCGTTACAGCAGCTATGGACTTTGATAGTACCTCTTGATATCTTTTGAATTATTCATTTCGTCATAAAAAACAACGATGCACGGTGGATAGTTTATATTGGTACTTCAAAATTCTTGCTGGTTCGTATGCTCTTGACTCTTGTTGGAGTAAGACTACGAAATGCTAGTTTTTCTAACCACACTCTCAATCTTAGTTTTGTATTATTACTAGACACTAGTCACTGTTACTTTACATTTTATAAAATTTGAACTCAATCGTGCAATTTTGGGCTTGAATTTTTCCGGATCGCTGATTATGCTTTGATCACACCATACGAGCGGATAATACTCATTAATTAAAATTGTGGTATGTACATTCTTTAGAATGATGTTATTGTGTTATTTTACTTTGTTTTTTTTTTAATTACGTATCCTGGAAAAATGTATCTATAGGTAAATCGCTTAAAAAGATGAAACCTTATTGGTTGCAGCATCAGCCGATGGGGAAAAAACTGTTGCGGCAAAACTGAAACGATTCAACCACGATGCCTCTGTAATTTCGTAAATAGACTTTATATGTTGTACATACGCGCAGAAGACGTTTAGTGTTTCGTACAATAAAACATCGTTCCATTTTGAAAAACTATAACGGAGCTTGATGGATCGTTAAGTATTAATGCACCGTGTTCACACGTCATAAAACTTCCATTATCTACAACAGACTGGAACAGTCATCACTCGACCAAAAATACTCCCATCATCGTTTCGCTCTTAAATTTATATCAAGGTTTAACTAAAGAGCTTTACACTTTACGAGGTAAATGCCCAAATATGAATGGGTTTTTAAAATTAAAGCAAAACTATAGTTTGACGGTTCAATGCAACAAGGTCAATCTTAACTGGTTACTGCAACAATTATGTACGCGATTTTGAATCAACAGTGCAATAAAGTACGCTATTGACTCGGTAGCATGCACTAAGATACGTTATCGAGCTATGAATTTGACGTTACTTTATATAAAATAACATTTTGCAGCTACGGATTATTTTTATCAATTTTTCAACTATTTGAGTCACTTTTTATAGTATATTACAACGAGAGACTCGCATGTGCCATGGAGGCCCACTGTCATTGCAGCTTGAGACGAAGTCCAAGACTGCAAATATATGGCCTCCTCAACACTAATAATTAATATAACTTCTGAACATAAATTTATTTGTTAAAAAGTTAATGTAATGGTATACTACACATTTAGGGAGCGAAAGTAAATGAGGAGTTTGATGCAACAAGGGCCTAATTACATAAAAAACCCATAGCACTTAGGCTTTGTTGCATCAAACTCTTCAAATAATGTCTTAGAGCACCGTTTATTATCACTCGAAAGAATTTGAGGATCATAAATTATAATTTTAGTGCAGTTTTTACCTTTAAAAAATTGAAATCTAGACTGTGAGGATTGAATTTGGAGATAAGATCAGAATATACGGAGATGCTTTACTTTATAGTATGTGAAAAGAGAATATTTAAAATATTAATCTATTGTTTATATTGTATGTCCACTGTCTTGGATCTATCTGACGTGGAAGTTAGTAGACAGTGTGATATATGCAGCTATTTTTGCTCACACCTCAAGTACCAGAAGAAAAGTGTACTCACTGCAATGGGCGGTAACGGGTATCTTCTATTTGCTGCAGCAAGCGTCGCGATCGTCTTCCTAACCAGCGTGAGAAACTTCACCTTCATCTTTTTTTTTTTTTTTTTTTTTTTTTTTTTTTTCTTTTGCACGGGCTATCCTCCGATTGGAGATGTACCCGTATATTCTGCTTCTTCATTTCTTTTTACTTTTTACTGATTTTCTTCTCACTGTTTTTACCAAGGCGTAATGACAAATAGCGTCGACTTAAAAAAAAAAAAATTTTTTTAAATAAACATAATTAGGTACTTAATGATTCACTAGCAGTCACCGACTCTTTCTCTCAGTGCGCTTGTTATATCTGTCTATCTTTGTGAAAATTTATTCAAGCTGAATGTTCATAAAATTATGACTCTGCTGTATTAAAGGATTTATCATTGAGTGTACTTAAATTTTTTTTTTTTATTATTATTTATTTGTCAATCATAAATTTGCTCTTCAAATCTCTCAAATAGTCAGCACCCGGCAAATATTTATTTTTCATAAGTACTGGAACGAAAATATCCTTTAAGTAATCTATTATTACTACTATTATCATTTAAAATTTTAGACTTAAACGTTCAATTAAATTAAATTTTAACAGTTTATGATTTCATTTTTACTTTCATTTATGATTAAAATTATTGATGATCAAATTTTTATCAGAAGTATTTTTTTCTGGAATTTATCAAGTTATTTCAATCGCATTCACTGCATTAATTGAATGCTAATTAAATCAAGATAATAATTAATTTTAGCTTGTTATCTATGAGTGTTCAACAATACTTTTTTCTTATTCACATGAAGGTGTAAATAGAATACAATTTTTTAATCAATATAATGAAAATTATGCAAACAATTTTAAAAATCATGTTTCTTGCATCAAGTGCGAGAATGGCGAACTTCTACATCAAATGCCAGAAAGAATATTCTTTATTTTGCAGCATGTCAAGAATATACTGATATTGTATTTGATAGTAATTCATTGTAATTCCTTATTGATTTATTCAATATAATCCATTATTGATATTGATTTAATCAATATAATCCAAATCAAAACTCAAACGCAAAAATTTTTCGAAACTTTTATTTATAATTTATTCAGCTTGATTATATTATTTATTTTTGCTAGTCCTTAACACAATATAGTTTTGCGTATCATTATTTAAAGATGCCTTCATTAAGCCTCTCAACTCGCATTATTCAGGTGCATGTTACTTAATATCTGGAACAGATTTAACATGAATGTGTAAGGTATATTATCTCGAAAGTAACATAAAATTGAAATTAGAAATTAGAAACTATCAAAGAAAAACAAAAAAAAAGTTATGAACATAAAAAGAGTATCATCCCATTATACTATTATTCAGTTGTAGGACACATTACCTGGGTGATTTTAGTAAAATTCTCTAATGTATTTGAAAAAGTACAATCTGCTCATCATCGTCTGTAGAGTAAACAAATTAATAAATCATCTTGTAATAGCAAGGAGCGATGATAAATTAAAACGATTCTCTCGACAGGTTTTGATTGATTAATTAAAACAGAGCCAAGCGAAAACGTAATCGTTCGAACAACGCGTTACACGTCATGTTCGATACGAAATGTACAAATTGTAACCCCGCAGCATCCACAGTTGTATCGCAGTGAGCAAGACTAAGTACTCTGGAGGTAAAAAATAAACAAAGCCGACGTGGAATGGCCTGCAGAGTGCAGACATCCTAGTAGACGATTCGTGTCAACCGCTAGTGATGCAGCAGCCACGCCGCGATTGACGCCACGTGATAAGAATACGCGAGTTTCGCGAGATGCCATGCCGACGGTGCACATAAACCTGATGAAAAAAAAAAAAAGAAAAAGAAAAGTTTTAAAAAAATGCACACATGCAGTTGTTATGGGTACAAAACAAGTGGGAGGAAAAAATTAACATTCGACAACCGAGTCACCGGGTAAATGATTCTCCTTTGTGCTCCTTAATTATTTTTCTTGCTAAAGTTCATGCTCTGAAATGGTGTGGCTTAAAAAATGTTCAAAAATAATTCCAATGATTCCAAGAGTTAATTAAAATTAATAATTTTTGGTTTTTTATTATTCATTTAAGTAGTATTCAAACTACTTATATATAATTTTACGAATTTTATTTTGCTAGACTTTCATGTATTTTTAAAATCTCGATGAACAAAAAATGTCCATACAGATCGTTAAAAGTTTTTTGTCTCTGCTGTGTATAGAGACGCATCTGTTTGGTCAAAACAAATGTAAAACTAAGATGTATTTTATACAAAAACGAATGAATCAATGAAAGTCTTTGGAAAAAAGTACAAATTAGCGACTCATAAAAGTATGTCAGATTTATGGGCGAAAATATTGAAGCTTGGAAAAAAGATAATCATATCTTTGTAGGCAAGATTTAGTTCAGTTTAGTAAAAATTATATTGAACTGTATCCAGTTTAAAAATTTTGGTAAAGTTTAGTTTTACATGCATAGAACAAAAACTTTGTTTGGATGTAAAATATCTTTTAATATTAGCAAGTTTCTGTGCGGTACTTCTTTGTAAATATTAACTAACTTCAAACTCCATGCTTATGGCCATGACCTAAAAACCTCATGTTTACCAAGTTCTATCACAGTTAAAATATCAATAAATTTAAAAATCTCCAAGACCAAACAGAGTATTTATCCAAACTTCTTTTAAAGGACAACAAATACACACTAAGTTCAAATAAAAACAAAATTTTATGAAAACGCTTAGTAGCAAAAATAATATACACGTAGATCTGTAAATAAATTGTTGTTAAAGCAACTTTAATAACAACTTAATCTTCCTAGTCCAAAAAATTAAAAAAAAAAAAAAAAAAAAAAATATTTTATAAATCTTCAAAGAGTCAGCGTCCTATTCTCGAAATCTCTAAAAGTGTTATTTTCGAACAGAGAGTCAAATTGAAATTCAGCATGGCTTGCTAAGGTAAAAGGCTAACTCCTCATTGTACAAAACCATAAAAATTTTTACGAGCCATTTTATTTCCCATTCACAGCTTATACGTGATCGCGTTTCCGTACAGTCCCTAACCTTTGTTTTAATAATCTCAAACCGCAAAAAAAAAACCGAGCTTCTGTATTCGGTTGTTACAACACCTAAAAATTCCAGATCCGAAGGTGACAAACATTAGTCAGATTTTCTAAAATCTTCCAATCATAATTTCTTTTTTGTGGTCATAATTTCACTCAGCTGATGGTCAAATGAGACCTAAAACTCAAATTGTTATATTATATTTCTCACCAAAATATACGTACGAAACTCTCTTTTGAGATACTGTTGAGAAGATGTATTTTTCATCTTAGACCACAAAAACCAATCAGTTTACTCATATAGAAGATGTAAAATTCATAAGTCTCGGTTAAACCAATCCTCGGTGGAACAACCAGTGTAGACAAGACATTACATTTTTTTTAAATTTTTTTATTGCATGTACTTTGAAATTTTTAAAGTTAGTGATGACAAGATATTTTGAATATTTCATTAAATAACAACAAATTTTTCTGAAGTTAAATCACTACTAGATAAATTCGGGATTTCTTGTTTACTTTTATTTATTTTATTTTTTGTTGAAATGTATTTATTATTATTATCTTTGAGTGCCCTGATCCAGGGAAGATAAAAATCTTTTGGGATTACTCTGGAGTCTGGTTAAACGCAGGGCGGGTGCAGTAGACTCCGAGAGATTCGACGATAAGGCTTCCTTTTTTCATAGCTGAGCATCTCCAATTATTAGAACAATTTACGATGTTTATCTAACAATTTGCCGAGCAACGCTGCCTCAAAATATTTGCCGAGGGAAAGTAAAGCACCGTATATGGTATATGTGATAGATACAATCTCATAAAGCATATTTCAATAACGGAAGGGAAAACTGTTTTATTTTTTATCAAACACGTCGTCGAATGTGTGCTTAGGTAAAAAGTGTCGAGAACGTTAACGTAAACTATTTTTTCAAAGTCCTCAACGAAGTGTCCTTGATGACAGTTTTTGTATCTCGGTATCCATATTAATGTCGCGCTTTCATCTCCGAGAGGAGCCTGCGCTGCGTAATGTCAATTTTTAAATCAATCCAGACGAGTGTTTGGTACTTATTTGAGGGCTTGAAATCATTTTTGGTATACTGAGATCGAGTCACGTAAGACTTAACATCAAATTTCACAAGAAATTCATCATTGTTTGATCGTTCTATACTCATTTAATTTTTGTTCTCGAACAAAAATTAAATGAGTATATATTTTTAACATGGCTAAGTAAAAATCAAAATACCTAATTGAATAACGAACAAATTCTTGCACGTTTTAAACTTCCAGTAATGCGTAAAACATTTAAGTTTTTTTGTATGCAGTTAGGGTGACGGCTCGTCTGAGAAACGCCCGCCGCCGGCTGATTACGATTATATGCAGCTCATGAATTTACAAATCCAGTGGTCGTTGCACGATTCGAATGTGTACCGAACTATCGTAGGCCATCGCTGTAAGCTTTTTAACGAAGACTTTTTCTTTTTAAAATTTTCTTTCTTTGTGAAAACTCTTTTTCAAAAACATTAAATTTCTTACTGTAACATTTTTTGTGAAAAAGAATTCTTTTTCAATTATGAATTTTTTAGTTATTTGTAAAAATCACCGTTCGAGTGAAAAAAAAAAATCAATCTTCGATATTTAATAAAATTATATTTATAAATTTATTTATGAATTCTCATTTTTTTTTGTCGTTTTCCCATGGTAAGGAGCTTTAATTCATCTTCAACATTTCGTTAAAAAAACTTTTTTTTTAAATTACTAGATGACTTGGTGCAAAAATGGAGAAATGTATTAAATTTAACTGACCAATAATTTATGATTGATGAGGATCTATAAAATTTAAGTTCAAATGATCATTTAAAGATTTTACGTGTAATGCTTTTACTCTCATGACTTATACTTGATAAAAGCTCGTAAATAAGATCTTCGGTTTTAAATATTTATAAAAAAAGCGAGTTTCTACGCAACTAGATTCTATAAAACTAAAATCACGTGAAACTTTGATCACTTTTACTTAAATTTGTACTTTTACTCATTTACAAATTGTTTGATAAAATAAACTGTATTATAAGTAACTGTATTAAAAGCCAATAGAAAAATTAGTCAATTGCTTTTACTTTTTTACTTTATACTAAACTAATTTAAAACATTTGATCAAAATATTAACTATTTGAAAGTATAAAGTAAACCAAACACTTTTAAAAAAATAATTGTTCATCTCTTTTATAAGCTCTTATTTCATTTATGTACAGAGAGTACTACAAGGTGTAATGTCCGAATATAAGGCAAATGAAATATAATTAATGAGTACAATTCATTTTGGAAAGCCATAAAATTCAAAGTTATAAAATTTGACATTTATTTCTGATCTCTTGCATTATGGTACGACTTCATTAAACAATATTGAACACGATAAATTAGTTTTAAATTTATTATTCATTTTGTGTTTGCAAACAGTTTAATTCAATTAATTCTAAATAAAAGTTCTCATGTTAAAAGTTCGATGTACTCGAAAGTAATTTCTTTGAATTTTCATTCCGTTACGATTCAAGAGAAAAAGTTTCATTCAAAGGAATGAAAGAAAATTCCTCCATTTAAAACGAAGCTCAGAGTATCTACCAACACTACAACGACCGACACAAATAATAATTATAATGAAAAAAGGCTCGTCCGTTAGTCAACAAAGCTTGGCGCCGCCCAAACCGTTTAAGAGGGAAAACCTCTCGCCTTTGTAAGGAGCCAAATAGCATCCCGAGTGCGTGATCCTGCAAATTTTAGGCGTCTCAACACTCATGAGCCACCTGCTTTTTCGGCCCGGCTCCTTTTGATTTTCACCGACGACCGACCGACATTCCCATCGTAACCTTGAGTGTGCACCAAAAATTAGGTATTTTGTATTTTGCAGGAACAGTCTCCTATCTAAATTCCTTTTTGTGTATCTAATCGAGGAACTAACGCCGCATCAGACAATCTTGTTTTCTCTTTGGCGCCTCTGATAATGCTCCGGAAAAGGTACTTTGCCGCGCTTATCGCACGGTCGCGGCATCCATTATTCTTAATTGCAATTTTCAGGGTACTCTGCGACTGAAACGATCCGATGCTGCTGTTTGCCGTTTAATACTTACACACTTAACTTTTTGCTTATGCATTTTACCAGCATGTTATTCAAATACACACTCACGCTTGTTTTTGCATCTCAGCAGTTTTTAATTGCCTTTTTTTCTTAATTATTGAACGATTAAGGGATTCAGAATTTTTCAACACTCATCTACGATTAAGAATCTTATATCTAAGTTATTAACATAAAAATCAAATTTTTACAAATTTTTTCGAGCTAGGTACGATGTAAATGAAGTTACAGGCTTCAGGATGAATTGTGAGTGGCACAGGCATAACTAAAGTTCCAAACAAAATTTTAAAATTCATCAAAATTCATGAATTGTAAAGATAATAATTTTATCAATGACGATTTTTTGAGAAATATATATTATCTATTTCAATTTTTCAAAATTTATAAACTTAAATTTCAATTACATCTAATCAAGTTCATCAAAAGATATCTCGATATTAAATTTGAAAGCGAGTGGCTGGCTGGTCCTAAAAAACAAAATAACGGGCTTTTCTCTGGTTATAGCTGAAATATCTCCGCCAAGTGTTTACAGTGTGTTCGTGGCCCACTCCAAGTTTTTTTCACTCTCTTCTCTCCCCAATTTGATTTCTAAATCATTTAATGTAGTTGGCCCTTTCTACATAAAATTTAACTTGTAAAAGTGAGTTTAAAAAAGCTAAATATTTTATGTCCCTTATAGGGCGCAAAATAGCGTCCACTCAAAATAGGCCTCTTGACGATCTCTTTTAAGATTATAAGATTTTTTTCTTTGCATTAAAAATTGAGTTTGTTTTTTTTTCTTTAGAAATATAATTTTTATTTTATTTTTTTCAAAATTAAATTTAAAAAAAATCCAAAAATACTTTTTTTATTAAAAAATATCACTGAATTTCTGTAAGTTTCATTAAATACTATGAACAGCTGACCAAGTTTTTGAATACTTTTCTTTTTTTTTTCTAACAGTGTCTGTTACCTGCATTTTCTTGTTCACTGTCTAAACAATGTTTTCATGAGTAAACTTATTCAAACAATATTAAGTTAAGTTAGATATATATTTATTAAAAACTTTTGTGTGCATTAATAAATTAATCTAAATATACATCTTTAAAAAAAAATTTATGTTATAAATTCAATTTAATTACTGTAGTAATGTTATAATATTGTTTTAAATAAATATTATATCTTTAGGAATGAGGTCTGTTAAAAAATCTCAGTAACACACTGTTAGTAGATAAACTAAATTTTAATAAAGCTAACTATAAAATCTAAGAGTACAACCAATTATTAGTATTTAAAATATTTTCATAAATATATGTACAAATATGTCTAGCAATATGATAATTAAATAAACAGAGTTTTAATTTACTATCAATTCTTCTGGTACTTTTTGATCTTCTTCGCTTTCACTTTCACTTTCCATTTCAACATCTTCATCTTCTTCATCTTCTTCCATAATTACACCCTTTTCTTTTTCTTCTTCTAGTTTCTTTCGTTCTTTGAGTCCAGCTGCTGGTGATCTTATAAGAGACATATCTCTTTGTACTTCCTTAATATCTCTTTCTTGCTCGAATTCACGTCCTTTAGCTAATCTATTTCTAATATGAGTGTTGACTCGCTTTTGCCGAATACCTTCAACCTTTTTCATTGCTTTAATTGTTTTAGACCACAACTCTCTATTGTATTTAACAGGAACATTTCTCCTCTTTTCAAATTCAAATGTTGGGTCAATGGCCAATTCTTTGCCATTCGTCTTTCTGTAAGCTTTGGTCCATTTGACTTTCCTTGGATTTTTCTTCTTTTTGAAGGCTGCATGACATTTTGATCTGCAAAACCTGAAGATCTGAAAGGATGTATTTATTAATAAGCTAGCAGTTTTATAATTTATAATCAGTAAATATCTTTAATACACATTTTAAGTATTTGAAATGTAAGAAATTTTTTCATATGCTGCACTGTGCAATAAATTTTGTAAAAAATTATATAAACAATATTGCAAAGAAAAAGATTTTTCAATAAAATATTTTTTAAATTTATTATTTCTTTACTCTTTTGATCGCATCTATCTAAACTTTATTCACTATTTATAACAGTAATAACAAAATTTGCTTAAGAAAAAAATAACCTACAAAGTATGTATCTTATAACTCTTTTTTTGAAAAATAAGAAAACTATTTAATTAATGAAAATATATTGTTCACCTTGCAATCATTCCTAACAAATTGAATTCCGTGTCCAGGATATATCCTGGATGAACAAAAATAACACGTTTCGATCCTCATGCTTTATAGCTATAAACCACAGAGGAGCACGTGTGAATTACCGAAAACACCGTAAGTAATCTCTCGGAGCACAGCGAACAGCAAGTAGCTTAGCGACAGCCACGCAGAGCTGCAGCGCCCTCATCGCGCAACCTTTAATATTAGCGGCAAAAACTATAAATTTCAAAATGCATGTGTATTGTAAAATTGAAAAATATAACTGGCAAAGTGAAACAGTTTTAATAAAAAAAAGCTGTTGCTATAGATAAAAATTCATTCTAAATACTCTCAATAAAATTTATAATCTTGGCAAAAAGAATTTTTCAAGAAGAGATATGACAAGAAAAATTCAATTTGGAGCGGCAGTCTAGCACATAACAAACATTTTATTTTTTCCGTAGTTGTTGGTGAGTGCATGATTTCATCTTATCTTGTTTTTTCTTAAATTAAAAGATGTTAAATGGAAAGCATAATGAAAGCCATGGCACTGATTAAAAATCGCTAAAAAAATTTATCAAAAAAGGACATTTATGACTTATTTTAAACATTTTATTTGTTATTTTTAGTTATGTATGTACGGACACATAATTATACATGTATTATTAAAAAAGAAACAAAAAATAGATAAAAAAAATTTTTTTTCTCTGATCTACTCTTTAACTATGACTTGCCAGAGGTCAAAATAAAAAACGTAACTTTAAAGCTTTTAAATGAAACCTAATATGTATGTACAATTTCAATAAGTTTATAAAGGCTTGAAATCGTCATATTAGTCATTACACATACTCATTCTACACAACTTTATAAGTTTATCAAACTATTCTAAAATTATTCAACATATAAAATTTTTGAACAATTATTATACTTTCAGCTAAACATGAAATGTTCTCCTTTGAACTTTAATGAGACCCCCCCGCCCGTGCTAAAATATCTCAATTCGATGGAATGTAGTCTACGATGATTGCCAATCGGTATTGTAGATTAAAAAAAATTTTTTGTGCAACTTCGCCGGCCATTTTAAAAAGATAACAACATAAAAAGTGCATGGAACGGTGAAATTAGAAAAACAAGAATCGATTTAACTTTTTTCTACTGCATATTTTATCTCAAACTTATGTACATTATCTTTGATGTGAAATGAAAAAAAAAAACTTTTGTCACAGAGTTTTGTTAACTGAAAAATAGGCTAAGTTTTGTTAAAAAAAAATTTTTAACTTTATAAATACTAAATGAGATCTAGAGTTCTTAAATAACACTATGTCTAATTAAGACGATTAGTTAGTTGGGATTGGATCGCTGAAAATGTGAAAATTAAACGTTTGTTAGGGCGCTGTGGCCCGCACGAAACCATAGAATATCCTTAACGTATATAGCGAGGAACTCTATACTTAGTTAGAGCAAAAAAAATTTTAATGTACTATTCTGTCGAGTTCTGAATATTTTTGATTTTAAAGATTTTTTATAATTTTCAAACTTAAAAAAAAAACACCTATAGCTTAAAATAGACGGCGTTTGGTGAATTTTTATCAAATCGGACAGTCTTTTTTTCAGTGAAGGTAAAGATTAGCTAATTTTCGGGTACAACAATTTTCTTATTTTTAAGTCAATATGACAACAAATACAGTGTTTTTATGATATAATTTTGACAAGTAATACTTCATATTTTTTCCTTGTATGTTAACAATGATAAAGCACTTACTTTTGAATTGAAATATTTGTAAGTTAAAAATATCTAATATTCTTTTTACATTAACTATTGTAGTAGTAAAGAATAAAAATCATTAAATCATGCGAGAAAGTACTTTTTTTTGGATTTTCATTTTTGTAGTGAATTGGTCAAAACCAAATTTTTGTTATGTAATAACAAGATATAATGGGTCAATTTCAGGAGGTCAAACGATTTCGAGTTGCGTAAATGGCAATAGAAAAACTTATTCAGACTTGGAAATTTCAACCGTAAGTTAAGTTTAAATTGAGTGTTAAAAAGTTTAACTAAAGCAATAACAATTATATATTAAATACGTTCTCTTCTTCTCTCTCTTTTGTTTTAATATTAAGTATTAAATATGTTATTAGGCAGAATTTACGAGAAGAGAAGGATATGCCGCAGAGGAGCACGTTGTAGCAACAGTAGATGGGTACTTGCTGACTTTGCATCGCATACCTGGAGCAACCGGTGCACCCACAGTTTTCTTATTACACGGAGTTACACAAAGCTCCTTCGATTGGGTTGTAACTGGCAGAGATTCCGCACTTGGTATTTATGATCAAGTCATCAAAATTGAGTTATAAACCGTCATTCATGATTCAAGAATTATTTTCCAGCCTTTTTATTATCGGATCAAGGTTATGACGTTTGGATGGGAAACATGCGAGGAAATTTTTACTCGCGGTGCCACTCTACCATTGACCCATCAAACAGAAAATTTTGGGATTTTAGGTGAGCATCAGAATTGTATAATTTTTCTAATTTAAGACGCTCCTTTTAATCTTTCAAATAATTACGCGTAAGTATGTATGTACAACAATGCATCTAAACTATTTGACATTTGCGTAATTTCTCGTGTTTTTGAGCGATTTTAGTTTTATAATTGCTACACTTGAATTTTTTTAATAACTTACATATTTGTAAAACTATCCTCTCGGTGTCTCGAATTAGGAGAAACGAAGGTATACATATATTGAATAATCTGAGTTTTAACTATAGCTTTCACGAGATGGGCATGTACGATTTACCTGCTACGATAAATTACATTAAAAATGTGACGACCCAGGATAAAATTATTTACATAGGACATTCTATGGGTGCAACACAATTTTTTGTCATGGCCACTGAGAAACCAGACTTCACTGCCAGGAATGTCAAAGCGATGTTTTCCTTAGCTCCTGCAGTTTTTAATTATAATATGAGAGGTCTTGGAGCCTATTCGTCACCAACAGCTCATTTATTCACGGTTTTTATTAAAATTTCGATGATTTTTCCTTGATTTTATATGATTCCGATGTCATAATTTTTTAATAAATTTTTCAGTTAATCAATCAGTTTCAGAATCATGGAGAAATTTTTACTAACGATTTCATTTGGAAATCATTTGTTAAATATGGATGTGGACTGATATTATCTAATGAAATTTGTGCAGTTGGACTATTTTTTATAATTGGGTTTAATCCCGAATTGATTGAATTTGTAAATATTTAGGTCAATTTTTTAATTATTTATTTATTTTTATTCATTTATGATTTTATTTTAGAATAAAATACCATTATTTTTGAATCACTTTCCAATGGGTACATCTTCAAAATCATTCGATCATCTAAGTCAAGGAGTATTAAAAAACGTATTTAGACAATACGATTATGGTATAATAAAAAATCTCTACAAGTATAAAAGTAGCAGTCCTCCTGACTATGATCTTACAAAAGTTCGAGTACCGATTGGCATCTTTTATGGTCCGAATGATTACTTGTCCAACCAGAAGGTAACGAAAGACTTCGACAATTTTTATTTAAATCATGTATAAAAAAACTTGTTACATTTTCAGGACATCGAAAATTTATGGAGTTATTTGCCGAACAAAATTATCAAATATGAAGTACCATTCGAAAAATTTAACCACTTTGACTTTATTTGGGCAAAAAAAGCTCGAGAATTAGTTTATGAAAAGCTCTCATCAGAAATGAAAAAATTTTAAACAATTTTTTTGAATTTTATTATCTTCACTGAAAATTTCAAATATAATTTTGAGTAGACAAATTGTGGGTATCACTAATAAGTTAGACTTCAAAATTTATCATCAAGAAATTATTAGGAGCAATGAAATTCCAATATTTAAAAAAGATATTTTAGAATTTTAATCTTTGAAAAGATGTAAAAATGATAATAGAAAGTAACCAGAAACTATAATGTGTACCAAACGAAGCAGATATTTATTTAGTGTAAAAAAAAAAACCTTTATGATTTAAATATTAGCTTTCAATCACTCATACATTGTCAAATTTTGATATCATTTTTATTTACAAAAAAAGAAAAAAAATGAAATATTAATAAATGAAAAAGTAGCGACGATTAAAATCGATCGTAGGGTTTCTAATCAGTAATCACGATCAATCTTTGCCATCAGCAATCATTTTGTCATAGTTATTTCCCAACCTACATTCGCCGACCCACGGGTTGGGTGATAAAAAAAAAAAAAAAAAAAA
The DNA here is from genome assembly GCA_038277355.1 of Encarsia formosa. Classification (NCBI taxonomy): domain Eukaryota; kingdom Metazoa; phylum Arthropoda; class Insecta; order Hymenoptera; family Aphelinidae; genus Encarsia; species Encarsia formosa. The sequence continues at coordinate 33,191,247 of CM076188.1, read as the reverse complement.
GTTGCTGTCCCTTTACTGGTGACATCGGAATAAAATCGAAGTACCTGGGTAAATCGATGCACGCACAGTCATGAGCCACATAGAGTGAAGCCTGTAGTCACTGTAGCAGGAAAAAAGCTAAGCCATATCGATTTCAGACCGCACGAAGATGGTAAGACTAATTCGATATTGGAAGCAGGGAAGTCCGACTCGATAGTGCGCCCGGCCAGTACACGTGTAGTCGCGCTCCGCGACGCGTTTTTGCTCTCTGATGCCGGCTTATGATGAATTCAATTTTTCTTTCGTTTTTCTGAAAACAGTGTCATAATAAAATAGAATAATGTGGAATTATCTGGCGAGCTCGCTCGTGGTTACATTTCTCGCCCTTCTACTCCGGCACAATCTCATGTCACCTACCAGTGTTGTTGATCGTCCACAAAACACGGCCTATGATTACATTATTGGTAAGCTTTGATGATCATTAAAAATTTTTTTTTTTAATTATATTTGAAGAAATAGTTTTCAAATCAAATTAAGCACTGGTGGACCATAAGCGCACTCAGCGTGAAAGATAAAAAAAAGATTTTAGTAAGACATTATTTATTAGGTACAATATTTTAAGCTGTGCTAGAAAAAATATGGTACATTACATTTCAAACTTAAATATTGTAACTGACAGTGAGCTTTAATCAATATTATTAACTTGTTCGAAAGCTGCATAGAATAAGTAACATTTAAATAACATACTCTTTTGATACAATGTAAAAGTTTTCAATAGTTTTAAAATTTTTCCATTAAAACTTTTCTTATTTATTTATTTATTTATTTTTTAAATATTAATCCAAACAGATGCTGTTGAAGCGATTTTTTTTATAAATATATTTTTTTAATACACATTACTGGATAAATAACTGCAGAAACTGGTCATTAATTTTATAAAATTAATATACGATACAATGATGCATCTAAAACAACGTTTATACAATATCAAATCTGAATTGCAAAAATGGTTTTCTTTTAATTCACGATCATTTACCTATTATTTGTCTTGATCAGTTGGAAAAAGCTGAGCTTGAAACTGAAAAAAATCATTTATATAAAAATAAAATTATAAAAAGTCACTGAAAATTAAAAGATCTCTGATCTTAAGTTGGTGCGGGGACCGCAGGATGCGTTCTGGCGTCGCGCTTGTCCGAGGATCCGAACGTGACGGTACTTTTGGTCGAGGCTGGTGGTTACTTCGGCTTCTTGTCTTCCATACCCTTGGCAGCACCAGGTTTACAAAAGACCAAAGTTGACTGGAGGTACAAAACCGAAACCCAAAAGCACTCTTCGAAGGGAATGTGGGACTTTGTGAGTGCAACTCTGGATTTTTACAAATATCGCGTCATTATTCTCAAAGTAATAATTAGCATTTCAAATGACTTTTCTTGTGAAGCCATTTGCGTTCATTCAATTTCCGATAATAAAATAAAAAAAGAGTTTGAATAAGAAAACAAATGTATGAATGTAATCAGTAAGAGCTTTTAAAAATTTCTGTATGGACCTTAAGGTCTAAATAGGCTTCAAATTAATAAAAGAAGCTTTTAACTTTTAAATTTATTCTGAGAAATGTGTCAAAATCGTTCTAAAACTATTTTTAATGATGCATCGTACTTTTGTTATGTTATAGAAACAGTTAAATTATAATTTAATAAAAGTTTATTCGTTTCACCAGCAACAAATACTACCTCGGGGTAAGGGTTTGGGCGGCAGCGGACAGATGAACTACCATATGCACAGTTTCGGACGCTTCGAGGACTACGAGAGATGGCCACGTGGCTGGAACTACGAGGACTTGCAGCCCTACTTCGAGGAGGTCGCGGAGATCATGCGAGTCCGCACCCTCGAGCCCGAAGAGTCCGAACTCGCCCGGGCCATGGACCGCGCCGCCAAGGCCATGATCTACACCAGGGACACCGACTACGACTTGGTTTTCTCCAAGGCCCAAAGCTCGAGTTTCGAGGGCTCCAGGTGGAGCACCTTCAACTCGCACCTGCAGCGTGCCTGGAACAGGCCCAATCTCAACATACTTATCAACACCAGGGTTATCAAGGTTTTTTCTACTGTTTCTTTGTTTTTCAATCTTGAATGCAAGATCACTCCAACTCAACATTAGGATGCATTCAAACATTTTTTTTTTTTTTTTTAAACTGTGATGAAAATGAAGTGTTAATCTTAACGAAAAAAAAGTCCAAGGTGAAAGTCGAGTTTATTGTCCTAGAATTAAAATAACTGAATAATTTTAGATTCTCCGTCAAGTACTTGTGTTGCGTTATACTTTTACTTTGATTAATCTTGAGAAGACCCATTAGTAAACGCTGTTCTCCTAAACGACTGTTTGCTGTCAACTCGAAGGCAAATTGCAACAAGATTTAAGTCCTTGAAAAAAAAAAAATAATAATAATAATAATAATACGCACATTTTTCATTGAAACTGAACTAATGACATTCAAAAAAATAGGTTTTGCTGAACGAAACAAATGCGATCGAAGGCGTTGAAATACAATACGAGAACTCGGGGATTCACGAGAGTATCGAAGCCAAAAAAGAAGTTATAGTTTGTGCCGGGGCGATCGGCACCCCTCAGCTTTTGCTACTGTCCGGCATCGGATCTGCCACTGAGCTGCAAAAACTCATGGTACCTATTTTTTATATTTTTTATTTTAACGCATTTGACACTTTATTTGAATTAATTTTTTAGATACCAGTTAAGGTGCATCTTCCTGCTGTTGGTAAAAATTACATTGATCATTTCAACTATCCTGTATTTGTAACTCTCCGGGCAGCAGTTAGTATAACTATTAAAAAATTACAAACTATATCGACTCTCATAGACTACTTTGTATTTGGGACCGGTAATTTACTTAAATAATATCTTGAATAAAGGTTGATTGGCTAGGTAATAATGTTTTAAATATTATTTAAATTTAAAGGTCTTTTAGCTACAAACGGAATAATGGGCGGTGCCAGAATCGATAATAGCACATTGATACTCGCAGCAGTTGGATCCGCTGATGAGAAAATTCTCAGAGATCTGTCGAACTATCGAGCCGAGGTAAAAGTGTAGATTTAATTAAACTCGTAGCTATAATGAATATATTTGATAGACATGATTTACCCTGTGTGTAGACTTTCAGGTCGCTTTTTCCAACGCACAACGACACTTCTGGGGAGGGCTTCATATTTATGTCCAGCTGTCTGCAGCCCAAAAGCCGGGGCTACCTGACGCTTCGATCGAATGACCCTTTCGAAAAACCCATCATTGATCCAGCTTTCCTCAAACATCCCTATGATGTCGCTTGCACTATTAAAGGTATACGTAAAAGCAAAAGACTTGGTTTAAAATTTTTTTTTTGCTAACAGGCTCTACAGATAAAATTTTTTTTCGTAATTTTGTTCTTTACGCGAGTTTGAAAAAAGTGAAATTTAAATCAATTGGACTATTGCTCAAAGTATAAAAGAGTTTTAACTCTTTTAATTAGTTTTTACAGACTTTTAAATAGTTTCTTTTCTGAGTTTTTGAATAATGATACTTTTAATTGTCACTATTAGCACAGCAATTAATTTATATTGACTGCACTCAATAACCATCAACGGATTTAAAATTGTTTCAGCCATAAAACTAGGTTTATCAATATTAGAAACTCGGTTGTTTCGTGATTTTGGGGCAGAAGTTCATTTACCAGATCTAGAAGAATGCCAGGATCTTATTCAAGATTATCGAAATGACGAATACGCAGAGTGCGCGATAAGGACATCTAGCATCACTGGACATCATCCTTGTGGCACTTGCAGAATGGGCGAAAGCCCAACAGACTCTGTTGTTGATGAGTTTTTAAGGTAATTTTTTCTCTTCACATCAATCATAACTTGAAAAATTTGATATTACTATTAAATCAAGTAAAAGTTTCAATAAATTTGCGGGTGATTTTAATAAAAACAAGTCAAAACATTTATTCAAAAACTAACTTTATTAAAAAATCTAATCAATCGAGAAATATATAAACTTTATACTTGATAATATTACAACGTTAATGCGAACGTACGTGTGTCTCTGTCGCAATGCGTTTTCAATGAGCGCATTTTACAATACTTGATTTATTGCAGGGTGTACGGAATCGAGGGCCTGCGGATAGTTGACGCCAGTGTCTTACCAGGGCCAGTTTCAGGGACGCCGAACTCGGTGATCGTCGCCATGGCTGAAAAGGCCGCTGACATGATCGTCGTTAATTAAAGATGAATTTAAAATATAAATTAACAACTTATAAAAACTTATGTCGTAGGACATCAATGGATGTTTAATCAGTGCCTTCCGTTAATCACGATTTTGAATTAGGTAGTATCAGTGGTTTTATGACTTTCGATAGCAAATCGAAAAATGCTTCAATTATTTACTTAAATGCAGATTTGATTTATTGAGACAAAACGATAGATTAATTCTTCAATTAGTTTGAATTATAATTGATTTTTTTACTCAAACATGCAAAAATCGAAGTTAGGATAATTTATTACCAATTAAAAAAAAAAGCCGAGTTATTTAATAAAAAAAAAATTTTTGTGTTAAAAATTAAAGTAAATGTTTCAAAGTTTTTTTTTTAATGCAAAAATTTAAATTAAAGTTAAGATCTTGAATTTTTTTGTATAACTATAAACAATACATGAGAAACTTAATGTTTCATTTATGCAATGTATACATTTAAATTTATGCAATGAAATGATTAGTAAAAATCGATATTTACAAAACTTTTGATACTACTTAAGCCATAAAACACTAAAACGATTTCAAAAAATGCAATATATTATTATGGTTAAGTGAAAAATTAGCAAGAAAAATTGTTTTTAAATTGTGCTAATTATTAAAGATTGATGCATTTGTAAATATAAAATATCAGAAATCAACAAATTTTTAAAACACCTAACAACTTTATCTTTTAATCAATAGATTAATAAACAAATTTACACATACAGCGAGAGTATTCGCTCATCGTTTGTCGAGTCAAAAGATTCGAACTAGTTATGGTATATTAACAGACTAATAGTTAAAATCAAGCTACTTTATAAATTATGCAATATTTGTACAATGATAAAAATTTATTTAATGGCTATATACACTTTTTATTTTGTTAGTTTTTTCTTTTTCCTTTTTTTTATTTTGTTCTTTCTTTCTCGTTTTTAATAATTATATTAAAAGAGATATAATGTAAATCATAAAAAAAAACTTTTGAGCGATTTTTTTCAATAATTATTAAACGGCAATTGACATGCATACGTTCGCTTTAAAATTTATTTTTAATAAAGCAAAAAAAAGGTATTTTTTGTATATCATTAACAAATACAACGCTTTCCTAAGTAACAAACGAAAACCGTACACGTAACTATTACGTTATAAAAATCATTTTTACACTCCTAATTAATACAAAAAAAAAGATAACACAAATTGTTGCTTATCTATCTGAACTTATTATATAAATATAAATATAAAAATGTATTCACGATTACATACTTTCAATCCGTTAATGCCATAAATAAAATTTATAAAAAGTTTAAAACGTATTTTTCTGATATAAATAGTTTTTATAAAAAGTAATTTTATGCCTTAATTTGCATACTTTTTAAGACGCATAAAATTCAGGATAAGACATAAAATTAGCTGTACAACACATATATTCTAGCTCTGAATTTCTCAAATATTTTTTTCTCTTGAAATATACTTTTTTAACTTTCTGATACTTTTATTCATAACAAGCGAATTACAGTGACGATGCTTCGTATTTTCTAAAATTTATAGAGAGCTTTTTTGGACATTATTGGACTTGTGTGAATACCTCGGACAAAAAAAATCATTTTTAGTTGTTTGTTCATTGGGAACATAAATTATATAAATATTAAACAAAAATAGAAATTTAAAGCGTTAATTAAGATTGTGCTAATTCTTTTTTAAGAAATTCACTTCTTGGCCACAAATATTGCTAGTTTCTATTTAATCTATTTGACAGATTAAAAAAAAAAAAAAAAAAAAAAAAAAAAAACTATAATGATTTAATGAAATAAATAACTTAACAACCATTTAAATTATTTTGGATTTACCCACTTGCCTTTTACAATTGGAATGATATTTGCTTATATTTACAATTTATAAATATAGTGAATATATGAGCAGATCTTAAAAAAAAAAACAACTAAAGTATGTATTTTTTAAATGATTTGCTTTTAAATATTTTTCTGTACTTAAGTTCTTGATATGAAATAGCTTTAACTGGTATTGCCGGTGAACTGTAATAAACATCCCACGGCGCCAAAATATCCCTGCGTAAAAAATTTGAAGTGAAAGTTTGTGTAAAAAGTAATTTCTCGTGTTTTTTAAATATTTTTGAAGTCACAAATGAATATTTTTACAGCAAGACTTAATAAATAAAAAAAAAAAAAAAAAAAAAAAAAGATAATGTACTGAGTAAACGATGATAAGGTCACCAACGGATAATTTCATTCCATTTTTAATACTAATAATTTTTATATTAAAAAAAAAAGGAAACACTTCAAAACATTACCATTTCCTATGTTTATTTTATGAATACTAACTAACTACACGTGTATGTATCAAAAAAATTAAATAAATTATACAAAATGTACAGCATGTGCCCTGTGTACTGGTAAAACAAGAAAATATTTTCTATACGTTTAAATAAGACTAAAAAATAATTTACATTTACTACGATAAAATAAGAAAAATATACCTCATGTTCCAAAAAAAGTGCTTTGAGGGTTCCTTTAGACCAGTAGTCCATAGCCGAGGCTAGTAACTTCATTGAAATAGGATTTACTCGTAAAAAATTTCCGACAAAGACAACCTATAAATTAAATCATATTGACAAAATCAGACTAATTTTAATTTTTTTAAAATTAGAAAGAGATTATAAGAATATTGTGAATGTTATAAATATAAAGGTGCTTTATATAATATTGTACATTACCCTTTCGATTTTTTCATTAACTGCACACATTCTTGTTATTGAACCAATATTATTTGTAATTGTGACAAGGGTTGCACGCGCAAGATCCTCCCTTGAGACTGTGTTTCTTCGGTCTTTAGAATTCATCTGTCCAAAACTACAGACATCGTTAAAACTTAAAATACATGTAATAATTAGAAAAAGAAAAGACTACAAAGCCCATCTACAAGTAGAAATTAATAGTGATAATGTTAGGGTGAAACTGATAAGCAGAGTTCAAATTATTACATTAATTTTTGTCACAAAAAAATTTACAATTCAGAAATTAAATCGAAAATAAAACAAGAACATCTGAAATGCAAGTTTTTAAGTAGGAGCTGTAGTTTTTACATGGTGCATACATTTAAAATCTAGCTAAAGCTACTGTTAGTGATGCTAAAAAGACATTAAATTATTATTATTAAAAAGTGATAACAATCGACGTTCAATAATTTTTATAAAAAAATTTTAATTGTGAACAATAAGCATTACGATTCAACATACTTAATTGCAGAGAATATTTTATAAAATTACATTCAAAACAAAAAAAAATTTTTGCTACAACTAAGATTTAGATAAAAATACAAAATGATGCACAAGCTACTTGATATGAAATGAAAACTATACTAGATTCTTTTTTGAAACTATATCTACCTGCTTGCAACAAGGTCTCCTGGTAAACCAAAACGAGAGTAGTCTCCTCCATAAATGTCTCTGACCAATTTATCTACCCTAGTACTGTCACCACTTGTTGCCAGTTCTATTGCTTCCTCAAATGTATTACAGCCAGTTAATAAACAACAAAGACCTAAAAATGTTCCTCCTCCTAAACTGTAAATTTATTGTAAAATTTTTTTTAATATCAATAGTTTTTTATAAACTTCAAAAATTAGATTCAGTTTATGAAAAAGTTACATTTTTTCTTATAATAATAATATAAGTTATATGTAACTTTTTTCAAGCTTTAAAATCTATAAAATTACATTACAAATATTCTATTCTCAATAACCAGAATTTAAAAAGTAAAATTGTTATAAAATTGGTTGCAAAGTTCAGAAAAAATGTAACCAAACAAAGATTTTTAAAATTATTTTTTTTAGTTTTGTGTTTGATTTTGTTTTGTATACACTAATATTCTAACTAAAATAAACTTACTCACCTAGTACCACTGATTCTTTTGTAATCATTTGGCCCCCTAACAGTTAATATACTAACACCAGAACCAATGTTCACAAGCTACAATAAAAAATTCAATATTTAATTAATTTATGTTTCATTTTATATTCTTTCATTTTGTATATATGAACTTGGGAAACTTTGCTTAAAGAATTAAATTAGAATACTAATTTTATTCAACCAATCAAGATTGTCAATTCTAAAGCAAAACTTAATAAAAAAATTTTAACAAAAATTTTTTAATAACACTAACCAAAAACGGATAAGGTTCAGAGAAATCGTAAGGAATCTTTTGACACTTCTCGTCGTCTGTTGGGTCAGCCCAGTAGTAACACTCACATGGATTTGTTGTTTCTACATAGAGCATTCCCCTTATAAGGCTATCTAGTTCATCAAATTTAGCCAAACTAAGATTAACTTCTTTTTTGAAGTTTTCCTCGAATTTGTAAGCTCCTCCTCCAGTTGCACAAACTGTCGTTACTAAGGTGGCCATACCTTTGGATTTTGCAAGTGCCAAAAAGTTTCCCATTTCACTAGTAGGAAATCTAATGAAATGTAGAGTCCCTCGTCGACCTCTAATACAAACATCGTCCATCTATAAAGTTTTAACAGAAAATACTCAATTAAAAAAATCAATAAAATTAAAACGTTCTTTTAATAAATTATAAAACTTAATTCAACTAGAACCGTATGTAGGTGGGCAACTTTGAAGATTTTCACTCTCAATAATCATTGCATATTTACATATACTGAATATTGTCATTTACTTAAATTCGTAGTTTTAAAAAAATTTTCTATAAGGTAAAGACGTAGCCACATGCTCGACCAACACTTATTATTCCGCGTATTACAAAAAAACAAAAATCGAAAAATGGGCTTTATAGCTCGCTTGCAAAAAGTAGCAACGAGCTCCCTATAAAGCCCTTTTTTCGATTTTTTTTATTTTTTGTAAAACGCGGAATAGTGCTGCAAGCGGGGAACCGGCTACGTCTGCAATTTAAGAATTAAATGAAAGCAAATCAAACAATATTTTACCTGAAGATGGGCATCTCGATGACCAGTTTTTCCATATGCCGAATTTTTTGTCAAATATTGACGTATATTTTTTAAAGTTTCAACTTCAGCATCTGCTTCATCTTTTGTAATATATTTTGGTTCAAAATATACTAATTTACATAAAGTACCACCAATGTCCATTCCAAACCAGGGCATTGCTGTAATCAGATAATTATTTAGATAATGGATTTAAAATAACAGAATATTAAAGTATGTATTTGAAAAATCTATTAGTGGGAAATTTAGTAATAGAGAAAACCTCTTTAATCAGAGAATAAAATATTAATTTTTAATATTATTTAAAATTATTAATACAACTAAAAAATACTCTAAATAAAAAAATATTGAATTAAAAAAATTAATAAACTTGGAGTCAAACATCATCAGGTAGAAATTATTAAAATTAATTTCAAAAAGTACACATGCTATATTATTTTTGATATACAAAGTTTGATTTAATTTTAGAATTAAATAATGTTTTACAAAATTTCTGTTTCAAAAATTTTAGTTTTCTTTTGCATGTGATGGTTAGAGTTAATCAAATTCAAAAGTAAAAATACAATGTGTTACAGTTTAATCTACAGTCAACTCTAAATGTGGTATAGTCAATTATGTTATTTACTGAAGAAATTTAATACTTATAGCAAACTACAACTGTTATTTAAGAAGTTTGAGGAGCTTAAAAGTAGTAATGTAAGAAAAATAAAGGTGGCTAATCCAAGCACACACATACAATTCCCAGACTCACAAGGTGGTGAGCTGTTTTTTGACTGCTTGGCTGATACAGCCGAAGCATTATTAAAGCCGTTTGAAGTCATGACCTCTTCATTTAGGCAATTTTCACAACCTTGAGGCCTCATATTTGTTTCCTTGTGATGTTTTCATTGAAAACTTTAATGATTGACTCCTAACTGAAATGTTAAAAATATATAAAAAATGAATTAATATAAAAAACAAAATGATTAATATTTTTTTATTAATAATAGTTATTTTAAAAAAAAAGGATAAAACTTCTAGTAAATTTAAATTCAAGAACTACATTAGCAAGATTTTAATACAATAAGATAATAGATTTAACTACTTCAACAGGAATTTTCTGTTCTTATTTTATTTTATTTTTCACTGCAGTTAAGTACATACATACACAAAATGATATATGAGGTGTTGGATACAGCAACGACTAGATAGGAATCCCATAGGGGATAAATCGTTGCATCCAACACCTCGTATATAATTTCAGAAAGAAATAAAATTTAAAAAAAAGTATTGAACTATAAATAGAAAAGATATACAATTAGTTTTCAATTTATAAAATCTTTTAACTCCTCAATAAATTATAACTCTTATGTACCTAATAATTAAATTGTCGTTTATAATTTGAATAAAAGTAGCTCTTATTACAATAAAAATTTATTTGAAAATTTTTACAACAAATTTAATACAATTTGATTTTTTGTTTAGTTGTTTAGATACTAGAACTTGAATGATGTAGATAAGCTAAATTAAACTTGAATAAACTAAAATATGTGATAAAATTATAATTAAGTTTAAAAATAAAAAAATGTAATCAAAAATAAAACTAAATTAAAAGAACTTTTCAAAACTTTTTTTACTAATAACATTGAAAAATTAATATTATATTTGATAAGAAAAAATTATGTTTAGGCTGAATTTTGTAATGTTACTGATAATTATCATAAAGATTTTGGATTACATGTTGTTTCACTTACATATTTTAAGGCTCAAAAAAATGCAAATTAAAGGTTAATTATTTATAAGATGCATAGGAAATGCAGATGAATAATATTAACATAAAATATGTTTCTTCTGTAAGCTTGGACAGAAAGATAGTCAAACTACAAACCATTTTACATGTGAGTATCGTTTTTGAATTCAAAGATATTACAAAAAGACCTTAGACGCATAAATTTCCATACAAATAAACAACAGAAACTTGGCTTTACTATGAGCGTCAAATACCTACTTTTTTGTTTCCTCAAAAACAGTTTCTAGATTTTTTTTTCATTAAAAAAAGCTTAAATCAAAATTTTTATTTTTTATTTTTATTGATGAATATTAAAGTAACATTAAAAAAGTATATGTATTATTTTTTGGTTAGCTATTTGCTTTAGACTGTTGACACAAAAGATAAGTTTAAAGTTTAAAAAAATTACTAGGTCATCTTATGATTTGATCATGATCTGATTTCAAGGTTTTCCTGTTGATGTCACAATAAAATGATTAAAATCAAATGCTGTACTGTCCAAAGCAAAGTTAATAAAATGAAAAAAATTCTCTAAATTATCCATGAAAAAAAAATTCATAATTAACAACTCAATTTTTATCTTAAATACAAAAAAAAAATTGAATACTCAAGTAGATTTAACTTAAAATCAAATGATGAAATTATATAAGTAAAGGATAAAATTAAAATTTATATTAGCCCTCTTCTCCCGTTTAGAAGCTCTTTTTTAAAAGAATCTATTATAATGAGGAGGATCAGCTGGTTTGTAAGTATTTGAGAAAGTTCGAGCACGTCAAGCAGACGTAGGAGTAAGTAGAAATTCAGAACGCTGCTGCTTCGATTATTTGAATGGGAAAAAATTTCTAAATTAATCGTAGCAAATGAAAAGTGCCAAACGTCCAGAATAATAAGTCCAAAAATAAAAATATTTATAAAATACACCGGGGGTACGTTGGCTTAAAAACATCTCTCGTGACTGCATCACAACAAACTTAAACACACAATCCTATACGACGCAGGAGCAGTGGTCAATGATAAAAAAAAAAAAAAAAAAAGTATCTCACTCACACGAGTTTTAACGGTACTTGCTCGTGCCGCGAGTGAGGGTCACTCCACACGTCGGTATATAGATAGTACATACGCATCATCACCGTCACGAAAAAGCATCAGCAGAAAGAGAGAACCATTACGCAAGTTTGGACGTACTCATGCTAAAATTTTGAAATCCATCGAAAGAAGGACTCACCTGGGTAAGTCATGGCCGAGGCTGCGGCAGCTGGAGTGAGCAGCGGGTCGTCCTCGGCATTGAACCTGCAGTGGTGAAAGACAGCGAAGAGCACTAAACTAGTAAAGTAAGAGAGAAAGAAAAAAAAAGGTCACACTCGGCTCAAAAACAGTGCCGTCGTCGCTACTGCTGGTACACTACTGGCTACTGTGCTGTATATACGCCAAAGCTTATAGGTACAAAGGTGTTTCAACCCGGCGATCTCGCGGCGCGACTCAAGACTGTCGGAGTCGGACGACTGCGCGTGGCATGCACAAGCCACAAGCACATCGCCTGACCGCTAGGTATATTGTATATTACTAAGCATTATACCTATATATACACTTTTAAACTTACGATTTAAGCTAGATGAAATTATTATTGCCGATTCGAGAGCATTAATTTTTGCCATAATTCGTTGCAGCTGTCTCGTGCGATATAGGTATGCACAAGTCACAATTTGTGCCTCGCATTGGTTTACGACAGAATAAAAATTCACAAATTTTTTTTTTTTTTTTTTCTTCAAGTGACATTTTTTAAGTGTTTTGCAAAATTTATTTTCAAGGCTATTATTAACTATTTTAAAACTTAAATAAAAACGGTTTAATGTTTTTTTATTGAGTCAAATTTTTTTCTAAACTCTCAATGAAGTCTTGTGCATTATTTATAAATTTTTTGTTTTTAAATAAAGTTCGTAATATTTTATAAAAAAAAAAATTTGTTTTTAAAACGAAAATAAAGATTTCATCACTAAAATAAGTAAATAACTCGGTAACGATATTTTATATTTTTTTATCAAATTTACGTCACTGAGACTAAATAAAAGAATATAATTGCTAAATTATGAAATTGTTTTTTTAATATACGTAAAATCGGAGGTACCTAGTATAATTAATTCAATTATATAATTTATCGCACTAATATATTTAATTACGCTAGTTGCTTTGACCATGTTAATTTTTATTAATAATTTGATTACAAAACGAAAAAAAAAAAAAACCATGTATTCAATGATTTCTCTTTTTTAATTATTGCAAATTGCAAATATTTTGTTAGGTACATAGCCCACATTAGAGTATGATCCGTTGTCACTCTCGAATCTCGATGTTCGCTTTTTTAGAGTTTGTTTGCAGTTAGCGTGACTTACAGTCATGTATGTACATACACTGTACATACATACATACATACATACATACATACTGCAGTTATTAATGGTTAATACAATAATTGAACTAGACAAAAACTTTATAACCTGCACCATTGAACTAGTTTAGAGAAAACAACGATATTAACTATACTTTTTTGAAAAAAAAAGGATTGAAGATTCAAATTTGAAATTGCTAACTATTTTATTTGCAGGAAAAGATTTATATTTCCTCACGGTGTTTACCGTTTATACTGGTCAACAAACTAGCAAAAAGTAGAAAACTTTAAAAACGAAATATGGATGTTATGCTACATAATCACAAAGCCAAGGACATATGTCAGGTTCCCGATGGACTTCGCGAATTATGTGCAGACATATCACGAGAAGTACACTTAAAAAAATTTTTTTTTTTCAATATAATTACTTTGCCCATCTGCATCTAAAAGTTACAATTAGAATACTGTAAAATTAATAAATAATTTGATAGGTTATAAGAACTCAACCAGACGATATTTTTTGCTTTATCTGCAAATATTTGGATACTCTTTTGATGACTCGGGAAAATGCAAAAGGTAATAGTTTGAGTAAAAATTATTCTCTATTCATCGAAACAATCGACAAATAATTAATTCAGTTGACATTCATAATTGCAAGGCATTTTTTTTAGATTCAGTAGGATTTTTCAAATAGTTTTTAAGTCCAGTCCATTTTTTTAAATTTACTTAAAGCGTCATTCCAGACTTAATTGAATCTATACAGCGCAAAGTAAAAAAGTGACCCTTTCTCGATATTTTTATCAGATTTAAAAAATTTTTAAATATACAATACTTTATAGAAAATATATGAAAAAGCTATTTTCAAACCCAATTTAATTTGAAAATATTTTTTATTTTCTAAAGTACTTAATCCATCTATAAAAGTCTTTAAAAGTTTACACTTTTCATGATAAAGTTTTTTTCACTTATTTCAAATGAAAAACTTCATACAAATAACTTTCTAACTTATAATGTCTAAGTCTCACAAAATTTAGTCAAAATTCATTGAAAAGATGATTTTTACACTTGTCTAATTTTGACAAAAAGTTTTAAAAAATGATATAAATACATTTTGATTAAAACTTACTCATTATAAAAGTCGGTTCAAATTTGAAACTTTTTTTGATGTCCTTTAGTGTCCCACTTTTTGTCTATTTTATTTTTTAATTCATTTTTCATTCCCTGGGGTGGCATTCTGTAAAGCGAAGGACCGAAGGTAAGGTTTACGAACGTTTACGTAGGTTTAGTTTACCCCCACGTGTCTCACTCGTTCAGGCTCTTATTTTTTGGATATCTCCATTGAAATTTTAAATAATTTTAAAACTCGATCAGAAAATTTTTTTTTCACTTTAACACTTTCCATTTCTAATACAGTTTTCTCCATTTAATTTTTTTACTAAGTTTAAATTGACTTCGAAGCTCTACAAATATCCCAGTTGTCACCCTACACTAGCCCTTAAAAAAAATAGCTTACAGCTTTTAGCCCCCTTCGGTGCAAGTGCTACCAAAAAATACTAATTATTTACACACCTAGCCGAAAAATTGAAAAAAAAAAAAATTAATTTTAACTCCTAATTTAGTTGCCGTGGATCTGGTACAAAGTGTAATGAGTCAAAGTGAACAAATAGTCGAAATTCTAAGCAACACTGGTTTGGACTTGAAACATATAGCGGCTGTGACACCACGCTTAAGAGTTACTCATATTTTGTTATCATACTCTATTAATAACTACTCACAACTTGCAACCGTGAAATTTTATTTAATTTCGTTTAGGGAGCCTTCAAAAGTTATCTAACAGCATTTGAGCGTAGAAAGGAATGCAATTGTGCAGGTAAATGTTATACACTTTTTTTATTTTATTTTTTTCTAAGATACTCAGTCAATTGATGGAATTTAATTTTTTGTTTTTTAGAAGACGACGTTCAGTCTGTAAAAGAGTGTGGTTGTGAAGGTAATATTATTATTCTCGTAAATTAATGAAGCTGTTATAATTTATTTTATTATATTTATGCAGAAGAGATACGCAAAAATGACTGTGAATGCGAAGGTAAATTCAAGTATTATTTCTAATGTTTTAAAATGAAAATATTATAACGTACGTTTACATGCAGTTGAGGAAATACCGAGAAGACCTTGCGGATGCGTTGGTATGCATTGTTTGATTTCTTATTTCAATTCATAATTCTGACAAATTCTACAAACTTGCAAAAAAAAGTTGCTCAAATGACCTTAATTCAAAATTTATTTTTATCTACAGATGATGATTGTGTTTCTTGTGGATGTAGGGGTAAGATTCATGGAAAAGCTAATGTTCTTACTTTTTAAATTTCATTAATCGATAATTTGCTTTCTTTAGTGAACTCTCAGCAGAATTTAATAAAGCAACCTGACTGTGAAGGTAAAACTGATTGATCAATTTTTTTTATCAAAAGTTAAAAAAAAATTCTGTTAATAACGTTAAAAATTAAAAATAACGATAAAAAGTTTACATATTTTGTAAACAGTAGAGAAACTACCCAACAAGGGAATTAATGATTTTTAGGTTTTTTTTTATCTTTTTTAAGAGTATAGGTATTTTTCGAATATATTTAATATCCAAATATTAAAGACTTTGATTTTGGTTTTAAAACTGAATGTTTTTGAGAAATTATTGCAAACAAAAAAAAAAAAAATTTTTTTATCGAAACCGATTACTCAAATTTAATTTATTTAAAATTTATTCTAACAAATACTCAATCTCACTCTAAAGAACTCTAATATATAGTTTGATTGAAACAATTTTAATGAGCAATAAATTTTCCGATTTGTAACATAACATTCATTTCATTTTTATAGTACATCACAAGAGTGTTCGTACCTGTAATAATAAGAATACTTTAACAAATACTAAAATTATGTTTTATACTTTATTCATAAAATTTTATACCATATTTGTCTACAGTTGATGATACTGTTTCTTGTGGCTGTAAGGGTAAGATTCATTAAAGAACTGATTTTCAATCTTCTTATTTTTAAATTTAATTGATCGATCATTTTTTTTCAATATAGTTGACTCTGAGCAGAATTTGATAAAGCAACCTGACTGTGAAGGTAAAACTGATTAATTAATTTTCTTTGTCAAAAGTTGTTAAAAATATTAAAAATTAAAAATTACAATAAAATGTTAATACATTTTA
This sequence comes from Encarsia formosa, assembly GCA_038277355.1. Lineage (NCBI taxonomy): Eukaryota > Metazoa > Arthropoda > Insecta > Hymenoptera > Aphelinidae > Encarsia > Encarsia formosa. The sequence continues at coordinate 33,174,639 of CM076188.1, read as the reverse complement.
TAAAAAGTAAAAGGTATCTAATCCGAATTTATAAAACTTTTTTATAAATTCTTGAGTCCCGCAGGGTAATTTTTTTTTTTTTTTTTTTTATTTAAAATCCCAGTATTAAAAATGTTGATTGTGATTTTAAAATTGAATTTTTTTTAGACATATTTTTTACAAAAACACATTTTTTATTAAAACATTAACCATAAGAATATTTTGAAAAATACTAAAATTATGTTCCATACTTTATTTATAAAATTTTATACCATATTTAGCTGCAGATGATACTGTTTCTTGTGGCTGTAAGGGTAAGATTCATTAAAGAGCTGATTTTCAATCTTTTTATTTTTAAATTTAATTGATCGATCATTTGTTTTTAATATAGTGGACTCTGAGCAGAATTTGATAAAGCAACCTGACTGTGAAGGTAAAACTGATTAATTAATTTCTTTGTCAAAAGTTGTTAAAAATATCAGAAATTAAAAATTACAATAAAATATTAATACATTTTATAAAAAGTAAAGGGAATATCTAATCCGAATTTATAAAACTTTTTTATAAGTTCTTGAGTCCCGCAGGGTAATTTTTTTTTTTTTTTTTAATTTAAAATCCCAGTATTAAAAATGTTGATTGTGATTTTAAAATTGAATTTTTTTTAGACATATTTTTTACAAGAACACATTTTTTATTAAAACATTAACCATAAGAATATTTTGATAAATACTAAAATTATGTTCCATACTTTGTTTATAAAATTTTATACCATATTTAGCTGCAGATGATACTGTTTCTTGTGGCTGCAAGGGTAAGATTCATTAAAGAGCTGATTTTCAATCTTCTTATTTTTAAATTTAATTGATCGATCATTTTTTTTCAATATAGTGGACTCTGAGCAGAATTTGATAAAGCAACCTGACTGTGAAGATTTCAATCAGGATGGTAAAATATTTTAAAAAATAAATGGTTTTTTAAAGAAAACTCTACATTCTAATGGGTAAAAAAAAAAATTTTAACACTTTTTCAAATTTTATTAACAGGAATCTCGACAAAGCTTCCGAAAATAGGATCTGAGCTTACAAGTAAATTCAAACAACCATGAATACATTTTTCAATTAAGTATTTATATATAATATAAATATAAATAAGTCCTATTCATTAACAGAAACCTCTTCAAAAGCAGAAAAGGTTACAGAAGATAAACCTGAGCTTGAAAGTAAATTTTAAAAACTATTAATTTTATTGTTTTTTTTTTTTTTTTTTTTTTTTTTTTTTTAATTTAATTTAAATTATTGAAATAAGTTGAGATTCAGTATTTACAAAACTTTAACTAACAAGGAGATGACCTGTCCTTTGAAAAACAGATTCTTTCAAAACTTTGGGGATAGATTTCTGGTACCGAATTATGTGCGAAACCATCGATATATACTCAGAATTGACTTTTCTACAGGTTTGCCATGAAAATACATGCAATTTTCATTTTTTTTTTTTTTTTCATTTTTTAGTCAATTTTCGAAAAAATTGTATTCCCCGTCTATTGCACTTAATTATATGAATTTTAAGAGAAAATTTTTTAAATATTAACTCGAAAAATTTAAAAGTGAATGTTTTATGTTTCTGGTGAATGTGAATGTTTTAAGTTCTACTTTTATCATTTTTTAAAATGTTTTTAAATGTAAATTATTTATAGCCAAATTATTAAAGTTGAGTTTTAAAAATATTTTTTCCTTAAAATTCATGAAGAAATGAAAAAAATTCAAGGCCCCCGATCTCTGAAAGTAAAATAGGCTTTGAGCATGAATTTTTTGAAAACTAGCTAAATAACCAAAAAATGCTGAGGATTTCATGTATTTTTATGACTAATCGGTAAAAGGGACGTTTCAGAATAACTATAAATGGTTTTGCTTATTATTCAGTACGAAAGAAACTTTAGTACCGAATAATAAACGAAAGAAAAGAAAACTTTTCTCAATAAGCACTATATAACTAAAAAGTTATGACAATAAACATACACGGCTGAAACCCCGCTTTTTCCATGCGTTTTTAATCTTTTAAAATTTATAACTTTTTTAATTATAAAGTCCTAACTTTTTATTACAGATATCATTAGTTTAGTCATTAAGATATAATAAGCCCAAAAAAAATTTAATTCTAGGCTCATGAGAAGCACACAAACTTTCAATCGTTTATTGCAAAACTGATTTTTTATCAACAAATAAGATCTTTTTTTTTTAAATAATAATGTATTTTTGTTTTTTAATTATTTTTCCACCAACTATATAATTTCGTAAAATTTTATCAAGTAAGTATTTTCGAAGTTATAGCTGGTTGAAAGAAAAAAAGATCCCGAAGTTGGATTGTTCATAACTTTTACAAAAAATGAAATTTTCAAAAAATATTGCAAGGAGTTATTTTTTACATATATAAAAAAAAAAAATTTCAAAATCTAAAAGTTGATTTTTAGTGCCCCACTTCATAAATTTTGGCTCGCTTACAGAGATGCGGTACTCCACGTTTTTTTGCCTTTCTAGGAACTTTAAGGAAAAATATTTTCAAGTCTTGATTCAAAACTCAAAAAATGCTAAAAAGTACTTCCAGAAACATAAAATATTCACGTTTAAATTTATTGAGTTAAGATTTATAAATACTTTTACCTAAATGTTCAAAGAAAGACGAAAAAAATGCAAGGTTCTCCATCTCTGTAAGTGTATAGGCTTTGAGCACGAATTTTTTGAAAAATAGTTGAAAAATTAATAAAATGCTAAAAATAACATATATTCTCATGGCAAAATGGCAGAAGGGTCCATTGTGAGAAAATGTTGATGGTTTCGCTCATCATTTGGAACCAGAAAACTATCGCCAAAATTTCGTACAGATCTATTTCCTAAAAGACAGGTCATCTCCTTGTTAGTTGCCCTTTTTCTCTTAGTATAAAATTAATGCTTCAAAAAAATAGGTTGTCTAGGTAGAGTACATATAATGTAAATATTAATAAATCATTTTAATTAACAGAAACTGCGTCAAAAGCAGGAGAGCTTCCGGATAATAAACCTGAGCTAGAGAGTAAATTTCAACACACATTATTATTTATTATAATTATAGTTGTTCATTATAAATAAAATTTAATTAATATTACTATATATAAAATATTAATTAACTAAAACTTTTTCAGAACAAGAAGGGATTCTTGTTCTGTGAGTTTAAAAGTAAATTGAAGCAACCATTAATTTTTTTTTTTTTTTTTTTAATTAGTATACTTAAAATAAATTTTAATTAATCATACTTATGAACAGAATCTGCGTCCAAAGCAGGAGAGCAGCCGGAAAGTAAACCTGAGCTTGAAAGTAAATCGAAACAACCATTATTTCTTATTTTAAATTAAATATTTAAAATGAATGTTAATAAATCATGTTTATTAACAGAATCGGCGTCTAAAGCAGAAGAGCACCCGGAAAGTAAACCTGAGCTTGAAAGTAAATTGAAACAACAAATTTTTTTTTTTTTTTTTAATTTAGCATATTTAAAATTTTAATAAATCATATTTATGAATAGAATCTGCGTCCAAAGCAGAAGAGCTTCCCGAAAACAAATCTGAGCTTGAAAGTAAATTCAAACAACCATGAATACATTTTTCAATTAAGTATTTATATATAATATAAATATTAATAAATCTTGTTAATCAACAGCATCTGCGTCAAAAGCAGAAGAGCTTCCGGAAAACAAACCTGAGCTTGAAAGTAAATTTAACTAACAATTGATATATTTTTCAATTTACTACGCACACATATATAATTTAACCTGAATATGAATAAATCATATTTATTCACAGAAACAGCATCAGAAGGAGAAGCGCTTCAGAAAACCGAACCTGAGCCTGAAAGTAAATTAAAACTATCATTACTATTTTTTAAACTATTACATAATATTAAACTATGTTTTTATTTTAAAAAATGGTTCTTTACTCTTTTAGAGCCAGATGGTCCGACCGAGGAATCCAATGATCAAGATAAAAATGAATAACTTAAAAAGAACCCATAATCATAATTATCTTTTGTTAAGTATAGATTTGCAAAAAATAAAACTTTCAAAATCTTCAACTTTACCAATAAAGAATTGGAAAATATTTTGCAAAACTTCTTTTGAGAATAATAAAAAATATAAAAACAATGCTGTAAAGCTCTTGATAAAAAATTTATAAGAGTATCAGAAAAAAGTTAAAGTAAAAACTGGTTAAAAAAACAAAAAAATCGTATAGCCGGCGTCGCATTGAAGAGACTGGGCGTCAAAGAGTTGGAGGTCGTGCACGAAACTTAGTTTTTTTCAGTTCAATTAGATTTTTTATTTAAGAAAAAAAAGTAAAAGCGAACTTCGAGTTTAATTACTCGAGTACGGCTGATATTATTGAGTGAGATTGATTATTGGGTCCAAAACGAAAATATCAATTTAAATTTTAAAAGATAGATAAAGAGTAAGAACTTTAGATGTTTATTATTTATTTAATAATTATTAAAAAAGCAAAATGAAGTTTTTTTAAATAATTTTTTAAACTTCGGAGCTGTTCATAAAAAAGATTCATGTATGTTATTTTTACAAAAGTGCACGCATAAACGTTCGCGTAAAAAAAATAATTTAATCTTGATAAAACAGAAATGTGTTGGTGAGTAGCAAAAAATAATTTCAAACTACACAGATTTTAATTATGTTTTGATTGCTTATGAGGTTACGATAAGTTTGAAAAGTAATGATTTTATATTTTGACAGCTTGTGATTTTATTGCTTCATTATATTCATTGTGTATGACATTTTTTCAAGCTCGAATTTAATTAAAAATTTCAAACTACTTTTGACCAAGAATGTTGCGAATCGAGAAAACAAGATCAGCTGAGAATAATTTTTGCCACTTGATAAGAAAAATGCATGAACGGCTGTTTTCGAAAAATATGCGATAAATTAATGCGTTTGAAAATTTTATCTTTCCTCAGTTTTTTATTACTTTTAAACAATTTATCTTTTATATTCATCTCTTTTTAGTATTGCCTGGTAATCTTCCATGAAATTTTGTCAAAAATAATTTCCTTATTGTTATATTTTTTAACTCGGCATTTTATTACGCAATAAATGTAGTAAGAAAAAATATTGAAATGATATATAAATTTAATATAAAAGATATAAATTATCATACTATATAATAATGTTACTAAATAAACATGATATAAATATTAAAAAAATAAAATTAAAAAAATTAAATAGCAAATGATTTAGTAAGAAGCATCATCGTATCTGCTCAAAAGCCGTTTACAAAGCTTGTGGCTCCTGGTGGACGAAGAATCGTCGTGACGATGATGATCGTGACAGCTGTTGCACCTCTTTCGATATCCATCGCCGTTCTTCCTACTGCTTCCGGCAGAGCTTTTGTTGTATTTTTCTTGAAGAATTGATAGCGAGTCCTTGTGTTTGAGAGTGTTGTCCTCGTCATCGTCTTCTTCCTCTTCTTCGTAGTCGTCATTTTCGTACTGTACGTTCGTGAATATCCCGGAGTCACGGGAACAGGACTTCCGATGAGCGCGTTGGGAAGTAGCTTTCTTCGTACTTGGGCTACTCGGTCGCAGCTTTCGGCATATTGTACATTTTTCCTTTCGGATTCGTCGTTGAGAAGGAGTCGTTGCTGATTTGCGACAGGAGGAACTTGATTCCGAAGCCGAGGGCGTTGACACGTTGGCTTGGGATTGCCTTTAAAAAGTTTCAGGTCATTTTTACTCTTTTGTTAATAATAATAATAATAAATTACCAGTTTAAGCAGCATTGCGACCAACAGCAGTGAATACGGCAGCAGCAATGTCGATTATGACAGTGACAGTGATGCACCGTCACAGCATCAGCAAGTATGCAACTTTGAGACCTCGACAGTACGTCGTCGCTGTTGTCGGTATACTTGAGCTGGTAATGATACTCTGAGTCTTGACTTCTGCCACTCTTTCCGCAACGGTGACTCCTGGTGCGTTTACGTTGCTGCGGCGCGTAGATCCTAGGATGTATGGTTCTCTTGGAGACATCCATGTCCGAGTCTGTGACATTAGTCGATTTGTCATTCTGATCACCGGATTGGTGAACAATTCTTGGGTCCTGATTCAGCACCAAGTCATTGATCTTCTCCATAGGCGCTTCCTGCCAAATAAAGCTGTAGCTACTTCCATCCGGGCAAATCGATTCGTTATCTCCGCGCTCCGGTGATTCTCCGGACTCATAAATACTGAAATCGAAGCTAATATTACGTCTGGGATTCTTCGTTTATAACAATAAAGAGGTATAAAAATTTCAATTATTCTTTGAATAAATACATGAAATAGTCTTTTGTACTTTTTTGAGTTATTTGCATCGTTCAAATTTAGTAACTGCTTCTCTTGCTGTTGCTGTTGTTGTTGATTCATATAATTGTTATTTACTAATTCTTCTTTTTTTATTGGCGTTGTGTTTTTTTCTTGGTTTGAGAAATTTTCAGATTCGTGCTGACAAACATCGCAAAGAACATTATCAATTTCCTCGGATATTTCGACTTGTTGAAAAGCATCGACCAAAGTTGATTGCAATCGATCCGTCTCCAAATCGTAAATTACAGAATTCATCGTTGATGCTTCAGGAGTGTGAATTTTTTCGCTATTTTCCGTCTAAATTTTATTTCTTAATAAATTTTTTATAAAACAATTTCAAATTGGAAAAGATAAATATATTTTTATGCATTATGCAGAATTTACAAAGCAAAAAAATTAATTGACTAACTTAGAATCGTGTGCGACAGAAATAAAAGAGCAGGGTTTTAAAAAAAAAATCAAAATTTTAAAATTATTCAAGTATTAAATAATGTGAATAATTAATTATCTTACATCAGTGAGATGATCAGCAGCTTCTGCGTTTGCGGATGACCCGAAATTTTTAGGGAATTTACGACGAGCTCGCTTGAAAGCAATGGCCATGGCCACACGAGAATTCGCTGATCCTCCACTCTCCGACATGAGTTTGAAAATTTTTTTCATCGACTTTTCAATACTTCAAGGGTGGTTATCAGTTACTTTTCTAAATTATTATGATGTTTTTAACACGTGCGTTGCACTGTTTTTTCATGAATATTTTGTTTATTTATTTTTTATCGTGCGGCTTATTTCACAACATTCGATGCGTTTATTAATGGTTTCATTTTAAGAAATGTTTATCTTTATCTCGTTACTTTTGGTCAAAAAGTGAAGGCTTCAAACTAAACTTTTCTTCTATTAAAATAAGATTTTTTTTAGTTTACTGTATTAAGATTTTTTTAAATATAATTTCAAATTTAAATTAAAGGAACCTGATTTTCACATAGATTATACAGGCAGCAGAAATTTTCAAATATTTTCGAATAATTTTTCTGAATAGGTAAATTGACAGTAAGTTCATTACGGCAATTATTACAATCCCACGTTGATGTATGACTTAATAAGTGCAGGAAATGAAAATTACTATTATTTATCATTTAATCAAGCTAAATTAGTTTATGTTCTAATCCAACAAAAATTTTATATAAAATCCGAGATAAAATCTGAATCGATGCATTAAAATATATATATAAATTATAAATTAAAAAAAAAAAACACCTTTGCTGTTTTATTTTATTTTTATTGAATTGTTTGTTTTGCACTATCGAAATATAAAATACGATTTAATAACAATACGTTGATCAGTAGATAAACTGATTAATCGCTCTTAAAAGTTGCTTAGTGATTTTATTGAAAGTTAACAACACATCAATTTTGTACCAAAAAAATACAAATTTTGTCGTGCAGGACTTTTTTGGTAATTTTTAAATATATATATATATACTAATGTAAATTAATTTTTCATTTTTACAATTCATGAGCTCAAAAACTAAAATAATCTGTACAATATGGCTCTCTTAAACTAAAACTTTATAAACTGATTTACTCATCTACAAATATATTTTTCGTTATTTCAAGTTTTTTTATCAACTTCTTCATTTGTCAACAACAGAATAAATCTGTCAATCGCTTATTATTGCAATATTATGCCGTTGATTTTAATATGTATATACAAAAAATATAATTACTAAGCGGCTTGTTAATTACAAAACAGATTTACAAATATTACAACTCTTCACACACTTTTTAACTACCACACCTGTTTTTAAATTCACTTTCAAAAAAAAATTAGTAAATTTTTTATAAGATTGAACAATTTTTCATTTATTTTGGCCGGAAAAATACCCTAAAATTCAAATATTTTTATAGTACTTTTAAAAAAGGTATGTCTAGCGATAATTAATTAATTTTTTTATCACATCATATAAAAAATTTATCTTTTGTAAAACAAAAATAGCTTTTTAATTAAATTAAGAAATCTTAGAAACTAAAAAAAGCTGTTCAATCTTTCTAACAACTAGAACTTTGCATGATCCTAGAAATATATATATTTACAGTCTTTATGAAAAATATTCATTGGAACAAACCACTTCGTAAATGACGAGTGGTGATATTCACTACATGGAACAAATTGACGCAAGTTGTGAATCTACACTGTTTGTCTTATGGTTTAAATTCCTATCAAACATTGAGAAAAGATAACTATTGGTTTAGTTTTTACTTGAAATGCATTCAAGATATATATAAGACGTGTGTGTTAAATTTTTTGTTCCTAAAGCTTTTTAGCATAGTGTTATTCATTTTTGGAATAACTTCTTTACAATTTCTTTAAAATGATTTTATGATTTTCATCATTTAATATATCAATTGTATCATCAAAAACTATTATTAAAAACGAGACTTTTTCATTAAATTATACTAGAAACTTTAAATTTATTTTATGATTATTGACAATGTTTTCAATATTAATGCTTTTACTGAAATGTATAAAATTATAATCAGTAAAAGTGTTACTACCAATGTAAAATTTTTGATTCAATTGAATTTTTATGCTTCCAAATTCGACTTTAAATTGATTTGGAAATTCGTTGTTTCTTTCAAAAATTATTATAAGTAGAACGTGTACTTAAGATCTTTAGAATATGCTTAAAAATCTAAATATAATTGATAATCAGTTTTTCAAGTTTCAAGATTTTTAAAAAAATTATTTTCAGTTTTTGAAGTTTAGATTAAATGTTTATTTAAATATATTTTAAAGACAACATGAATGTGCATTTTGCAAAAAAAATATTAAGTAAATAGAGACCATAGATGAGACTTTTCGCTATTTTTATTAATCAAAAAATCCCACTTAATCAAAAAATTTTGAAAAAAAAAAAAAACATTTATAAATTCTCATTTACTTTTATACATGCGATTATTTTAAGAACCCAAAAGATTTAAATGATCACAAAAAAAATTTCTTAATCATTTTTGCACTACATTATTTTGTCAAATTAATTTTTCTAATTATAATATAACCCTGTGCCGCCCAAGACTAGATTGTCAGTCCAAACATTTTTAACATTACATTCATGCATAGAACTTAAGCAAAAATAAATGTCTTTGTCGCAATTTAAAATTTTGGTCTTGTCTTTTACAAAAATCAAGCTTTAACTGAGTTTTTCAATATATTTTAATCAATTTCTTGTCTATTGCATCAAAAATTTATTTTGTAATAGACTGAATCAAGTATTAATATAATGCAGGAGTGAAAATAATAAATTTTAATTAGATTGATCTACTTTAATGTAATACAAAATTCGATTATATAATTAGGTTTGGAAACTTTATATTGAACTTATTAATATCTTGTACCACTGTAGATATAAAAAATTATAGAATATTTCTCAACTCTTTTTGAATGTTTAAGACAATTTTTAAATATTCCATTTCAGAACATAATCAATTAGAAATGATTTGTCTACAGCACAATATATTTAAAAAAATTTTCAACTCTATGAATAATTAAATTTACCAAAAAAAAGTCTCATTTTTAATTGAAGTTCTGTCTGTTAAATCAAAAAATACCTTTCCATTAAATAAAAGTGAATTTGTTTAAGTAATTTTTAAGTACTAAATACTTTGAAGACATCTTAATGAATAATTTGAACTTATTCAACTTATATGAACTATGTGTCTACTATTTACATTTTATGAATTAACTTTATTATTGCGACTAGTTATAAAAAAAATTAACAGGTATATGAATTACGCAAAAACCTCATTAGAGATAGTAACAAAAGTTGTAAAGTGCCTTTGTAGACAAAACTTTACATAACTTGAATAACCAATCACAGTAAATATGATTTATATATGGACAAATTAGGAATCTAAGAAATAAAAAGATGGAATATTAACTCCATACTAAACGTTTCATCAATGAGCAAAATATTTTGATCTTTCACTACTCGAATGCTTCCTACTAAGTATTATGATGATTATCATTAATTTGCTTGTCATTACCTTTTTTTTCTTCAAACACTTAGTGAAAAAAAAAAAAGATCTCATTGGTACAAACGAATAACTTGTCTCTACTACCATATTTCTTTACAAAAAACTCAGTTCATCCAAGGTGGTGCTGACGTTGGTGGCGATTGGAGACTCTGTGACACAGGCGGTCCAGGGTGGTGCCCCGGCATATGTGGATGTGGATACCGAACTTGCATATGGGGTCCCCGTGGCGGATGTTGCCGGGAGTGGGTGTAAGTTGGTGGTGAGGGTGGAGGCGGGGGTGGATTGCAGATCGACTGAACAAGCGGTATCGCCGGAGGCCCCGGTCGTTTCATTGGTGTGTACATCGGTGGCATGTGGTTGTATTCCAAACCTATGCTGGCCGGGTGATCTGGCATTGAATTATGATTTGGCGATCGACTACCATCACTCCCTAAAAAAAAAAAGTTAGTTAAAATCGTTGCTCAAAAAAAAAATACCCCAAAATTATTTTTTGATTCTGTATATATTTATTGAATTGAAGATTACCAGGCACGAGTCTCATTTGCGGCGGGGGTAGGTTCATTGGTGGCGGTGGAGCACCAGGATAAGGTAAGTGGTGTTGCTCAGCTTCTCGCGGCATCGGCGGCGGTCGATTAGCTGGAAATCGTGCAAAATGTGCCTGCCAAGGCGTCTGATGAGGTGGCAATCCCATTTGCGGTGGACCTCGATTGTGCTCTCCGTTGATCGGCTGCTCACATCCTAAGGAATTAATATTTTCATGAAAAAAACTGATTTTTCAGCGCTTTAATAATCAAATGAAATAATTTTTTCTTCAAACATACCTGGATTATGACCAGTAAATGGTTGATCCATGTTGCGTCTTTCATCTGCATAAAAGAATAAAAGCTTATTAGTTGATTATTAAAGTAAAGTTTTTTTTTTAATACTTAATTTGTAAATAATAAAATTGAATCTTATTTAATCTTTAATCTTTAATCTAATAAAGTTTTCAAATGCATCGTGCAAAAAAGCTTAGAAGATGGGTTTATTTGCTTCAAGTAACCACTGCTCACATCACCTAGAAGAAAAACGCCAAAAAGTTCACAGCAAATTACTTAATTACGAGTATTTCAGAAAAATAAAAATGAATATTTTATAGAAAGTTAATGAATTAGTATAATTCTCAAATAAGTAAACAATAAAATTGATTGATAGTGAACAAGCTAATTAGGAAATATTATTAAACAGGATGTCGCAGGGATTCTGAATCACTCTTTCTGAAAGTAAAAATATTCTTAAATATACTTAAAATTAATTGAAAAAATAAATTGAATACTTTCATCATGGAAGCGTGTATCCAGATTACACTAAAATAAGTTTAGAGTTGCAAGTTGTGTTATCCACAGCATTTTATAAAACACTTAACTTATAATTAAAAAATAAAGTTTTTTATATTGTAGTTTTAGTTTTTTAAGGAAATTCAATGTAAAGCGTTTATATATATATATATGTATATATCATACAGAGAACAAGCAATGAAAATTCTATCCTTTTCAAAATGCTAATGTACATTCTACAATCTACAAAATAAATTTTCAAAAGCCAATTTTCCAAGCTGCTTTCTTTCTCGTCATTTGATGCTGGTGAATTGAGAATTACTAATCCCTAAAAAATTGCAACTTAAAAAAATACAGCTTCAGAAAAATTTAGTTTTATGTCTATTTTCTAAGTTTAATTTTTTATATTTTTTAAGTTTTTTAGCTAAGTCTTAGTACTTTTTTTTTATCAAAAAAATCTAATTTTAATATACTTTTTTGATGCCTAAGCAAAAAATAATACATTTACAGTGTTGCATTATTTAAAAAATATTCCAATGAACCGAATTCCAAGATTGAATGGTAATTCAAAATACAGTTCAAAATTGAATCAAATAAAGTTTATAACAAATTATTTTTTGACATGCAGTATTTTTAAACTTCAAACACTAAGAATTATCAAATCTTTAAAACTTTTCACGATAAACGTATATTTTGTGTGGCGGATAGAAAGTTAAAACATATTTAAGTACAACCAATAACCCCTGTAATCAATAAATGCTGCAAATTTTCGTAAACTTTGTTGAACTCGTTTGCTGCGACAAAAGTAAAAAAAAAAGTTCAAAAAAATATATTAAAGCTTACGTTGAAGTTTTTAAAAAAACGCTCCCACATCCTGTAGTGAAGAAAAATGATTAAGATAATATTGAAATATAAATGCTTTCATCCATCTGCTGCACCTAAATAAAATGCATGCTACGTAAAAGTAATGTATGTGTATATAATAAATATACATAGGAATAGCAGGTTAAAGAAAAAAAATAAAGGTGTTTATAATGTAACATTTAAAAAAGTTTATCTCGAGAATTGTCGGGTTCATAAATCGCAACTGGTTTAGTTCCTAACTAAAATACCACTCCTAAAGAGACTTAAATAAAAATTCAATAATTGAAAATATAAAGGACTTGAATTTGGTTATTTAAACTACAGACCTGGATAGGGAGGTGGCATTAGCAGTTGTTTACCACCGCCGCCGCGTTCGCCCGGAGGTAGATTCGCTCCAACTCCTGGTGGACCGTGCATCAGATGCTGCTGTTCTGCGTCTCTGCTTGAACAAGGAGGCTCATTAGTTCATAGCACGCGCACGCTAAAGCGCTGCCATAACGAGATTTTTTTTTTAAATAAATAATTATGTTATCACTTTTTTTTTTCTATTTATAAATCGACAAGTAAAATTTTAATAGAATTAGAATTTTTTTTTTTTTTAATTTTAATTTGAAGTTCAAAAGAGTATTTTAAATTTTTCAATTCTCAAGTTTCAAAGTAGAAAAGATTTTTTTAGCGCACATGTTTTATGGGTTTAAATACCTGTTTTTATTTCAATAGTTCAATGAAATAAAAGAAAAATTTTTAACAGTTAGAAAATGCATGTAAGAATCATAACATTTAAATTTAATGTCTTTAAATTTCGAAAAAATAACAAAATTAATTAATTAATAAAATAAAATTATCTCAAAATTGTCGAGTAGAACTTAGATACCTACTATGAAAACTTTATCATCAAATAATTAAATTTTTTATTATTTCATATTAATTTTATTTTCCTGATACTGAAATTAAAAATAATAATTAATTTAAAAAATTATATTTCAACTTTGACTGTTTTCATATATTTTAAACTATATCATATCTGTGCCTATTACTTTTTTGAAAAAAAAGCACTTAGTACAATGACACAGTAAAACCTTGATAATTCGAAACTCAACAGTTTGGACTTTGATTTTCAATTATTAAAGTCTTACTGAGCAAGTTGTTGCTTCATTTCTGTTAATTCATCATTAAAATTATTAATGTTACTTTTCCAGTAAAAATACTGTTAATGAGTTTTTATGTTAAAAATAACAACTTATTCACTTAAAATCATACACTATTTATGCTATAACTTATAAGAAATGAGAAAGTTGACTATATAATATCATCACCTTGAGGATATGAACTCTTACTAATCTTGAAAAAATTAGTTTGAATAGTATAAATAAATTTTTCTTGAACGGGAATAAAAAATCAGCTAATAAGAAGGAGGCCTAAGTGTCGAAAAGATATGGTTAAAAATTTTAAAAAACGTATCCGACCAATTTGAAATTTTTTTTTTCAAGATAAGGAGTTCTTGATTAATAAAACGATTTTTTTTTTTTTTTTTTGTCAGGGGAACATTTTTATATTTTTTTTGCTTAGGATGTATATGAAAAGTGGCTTATTTTGCCGGCTCTACATATTTGTAGAAGCCGAAAAATTTTAAAGTGCTTTTGTTAACAACAAATTGATAATATGAATCAATTAAAAGTCAAGAATCTTTAATCAATTTAGTCTATTATATATTTATGGTAATAATGATAAATATTATTATTAGTTTATGGTTTATTATTTCTTTTTTTTTCTCTCTCAATCACAAATAATCTGAAAAAATATTTTAAAAAATAACAAAATAACAGTAACGATATAAAATAAAATAAAACTACTATACCTGTAAAAGATAGACTGAATGTTAACCCTATTAAAATTTGAATAATTAAATTTTTATTGATTAAAGAAGATTTTATGATTAAAAATTAATTTTTTTGATGGAAAGGTTTAACAAAAAAAAAAATTAATTATCAAGCAATCTATCATTTTCAGGACTAAATTTAAATTTTTAGTAGCTTTAAAAAAACTTTTATCAAAAACAAGGTTAATTAAAACTTATAAAATTATAATTTATTATTTGCTAGATTATAATATAAAACATTATAAATATATTTAATTCTTTAAAACCGTTTATGAAGCATTCAAACATTATTTTTTGCAATGAAACATAAAAAATTTTTATTTTGAATAATAAAAAAAAAAAAATGTACCGATAAAAAAAATTTGATGAATGCTTAATATATTATACATACAATGAACTTTGAAAATTACATCTCAAAGTACATTTAATAAGATTACTTTATCTTTTTACACAACAACAAACAGAAGCAAGCATTTTATTTTCATGGAAGCAGAAGCTTACAATAGTCTGAAAATTTACTAAAAACTGCAAAGTTGTCTCATAAATATATCTAATGCTATAAATAATGATAATGTAGTACAATGAATAATATGTGGCATAATAAAACTGTGTATAAATAGTTGTAATAATTAATTATTGAAACTATTAAAAGCATGATAAACATGGTAAAAAATAAAGCACGATTTTTCCGTTATATTGGTACACTATATTTATAAGCTCTAAAGTTAAATTCCCCGACGAGATGAAAAATATTGTATGTACCTGGTACGCCATAGCTCTAAAGACCTTGAGCAACCTTACACACTATTCTTGATTACTCCAAATTATCCCACTTTAGATGGCGCACCAGGTAAGAAATATTGTTTTTAATAACGTTTGATGAACACAAATTTTACACAGTTTATTTAGCCAATTTTCAACTTAGCGAAATTAATAAAATCATTTTTGGTCATATTGTATCATTATTAATTGATTTGAGATGTTAAAAAATGAGATGAGTATATGATATTATTTGACGTCGCAGTTGAGGCGCACTTTTATCAGCCTTGCAAAATATAAAAACGAATCTGCAGTTTTTAAAAATTTTACCATTTTTTAATTTTCTAATCAAAGATCGCTGTATGTATAAAAAGATGAAAAGTTATTCACACCCGAAAAAACAAGATTATTCAAATAAATAAGATAATTAATTTAAATTAGACGAATTAAGTAAAGAATTTTATTATTATAATTAAAAGCTCCTGGATGTTTCATCGAAGACGTTGCTGGTTTTAAAATCTATTGTTAGTAAAAGAGGGGAAATTTAATAAACTAGTATTTTTGAGTTCTCAGAGACGAGTACTTATTTTATTTAAAAAAGTATCAAAAAATTTTTGACTTACCCAGTTCCATGTCTGGGAGGTCTATTTAACTGGTGAATTAACGGTTCCTGTGAAAAAAAAATACATGTAATTAAATTTCAAAAAGAAACTTTATCTTTTATATAAAAACAATGTTTACCGGTGTTCCATCAACGTCAGAAAATCTTCTTTTTAAGCCTTGCCCTTTGTGGTGCTCGGGAATTTCTGCGTTTTGATCGAAATGAGGTTGGTGTTGAGGTGGTTGAATTGCATAATGAATTTGTGTACCATTTTGATAATGAACTTGAGGCGAATGATATTGTATTTGCGGTTGCATTTCAGGCGGAGGAACACCAGGGTGTGGCACATTTGAAGGAGGAATTTGAACCTTTAGATAATTCAATTAAAATATCAGTATCGTGAGATTTAAAAACCAACTCTAAGAGTACGTAATTTACTAACCGAAATCTGATTTTGAGGAGGTTGCGGTAGTGGTTGTCCTTGATAAAGCCACGGTGCAGCTTGGGGAGGTGGATGAGATGGTGGAGGAATACTTGTTATCATGCTCATGGAATGTGGTATTTGATTGACCGATGGAGGTGGAACCATTTGTGGTGGAGGAACTGGCTGCGGTGGCATACCTTGATCTACTGAACGTTTAAAAAGATATAATAAATTGGTTTTCAGTTTCCATTTATATCATTATGTCAATTTTTTCATTATAATTCATCGAATCAAATCAATCAAGATGAAATTTTAATACTTGATGACAGTATGATATTTTTATTTAACTGGACCACGTAATAGGTAGTTTTTGACGTTTAAAATACACTGTAAAAATGATTCATTTACATCTTGATTTCTTTTCACGACGCTACTCCGCAGTGTGGAATAATAAGGTACATATACGGCCGCTTTTTTCTCAAAGTACCACATTACGTGATCCTGCTGAATAAAACAAGACAAGCGCACTTAGCTTACGCCTTGCGCATCAACATTTCTCGATGTGAATGTACAACTTTGCAGATTATAATTGAGAAAAATATAATCATCACCTTCAGGAGGATGTTGTAATTCACTTCCCGGAGGCGGATGATTATGCTCAGTCATAGCCTGAGACGTAGGCACCAAGTACCCTTGCGAAGACGGCGGAGGAGCGTGAATCTGTATCTGCTGCGGAGGCGGTGGCGGTTGTCCCTCAAATTGGGGAGGCATATGTTGAGGGGGTGGCGGAGGTGGTCCCATTCCCTGTGGTGGCGGTGGCTCATGATTTTGCGGAATCGGCTGAGGAGGTGGAGGTGGTCCGTGCTCACCACCGTGCTGAATTACAAACTGCGTTTGACCTTGCGCCACTGATGTTTGTACTGGTGGATGGTACTGAACGTGATAGGCTTGAGAGATTGGAGGTGGTGGTTGATTCGGTGGAAACGGTGGCGGAAAATGCAACTGAAGTAATGAAGGAGGAGGCTGCTGATTCATACCCATGGGGCCTGGAAAATGATATTTTTTTACCATATTTTTGATTTTTACTTTACTCATGATAGTTATTTTAATAAATTATATTCTTTGAACTATACAATTAAATTCTTAAGTTTCATCAACTATTTTTGAACCACTAAGATAAAATTTTAAAATTACTCTGATGAACAGAGTAAATAGTAAAATTATTTTATTGAAAATATGTTTTAATTTTAATTTACGCGATTTTTGGAAGTCACAATTTTATTTATAACATAAATGCGATTATTACAAATTTTAATATGTTTTAAATAATACTTATGTCTAAGTATCATCATAGTGGTTCAAAAGCAGAACCCAATTTTTTTTCTTTAAGTTATAAATCAAAAATTTTGAAAAGTAATAGTATTATAATTGTGACCACTGATAATAATCAAGAACATTTTTATCTTCTGTGGCTTGAAACTCAATTTATTATACTTCTTTAAATATTTAAAAATGTCTACAAAAAAAGTAGATGAAAGTAATGATAGAATTAGAAATTCTCACCTGCTGGTGGCGGTTGTTGTAAATTCACAGTCTCAATAATATTTTGAGATGGAGTCGCAGGTCTAGGTTGTGTATAGACGTATGAAACCCCACCATTAATTGAAGCACTACTACTTATGAAAGTTTGCTGAGGTGGTGGAGGCTGACTCACGACATACATTTGTGCCATTGGCTGAGGAGAATTTTGTGAACCTGGTGGGGGCATGCCTTGAATCTGAAGCGGTGGTGGCTGACCAGGATGTATATACTGAACTTGCGGCGGCGGACCAATTAATTGCACTTGACCCACTGATGAAGGAACAAATGTTTGTAATTCCTAAAAATATTTGTTTATTTAATACCTTATCAAAATTAAAATGACACAAATACATACATAGACAATTAAACACTTTATGTATAAACTTAAAAAAGTTAAAAGAATAAAAAAAAAAAAAAAAAACTAATAAAAGGAACATTTTTATTGAGACATTAAAAAATCGTAAAATCATAATTTAATGCCTACTTGGGGTTGATCTGTTGGTGGCATCGGTCCTGCAGAAACAGGAACATGGACACCAGATACCGGGAGCGTTCCAGGGCCGTGAGCCCCCCCTGCCACGGTGGCTGTGATTATTGTTGCAGGTATCGTTACAACGCTACTTGGAACGCTATGAATCAAGTCTAAAAAAAAGTTTTAGACAAAATTAAATGTAGTTTTTCTATAAGTTAATCAAATTATTTACAACTCAATAGATTCATCTTTAAAATGTTCAAATATGTTTTTAAATGTTTTTTTACTGCACATACTAACAATTCGATTTGTAATATTTCTTGAAAGTATACTTACCTTGATGGATTGTCACAACATTTGGTTGCCTTATGGTACTAATATTCATAGTTTGAAATTGTGCTGAAATAATTAAATTTTATTTAATTAAATTGTTTTGAAATTTAAAATAATAGATTTTTCCTTAAAATAATGGATAATTCCTTTTATTTACCTTGTTGAATTTGTTGTATTGGCGGCTGAGGTAGAACTTGAGATTGTATTGGGGGAGGTTGTTGTTGAATGTAAGATTGTAATTCTGATTGTATGGTTTGTATCAGATTTATAGCTAGCTGTTTTGCATTTTGTAATGCCACAGGATTTGGATGTCTATAAAATTTATAAGTAGCATAATTAATTTAATAAGTAATTCAAAAATACAGAACTTTAAAATTAAGAAAAAAAAAGTTTTAGTGGATGGAATTTTATTCAAAAAAAAGCTTACTCTATACATAAATGAAGAGGTTCTGGCGACTCTGTTCCTAAATTTGGATCAATAAACTGAGAAGTACGACCTCTTAATGTTACAGTAGCACCAGTTTCTCCTCTTATATACAACAGATTAGCACCTCCTGCACCAATAATTCGTCCGCGAAGATCAAAACCTTGTGGCGCATTTTCAATTCCCACACAAATTTTTTCCTACAATTAAAATGTTTAAATGATCCAAAGTTTATTCATTAACATTAAAAACTTTTTAGTTAAAAAAATGAAATGGTTAAAAGAAAGTTATCCTAAAATAGCCTTACCACAGATGGGATTCCAGAATGTAAGCTCATGAGAGGCGGTGGTGCATTTGTAAACCGACTAGGTCGATTTAAAGAACTTCTATGTTCAGTCTTAATAATATCATTTATCTTTTGTACAGCCACTGAAAGAGATAATTATTTTAAGTAATCATTTTTAAAACTTTCACTTCTATGCATACATACAATCAATGTTTTGTTTAGAATGTCCCTGTATGTATAAATAGAGAGGACGTTCGTGAGGACATCGAATTTTTTCTTGATCAGTCATGAAACGTCCTCGAGTAGATACAGTCGCACCTGCAAAGAGAGTGTTACTATCAAATCATGGTTTTAAATTTTTTATCAAGACATTAAAAATTAAATGCATGGGTTTTTTTTCATATTCAATATCTGATGAGATAAATTTTTTATATTTAAATATAATGAAGACAATCTCTCTCTGGACTCTTAGTGAAACTTTTTTTTTTTTTTTTTTTTAATGTTGAATAAACTAAAAATAATTGAGTTGTATTGTCAGAAAGAAAGACTAATATCGATAGTATCATCATTGATGAAATAAAAATTTGTATTACAATTTAAATAATACTAATTTTTCATTTATTAAAAAAATATATGATATTATTATATTGATTGTACCAATAATTGTTTGGATTCATTTTATTTTAAATAAGTACCAAGCTTTATAAAATACCTGAAAAAGAATTAATTTCATCTTGTATATAACCTTTAGTTAATAAGGTACGAGCACTAGGAGGAATTTCATTGATTTCAAATTCTGTAGTGAACATTTCAGTGCTCTTGTACACACCATTAGAAGATGGCATATGCTATGAAAAAAACATTAAATGACATATTAAAAAAACTTATTTTTGGTTTTTAATTTATTGATTCTATAGAAAATTTGTACTACCTTGTTATTGCCATCTAACATTTTTGTTTTTCCTTTTGCCATATGCAAGGAATTTATCCTAATGGCTGCATTAACAGCCTTTTTCATGATAGCAGATATGTGAGCAATTTTAGTTATCATTTGCTTAAAAATCTAAAAATTCATCTCAGATAAACTAGTTTAGATGGAATACCAGGAACATCT
Organism: Encarsia formosa; assembly: GCA_038277355.1. NCBI lineage: Eukaryota > Metazoa > Arthropoda > Insecta > Hymenoptera > Aphelinidae > Encarsia > Encarsia formosa. Next base: position 33,154,201 of record CM076188.1, on the reverse strand, counting down.
TTTTTCTCTGAGCAGTGCATGATGTAGATTAAATTTAGCACATACCTTTAAAATTTTCAATTTTCTGTAATCTATCACGTTTCTAATGCTAATGCTCCATTGAATCTAACATAAGAGAAGGGTGTAATCAAAGTCCTACAGTGAACTAACGAAGAAATTACAGCTCGTCGAAGTATATCCATGTAGACTTTCAAGTAAAAAACCTTAGAAGTTTAAATACTTTTTTCTACTATTACCTAAAAATTATTAGAATCCTGTAAAAATAATTAAAATATATGAGTTGAAATACTTTCATACATTAAATACAAATCAGAGCTTCATAAAAAAAAAATTTCCTTACAATTTAGACATACCATTTAAAAAGTATAAAAAAAGTCATAAGTCTACAATCCTTACAATTCAAAGTAATTTAAAAATTTGTTAATACAATGATATGAAATTTAAAAATTATGAATTTATACAAGACTTTTAATTACATGTTAAGCTATTTTTGTTTTTAAAAGTGCATAATAATATTACTTATAAAATTTTTAACAAGCATTTATGCTTTTATAGCAGGGATTAAAATGAATTGAGATGACCATGCTTTGGGAAAAGTAAGATGATTATTCTAAATTGAATATTTCCTTTTCAACTAATAGACATTAATTTACTTATTTAAATTTGATTAGAAGTAAAAATTTATAACAACCAATCTGTTACTGGTACATAATTAAATATTTTTTAATTTTTATTAATTAAAAAAAAAATTATAGAGTTTAAAAAATCTAAAATTAAACATTGACTTTCATAAATTTGTCTAGTTATTCCATCACTTGTGTTACACTAAGCTCTCATTTTTTCAGTAGAAAAACTTTAAAAAATTATTACTTATTTTAAAATTAACAGTAAAAAGGATTAGACAAATATGTTGACAACAATAGAATTCATGTGATGTCTTTAATCAATGGCTGATAGATTTAATGTATCTAACAAAGTTCAATCACAAGGCAAATAGATTGATCTTTTAATCAAAATATAAATAAAAAATACATTAAACCAACCTTTCCACTCTATAGCAGTTACTCTTTAACCTGGCACAAGCAAACTGCTTCCCCTAAAACAGGTGCAAGTACAATATCTCGGTATCTAGAGCCATTTGCCAAAAAGAAATCGCCAGAAGTGCACTCTCTTTTCGTTCACAAACTTGATTGATGTTTCCGACTTCTCACCGATGAACCTTGCATCTATGCCCACAGCAAGGACCGCCGCAACTGCATATTTATGGACGACGTTGACGACGACGACGAAGGCAACGATGACGAGCTCAAGGATTTCCCGGACATTGAATTCTATGAAGTTCAATCTCCCTGCATTTAATCACTTGGTTTTTAACCGCACTAGCGTAGGTGTTTTTGACCTTCTCAAATCAACTCGATGTGGAACCAAAGATTTTTTGGAACTGCGACGAAAAAATTAGCCAACACACAAGTGCACACAAGGAATGAAGACGACAATACTTCAGCACGCGAGGTGTAGATACAATAGTTGTATACTCTATAACTTGACAAATTTTTGGAACGGTCAGAACTCCGACTCGAGGACGCGGACTGAGAGATATTGGCAAGGGGAGAGAAGAGGAGGGAAAGCTCATACTCAGGATTGGTTAGTTCCGGTAGAACTTGGGGGTAGGATGGTTAGAAAAAAATGCCGTGGCGCTAGTGGCAAGACCCTCCTCATTGAAAGTATATCTATATTTTTTTATGTATAGATATACTTTCAATGAGGAGGGTCTTGCCACTAGCGCCACGGAATTTTTTTCACCCTAACCATCCTCATATTTCTTAGTGCGGGAAATTCGAATTCTCCTGAAGGTTTTTTAGTATATTCGCGCGGTTACTTACCAGCTATAACTTAACTAATTTAACTTTCTATTGAATTTATTATTTAAATATTAAAATCATTATTATACATAAAAAACTGTAAGTCAGCAGAGCAGTTTGAGTTTTCATTCGTTATTACGATGAGTACAGTTTTTTTCTTTTGTTTTTCTTATTTACAGTCACCATGTTTATGCTCCTTTTTATTTACCCATATACCTACCGAATGGTTTATTTACCATACAATTTGCTGGATTTGTTCGGAAAACTCAGAGTTTGAAGTAGCCCCCGTCGAGATAATTAATTTGACAGCGCTGAACCAGCAGGCTCATGGGAAGTTATAATAGGTACCCCAATTATTGCCCCCAGTCAGTCCCAGTCAAGATTATCAGGTAAAATAACCGGCCCTAAAGCAATAGGGGTGAACGTAGGGATCAATATTACCGACACTACAAACGAAGATAACGATAATATAATGTAAGTTGGTTGCACCGGGATTCGAACCCTATATAGACCTCTCGAACGACGATGTTTCTCTGCCACGCAGAATAAGCATAATATAAAAAAAAAAAAAAAAAAACGACGATGTTTCTGAGGCTAGCACGCTATTACGCTAATCACGGACTCATCGCTGCTTATGAGTACCTACAGTTATCGTAATGAGACAAATTATTACACAGAAAATACATCAGATACATGTTACCGTTAAAAAATAATTTAATTATTTATGAATTGCAAAAAACAAATTTCTGTTTATATCCTCAAAATTTAGCCTGGCTACAAATAATTTTTTTTTTTACCATTTTAATCCTAAAAAAATGATCTATCTTTTAATATTTTATGAAAATTTTCGATAATTTTATCTCAAAGTTATCATAAATAAACGATAGCCTCCCATAAGAACCTGTGTTCTATGACGTAATTTTCAATTTGTCGTAACTTTAAAAAATGGCCGGTAGCCTAAATTTTTTCTTATACCGATCGAATCTGCAATTAACAAAGAATATATTTTTCAAGTTCTAGCTTGCTACACAATTTTAAACCATAATCGAATGAGTCTCTTCAATCACAAAAAGATGTCTATTCAAATAATTTGCCATTTTTTGATGATTTATAAATAAAAAAAAAAAAAAAAATCTCAGTCTATAAGCTGATTTATTATTTTCTTGCTTGTTGCACTACTCTTATCAGTATAAATAATTTCTTTGTATTGATCATAGATCAAAATCTTATATCGCCAGCCGTAGCTATACGTGTACCAGACGTTGCCACGTTGATACAGATTAAGCCAACGACTTTAATAAATATAGCAAATCTAGTATATACCAACGTATTAACTATGATCGCAGTGCCAGTAGCTCATAAAGCTAAAATTTTTTCTCTATGAACAGATGAATAACAGCCAGTCTTTGGACTCTCTTCAAAAAATTGTGGGGTCCAATAATTAAGTCTTTAAATTTAAACTTATTTTTCCAGATTAAAAATTTTTAATTCTTCAGACTTGCAAAAGTTGATTGAAAATCCCAATATAATTGTAGCAGTCAAATTATGACTTATGAGCTTAGAGAAAATGAATCCAAGTCCTAATCCTTGATTTTCAGACTCATGAGTTCAAGTGATCACATTCACGGTTCTCTTTACTTCTTGAATTCAAAACTCAACCATTTTCTTATCTTCATTTCAAAGCATGAAAAATTTTTTTTAACTTGTAAAGTTTACTCATGATACTTAATACATTTTTATCTATAAAAATTCTTGTAATCATCTTTTACTATGAAATAGTCGATGAAAAAATATTTTCTAAAATTTTTGACGATTCTATTAATCGGATGTTTACAGAGTTATCTCATCTACGAAATCTTGAATTGCTCAGTTACTCATATAAATATATATAAATATAAGTAACTGAGATCGATTCTGTTGTCATAAATCATTTAGTATGAATGAGAAAAAATTTTTGTAAATTAATATTTTTACTAACTAAAAGAAACAAGATGGCTTCATGTAATAGTAAAATTAAAATTTAAAGTAAAAATGTAAAAATAGATAAAGCCGTAACATGAAAAATCCTATTCTTGAATTTCTGAAATTATCAATTCTTTATGAAAGACAAAAAGTTGTATAATATTTCAGTCTCCTCCCCTATTTAAGTTATCTAATATTAGTGAAAGCAGCAATTTATAAATTTTAAAAAATCTTCTGTAGGTATGGTTTTCTGATTATATATTTATTATTCAAAAAGTTCATTTAATTTTCAATTTTTTCTCACATTTATATAATTTAGTTATTTATATCACTCAAATAATACATAATTAAGCGAATTTATAGCAATAATTATTAATTGAAACAATAAAAACGCTGACGATTCGATCGACCCTTGTCTCGCTTCATATACGTAACTGGACTCTGGTAATGTACTGTGGATCACAGAATGCATGAAAGCCTGCTGGTCTCACATTGCTCGATCAGCAGAGCATTGTTGCTTGTGTGTGGTAACTTTAGATCTGGCTACGTGATTGACTGCCAATTTCGAATGGAGCTTTTGCTCGTTTGATTCATTATCACTCACGATGTATTTCATGTTTCTTGCAGTTCCAATATATAGTTATGGTTGAACTTAAAACATGAAAAAATCCTTCTTCTGCATCATTATTCTCCTATTCAAGATTTAATCATTTAATGACGAGGTAAATACGATTAAAAGACAGAGTAATTATTATGATCGACATAATTGATGATCATCAACATGCTTGACACACTTGCTACCGCGGTCTAATTATTACCATTAGACGAATTTGTATTCAGGATAAACATCAGTAAATTCTTTTTTAATTTATTATTATTTTTTTTTTTTTATTGTTGTAAACGAAAACATTCTACCCGGATTTCTCATCATCTTGTGAATCCGTTTGGAATCTGTAAGTTTTTCAAAGTTGTTTTTTAACCGTAAATTATTCTTACATTTTAATTCTTTTGATTAATCCAAATTAGAGCAGAAAATTCATCGATGTGAGCAAATAATTATTTTTGTTTATTATTGAAAGATTTTTTTACATTTATTTTTCAGATTTATCAAACTAAATTATTGAATTTTCCCGCAATAACTACAGTATAAGTATCTTGATCATGTATTAAAAAGAAAACTTACAAACAAACCTAAAGAGAGATTTTTTCCAAATATGTACATATAAACAAGCTATCGATTCAGACGACCCACGCGCGGCAATTTTCCTGTGAACCGGAAAACTTATTTTCCACTAACTGCACGTTATTGAATTTGGTAATTGAACAGCGATCCAAAAGATGTTATTGGATTTGTCGCCTGTAAAGAAACGTATTATACTTTTTCACGGTCGAAATAGACTCTTGAAAATAATTAAGCAACTAATTATTCTAGCAATTATTAAAACTTAAAATAAAAAAATTTCAAAAATTGTTTACTGCTTAATATACTTTACTATTTGAAAAACTTTTATTAGGATTTTCCGGATAAACTAAATGGTTGCATAAATTACAGTAAGAATTGATAGATTTAACTTAACTTTTCTGTAAATATGCTTTGTCACTGATTATATACATAAAACTTTTTCGATACTAATTTTTACAAATTTATTAAAAATAATGTTTAAAAGTTTGAGGACGCAGAGAAATCATTCCTAATTGAAAATTTAATGCGCTACATTTTATGATTGGGCCTTTGCAAGCTAGATTTGTATGCGAAATTTTTCTCATTTAAGTTAGAACCAAATAAATTTCTGTAGATTCCTTGAAGTTAGTCTAATCATAATAATACTAATCATAATAAATAAAGAAAAAAGTTTTTCTTCTAATTTTAAATTTTATGCACCCGCAAGGGCCCTCGGTCGGTACGACCCCTACGCTGCCAAACCTACTTATTGAAGAAAATTTCGTGAAAATGAATAGTAGTGAGTGACATCTATAATGAAAATAAGAGAGTGCTGGTAAAAGAAATGAGGATTAAGGGACGAAGAGGGTTGGTCGTATCGGTATTCGCTGGTCCGTTGTGTCGGGGACCGGAGCCCCTGGGAGCGCAAGCCTGACCAGTATGTCTAAAACCTATTGGAATCTTGCACGAAGAGAGGGGTACCTAATGAGGGCGGTACGGTCGTGCAAGACCCTATTAGATACAGACTTGCTTCTCAGTTCATAGTCTAATTGCGTCAGGTCAGTTCGAGTGTCCGTTTAAAAATCCAAATCATTCATCACATTTTTCATTTATTTATTTTACATTTGTAATTTTCAGTTTTGCGAAGCACTAATGTGGTGCAACCAGTACCTTTTGTAAATATCTGCAATGGACCCATACTTGTACACAATTTCTGAGCTCCAGAAGTTTCTCATTGACAGGGGATTAGAAATCAAGGGAACTAAGACAGCTTTGATCGACAGACTGATCGATAATGATCCTCAATGTTTTCAAATTCTACCTCCGCCTTCGAAAGCAAACACGAAAACGCACCAGTTACTAGACAATCGACAAGAAGTTACCGCACTTGAAACTGACAAAGCTGGAACTGCTGGTATTTTTATAGTAAATCCATGTCCACCATCAACTCTGATAAGTGCTGACAATATGCAAAAAGATGATAGTAAGCGTGAGCCCCTTCAACCTATGGATCGTAATGATCTTAGATGCAGAATGAATAATTCTCGTAATTTGCGACACGACTACAATGAAAGTTAAAAGTGAAATATTTGTGCTAGAAAGTGATACATATAGCTACAATAACAAAAATTAATGGATTATTTTTAAAAAGTTTTTATTTTATGACGAACTTTTTTTTAAACACGTTTACGTAAAATTAGTTACAACTTTAATGAACAACTATAACAAGTGTCACCTTTTTTCACAACTCAGTCAAATCTACTACTTCTACTTGGAATTAAATTAAGATTCTCGGAAAAAAAATACTATAAGTGATTTAAAAAATAAATGGAGTATTTATTTGTAAGAACAAATGACAAAACTTATAACTGGAGTAAAAATTGAAGAAAAAAAAGTAGCAACAGCGAATAAATCAATTAGTCTGATGATTCAATAGAACCAGGTAGTTAAGGTGGTTTTCTACTAAATGTACGACAATAGAGAATCAGTCGAAGTTTTCTGGAGTTGTTTATTGGATATTACTTATATTGCTTTTTATTGATATTGACTCAATACTATTGACATACTAAATAATATTGATTTATAGAACTCAAATTTAAAACTGAAGCATGTACTCGTGCAATCATATTACCATAATGTAAACAAAAACAATAATGTAGCAACTTGCTGATCGTAAGACGTGTTTACACTTAAATTAAGAAGAAAAGAAATTGATCGTTATTTAAAAGCTGATCGCGAAGCGCTGTTCCCGTTGAAAGACTTTTCTTGCAATCTTTTTTGGTTATGACTAAAACTCGTACTCGATGAACGATGATGTTTTAAAGACATTAGTATGTATAAAAAATTAGATGTTCAGCGATCTTCGAGCTCAAATCTGCGGCACCGATTTTGGATTAAATATCCCATTCATTTCATTAGATTGTTCTATCGAAAGATGTTATAAATTTTATATTGTTTTTAACTCTTGTTGCATAATAAAATTCAAACGATAAACTTATAAGCACATTTAGTAAATAATAAAAATTATAATAGTACAAGATAAGCTTTATTATTTCTAATGATAATACTTTCTTAAAATTTGATTTGCATAATATCTAACTATTCATAAGGCAAAAAAAAAAAAAAAAAAAACACCATAAGCAGTGGTATATATACACCTTCATTTCTTATTCGTTTTTTTCTTACTTTTTTTCTTCATAGTATACGTTTACTTGGTTTAATAGGTCATGATTATTACCAGGAGTTTCCAAAATTAAAAAGGGTCATTACTATTTATTTATTTAATAATAACAATGATTTTTATTTATTTTGCTCGCTTAAGTTTTTATTACTAATAATTATTCACCCCTCTTCGATCCTCAGCTTCTGCGGTAAGGAATCGCTGTGATGACTACTTTTTTTTTCATTTTTTAGTACTGCTACGTTAAAGGGTAATGTAAATGATTTTTGAAAGCAACAAATTTTACACTATTTTTTAACAATTTAAGCAAACGTATTTTATTTTGCCACATGGGTGGGGTAGCAACAGGGTAACAGCCGAGCGCTCGCACAAGGACCCTTAATTTTTTTTTCATTTTGAAGGGACATTTTTGTCTTTAAAAAACAAATTTTAAATGTCATTAAAAAAAGAAATTGCTTCTAAATAGTTTGAACTTTAATTTGAATAAAAAAAAGTTTAAATTAAATGGTTAAATATTTTTTTACAAGCATTTGAAGTTCGAAGTGCCCTGGCCCCAACTTACCCTGTTCAATGGAGAGTAGAAACGTTAAGAAAAATGTTTTGATTTTTTGTAGAAAAGAACTTACGAAGTCATAAAAAGTTAAAAAATAAATATTAATAAAACAATTTTAAGTAATTTGGCATAATAATTTTTTTTTTTTTTTTTTGCTAGCTCTGGTAGAAAACCACCAGATAAATCCCGTAAGAGAACACTCCCTTCTGCTTTCTCCCACTCACTAGCCGCCCCCTCAGCATCAGTCTGCCGGGGAATTGGAAGCGAGAGTCGGCGGAGGAGCCTCTGCGATAAGATATACAGCCAGCCGCGCGCACTTTATTCTGCACTCGCGTTCGGATTTCGGAATACTCTCAGTTTAGTCAGCAGCGCGCCGCCGCACGCCTCGGTCGTGCGATCTGCTGCCAGCCTACTATACGCTACCTACACGAGGAGTTGGCTGTTTTATACCCTTAATTTGTACATACTTTTAATTTAAGTTTACTTTGGTGATTTTCAATATTGTGCAGCAGACACGAAATTGTGCGCGTCATAGCTCTCTACTTTTTCATTTAAAATTAATATAATAGTGCTTAGGTAGATTATAAATTGAATGAGGTAGCAATGTCGGGCCCAGTCAGGGTCGTCGCCGGTACTCTCTTCGGCATCCTGGTCGTTCTAGGCGTCACACGAATGGTTGTCGCCAGATCCTGGGGTAAGTTTTATCTTATGATTTTCTCTAACTCCAAATTATGCGCTCTATACCACTATAGCAGCCGGTGTGTCTGGGTAAAGGTCGGGCCACACTAACGAGCTACCTTGACTATTACGTAAAATTTTGTTTTTTTTTTTTTTTCTTTTTTTATTATTATTATAATTGAATGGTAAATTATTCAGGAAATTTTTTGTTAACTTCGAGCAATGTAATGTCATGTCACGTGGAAGACAATTATTTAAGTGTCATTTGCTAACGCACTGGTACACGGCTGTCTTAAAATTGTTTTATAATAAATTGTTACTTAACCATTCGGTGATTCGACATTTAGAGTCCGTGACAATTATACACATTTCAAGGTTCTAGTTAAAAAAAAAATTTTAAATCTTTTCGAGCGCCCGGTTCTAGCGGTACTGTGTTTTGAAAAATGATTAAGAGTCAATTTGAAAAGTATGTCACTCAAGAATTTGTGCACTCCGGATCTGCAAGAAAATATCTAAATAAAAACAAACATTGATTAAGATAAGGGTAATCATGAATGAAAAGTTGGAAGTCCCGGTGTTGGGTATACCTAGTTATTCACATCGAAATTGGATCTTGAAGCGATAAGGTGATAAGTGATAAGAAGAGCGGTGAGTTTGGGGGTTTCCCATTAGCGGTTATCAGAGATTAAAGTGTAAAATAGTTGTGCGAGCAGCTTAAAGATCGAGCCGTGGCCGCGTGTTCTCCTCGGCGCGGAGGGGGACCTCCATTCGCGCGACTCGGCTCGTCACGTAGGCCAGCCAGCGGTTCAGTAGCCTCGCAGCGCGCGCATCTCACCCCCCCGCCGGAACGAACCTTTTCACCCCTTGCGATGCCTTTTTTTTTCAATTCGTATCGATATATCAATGAGTTACCGCCACTATAAGTAGCTTGAAGATTAGTTCTTGCTAATGCTTACGTAGGTAGCAGCTACCCTTTTACGTAATTAATGTCACCGGGTAGAGTTGAACTTCTACAACGGTGATCAGCGATACATTTAGAATATTATTATTTAACGCGATTGCGATTTTTTACCTTTCTTAATTTGTATTTAATTTTTTTTTTGCAATTTTCTAGATAAAATTTTCTTATTCTTTATTTGCCCTCGTGCTTTGAGTTCGAATTTCGACGCTCACTGCAAAAAAATTGTTATATTCTAAACATTACTACTGAAATTAAAAAATAAAAAGCTTGCAACTGGAAAGATGTTTATCAGTAGACATGCTCACTATGATTGATAATTCAAAATTTAAATCCATAATTACACACACAATCACTTTGTCATAGTAAAATTAAATTTTTCAAAGATACCTCGAAATATACTGTACACTATAATCTTTATATCGTGACTATTAATTTTTGTCATTCTATAAACTGATTGCATTAGTTAAAATTTTTTGAGATTCAGAAAGCTTGTTAAAAAATTAATCAACTATAAATAAATTCCCTTTTTTCCCCCGTATCAATTTTTTGTTGAGTTTAAAAATGTTGAGCTTTATTTAAAAAATTTTATTTGAATTTATTTGAATTTTCTTGACAATTAAAAAAAAAAAAAAAAAAAAAAAAAAAAAAAGAAACTATACATGATTATAAATGGTAATCAATTTCTTATCGGCGTTGCTGCTCTATAAATTTGTTATTATAAAAAATAAGATTTGTTGAATTTTTATATAAACAGTGTTACAGTAAATTTTCAAAGAAGTCTGAATCAAAATAAGTCCAAAAAATCTCACTTCGTCTAAATTAAGTCTCGTTTTTAAATGGTTATTATTACTCCCAGTGAATAAACGCGATCAGTCAATATCAGATGCAAGCTCAGATTCTAAAATGTCAATGCGAATGAATTGTAAATTTCAATCGTCAATGCGCGCGATTGAAGCAGCCGCGGTTACGAGAAAATGGAAAGAAACAAAAAGAAAAAAATACTTCGGGTTTTAGATATTTATAGAGTATATATTTCTTGCGATTCCAAAAACCTAGTACGTTTCAATAATTTCCATTCGTGAAAATTGGTCTTTAGAAAATTATAGAAATCTCAATATAAAAAAGAGTGTTTGATGGAAAATTTCAAAAGAGTCTTATTGATAGACTGAAATCTTTATAAGAGATCCATTTGATGCGCGTGAAAAATGCGTTTGTTTTTACTCGGAATAGGGTCTCATATGATGGAAAATCTTCGGATCTTCATTGACGGAAAATTTATAACGTTCATTGTTTATTTATGATTTATATTTTTCTAGATTCTTCACGGATGCATTATTTGCAATTATTTCAATAAACATTCGCTACAAATTATTCCAATTATCTTTTTCAAATTAAAAAACTTTGAAAGCTTTTCTAGCGTCGCAGATGCTTCTGTGTTTTTGACCTGAAAATTCTTTTAGAAAGACGAAAGTTGTCAAAAAATTTCAGGCCAACGAATTGCACAATGCTACATGGCAGATTCAAACAATCAATTAATATTTTTAAACTCATTTTATAAATTTTACCCGCGTTTTGATGTCTTAAAAAAATATATATATAATTAAAAATTCTGCCGTGTTGATTTTGAGAATTTTAAAATAATTTATTAAGTAATTAATAATATTGAAATAAAAAAAAAAAAAACTAATTTAGTAAAAATAATTAAATATTCGCACAACAAGTTTTATATTATCTTAGTTTTATTTATATCTTATGAGTACGATAATTTATGGTTTATAATTAATAATATAATTAATATTATAATTTATATTTTTATCTAATCTTGTGCTTTTCTACTCGCTTTTCTATTCAGAATTTTAGAAGCAGCAAAAAAATTTATTCTCATGTCAGCTTTTTGCTTTTTTATTTTATTGAAAAATTTGAAGAATTCCTCAAAATAAACTTTAACGAGAAATTGTTTCAAGTTCATTGCCATCAACTATAATTGCGTAAGTGCATGTTTCCGTGAGTTTGGTTTGAAAATAGTTGCTACGAACAAACTGACTTATTTTTCAACGGTTACTGCAAGTACAAATGAAAAAAAAAAGATATTGAAAACAAAATAATTTTCAGAGCTTGACATTGTAAAATTAAAGTGCGTTGATAATAGTGGGGTCACCGCATAATAATTATAACGAAAATCAATTTGATTAAACCTATATTAAGATAAAGAAAAAATTCACATGCAAAATTCAATACAAAGTCATCGCGAATTTTTCAACATTAAAGATAAAAATCAAAAAAGTACATATTAAACAACAAATTTTCAGTTTGGTTACCGAATCATTTGTAGCAACCTTATATTATAGATTTTTTATATCTGAGCTGCATCATCAAATTGTGTACATATGCAACAAACTTTTTTGCACCTCTATTTTATGATGTGACCCTCGCGAGATTAAAGTGCATTGAAAACTCGACACAAATCACATCAGTAGGTTTTTTTTTCACACGGCTACTGAAAATTTCGGGAGTTACGAACGTGTGCTCGTATCATAGCTCTAGCGGTATATTTTTAGAAAGGTGGTGTTTTACGCCGGTGATCTGTAAGATTAACTTGATAATTTTTAGCCCGACGACACGCGGCACAATACACATTGATTAATTTTTAGCTTATACGGCTTTTAACATATTCAGTTTATTACTTATACTAGAAATATTAATAAAAATGCTAGATAATAATTTTTTCATTATAGCTCTTAGCGATCAATGAATTTAAATTTGATGACCGAGCGATAATTTGAAATTAAATAAGAGTTTCTTGAACTTAAAGAAAAATGATTGGTTTGTGATCGAGTTTGTGATTAAAATTTTAAAACATTTTTTTAACTCAAGCCCTTCATCATAACTGTTTACTCAAGTACACAGTTTAATTATCAAAAATCGATTACTAAATCAGTTATTTGAGCGTTTCAAAAAACCTTATCTTCAGTTTTTTAACGAATTTTTTATGAATATATACGCACGACCACTTCGGATTTACGTAAGAAATGTCGAGAAAAGCCTTGCTTATCAATGCAAATATCGAGGTAAATATTTAGCTTTCTATGAGTGACGTTTTAAATGCGCTTAATCATAAGTACTCGTACTAAAAAATCAATATAAATATATTTTAATAAATTTAAATTTTTAATATTTTTATTATAAGTATTTAAAAAATTGTAATTTTCAAACTGAGTTTAAAATTACTATCACCGTGCCAAAGGTATAAGGTGAAAAAAATTTCGTGACGGTGAAAATAATCTTGACGCTGACGACACGCATTAGCGCAAATGATGATAATGCGCGAAAGTAATACCGTGCGTAGCAGTTTTTAAATGCACGTAGGCCTGTCTCGTATTTTCTTCTAGAACTAAAGTATTTAATTTATTTTATAACATACTGGGAATTATTAGAAATAAAAAATCGAGAAAAAATAAATTAATTGCCTGAAACATCAATTGCACTTTAAAATATTAATTTTATAACTTTTTTTTTATAAGCAAAATAATAATAATAACAATAATATAATTATTAATAAATAAGTCATGACTGATCATTTAATTCTGCTTTGATTAAACATTATCTATTACATGTCATGATATTTAATTAAAGCATTATAAACAAATTAAATTATATTATATTTGTAAATAATTATATATTTATTATATACAAATATGATTTTAATATTTCATTATTTTTAAGTAGATAGGTTATTAATTATTTTATTTTATTTTTTCCAACTTTTTTATTTATTATACCATTTTGCAAAATGAAAAATTTTTTAAAGTGATTAATTTGTCAGTTCATTTTATCTTGTGGCGCCGCGAGTCATCGCGCCACCAAGCCGTGTTCGAACTTCGAAGGAAGCACTGAGCAGCTTTTTTTTCCACGTTCAGACGCCTAACTCGCGGTAGGGTCATGAGTTCGGCCCTATAGCAATCATCGTGTTCTCATGTTTTCTTGTATTATTAATTAAGTTCGACCAAATAAAGTTTTTTCATTAGTTAATTGCTATAGTTAAACACCTTTTTCTGCCACTCTTTAACCTCGTTTCCATAATCTTATTAACTGTATGTTTTTTTAAAAGAATAAATAAAGATTTTTTAATTATTTAACTAGATGACTTATTTGAATAATTACCGCGTTATAGCTTCATTTTGAGTAATTTAAAAGATAATTGATGATATAACTTTGATATAAATTTTTGAATACCTATTTCATAATTTGCATGTGTGTACACATTATGCAAACTAGATAAACAGTGTTCATCGTAAATAAAACGATTAAGGCTTTTTCTGAAACTCAGTATAACCAATATATAAAAGTTAATTTAATTAAATATCATCCATTACCTAATGATTAGTTATATGGAGACCATATCTTCATTATCAAGTTAAATTACTTGAGGACTCAAATTACTTATTCTTTAGACTATTTAGCTTTCAAAAGAAAAAAAAATAAAATAAAAACCTATGCATTTCAATGATCATGTACATACAATGATATTAGTTTAAGTTTGAATATAACGGATATTAATTCTGCCTTGGAAAGAAACGATTATATTTTTTTGTTTAAACATCTAAATGATGCTTAATCGTGCTGACTTAGACGGAAAATGTACACTAGGCAAGTCAGTCAGAGATCAACAACTGTTAGTGTGTAAAATTGTTTATTTATTTGTTGTCTTTATAAGCCGATTCATTACAGTGTAATAATGCAGGTTCTTGTAACTTGCAAGAGAATGCTTTTCCTTATGTTTATCAAGGGTAAAGTCGTCGCGCTGCAATGATATTGATAAGTGAATTGAATCAGAATTTGATTCGACCTTTCATTCTCTCACATGTTCGTGCACTACAAAATTAAACTTGAAATTATTCACACTTTTTTTATTCTTTCCATTATTCTACTTTATCAGGGTTATTCCATCATTTCGTAATATGCTTTTTTTTTTTAATAACGAAGCATATATGTGAGAATTCCAGTTAAATAAAAAGTTTATTGAACATCAGCTTTTACTAAACTGATAATTTAATTAAATAGTGTACATTTTTCTTCTATTAACTAATTAATCTTAAAGGTATAGGTGTTAAGGGGCATATTTTTTTCCTAAATCAGCAGAAAAAAATATATATAAACCGAGGATAAAATTTACGCTTGTTCGTAGTCAAGACCTAGAGGTCAATCAGTTTTTCATAATGTCAAAATATGTGCGATGTGCTCGTCCGTCCAACGTACGTCTTAAAAAACTGGAAGTTCTGGTTTTCAAATTTTTACCGCAGATGTTCAAAAAATTTCATTCAATATTTGCAAAATTACTTCGTCTTTGATAACATTAAAAAATTTATGTTTTTAAATCACGAACTCGTTACTAAATCCTTTTAGAAATGCAATATTTTCAGAAATTATCTGATAATGAACTACTTATTTACCTGGCAGTGAAAAGTAGTTGGATGTATACGTGACATAGATTCAAAAAAACCTTGAAATATGTACAGACAAGAATAATGATTTGTACGAAACTCACTGGGATAAAAGTTAAAAAATCAAATTTTAACACATATCAGTTTGCCAGCCTTATCAAAAAATATGTAAATAAAGTTAAAATTTTGTGAATAATCTTTCAAGTTCATTGCTAACCCTGATTTAAAAAATTATTCAATATTATTTGCAGAAAAAAAGTTATTTAAAAATATAACGTTTTGTGATTTGTTTCAGACGTGGCAGTATCAGTGGGAAAACGAGTCGAATTCTTTGCGGAAAACGGAACGCTCACAGACCATGCGGTCATTTCAAATAATGACTCTACCCTCGTGGGAATAGCCTATGATGACCAAACTTTTACAATGTTCCTGAGTGATGAGAAAGATAGTAATTACTCGATCTTCAGCATCGATTTGAGAGAGAAAAATATCACCGCCAAGCCTTTACTAAAGAGTTAGTTTTTCTTCGTATACTTTACGTAAACACGGATTTTCGAAAACAGATATCTTCTATTTTCCCGGTTACCGATAAAGACTTTTTAAAATTATTTCATTTTAACTACTGTACCAAATTATTTATCGAGTTTATTAAAACGGAATTTTGTGTTTTTGTAATTAGATACAATGATATGAAATTGAAAAAAAAAAAAAAAAAAGTCTTTTAGGAGTATAAATATATATAAGCAACGGATTTTATTTAAACGAGTTCAAAATAAAACTCCTATACTTCAGATACATTTTTCTGTATTTTTTTTTTTTTTGAATTTTTTACGTTTAGTTTAAATTTAATTTTGATAAAAAGTAACATATTAGTTACAATTACCCAAATTTTTTTAATATAAAATTTTCTCCAAATACTTCTTATTTTGAAAAGATTAATAAAACAAGTTTTATTTAGAATGTCCCAATCAATCACTGATAATCGTAATTTTGTGTTTTCAAATTATAATACTGTATTTTAGGACGAAAATTAAAGTTTTTTTAACGCATTTGATGATATTTTTTCCTCGTTAAAAATATGTCGGCAAATTTTAAATCTTACGTTAATTGATGATACTCTACTTTTTTTTTTCAATTCAATTTTTGTTTTCGATGATCGTGCACTCTGTCACGTAGTCTAGGTTGAATAAATTTCGGGTTTAAATTGCCTCACTTCTCTCTTGTTCTTTAAATACAACTCACTTGAATTCTCATGATAGTTCGGGTAGACAAGCAATAAGCTGCAAATTTTTTCAATATTAAAAAATGTCATAAAAATGTATGAAATTTTTTTTTCAGATCTAGACTCGAAAGTAAAGAGCATGTTGTTCGACAGTAATTCTCGGACACTCTTTTGGGCTAGTGAACGGGCGATTATGAAAATGTGGATACCGTTAAATAAAGCGCCAGGACCGGCCGTAATCCTGCACAAATTTGACACCGAGAGACCTCACGGAATTGCTCTGGACTCTTGTAACAGGTTAGTTGTTCCTCAGGAGCTATTGTCAAGTTGCTTTTGAATTAATTTAATTTATATGCACAAAATTTTTTAAATTATCTTTTAGGTCTATATTTACTGTAGGCTAAAAAGTTTATTTAGTTTTACCCGGCAAAAGAGTTTTGATCAAATTTTTTTTATAAAAGTAGGACGACCGTCTGATAAAGACTTCTTCAATTAATCAATTCTCAAAACTAGTCTGAAGCAATTAACGATCGTGTCGCGAATGTGTGAGAAAAGTGTACTATTGGATAATTCACGAATTTTTATTCAATTTAATCATTTTGTCAATTTAAAACTTTGTCATTCTAATATACCAACGTCAATTCTTTCACGTCGCATTTTTTAGTTATGCTTGTATGCTTTTAAGTTAAACATTTTTTGAAACGTTTTGAACATGATTTTTTGTTGTTAACTAGGTTCAGCATTAATTATTGTACTTTGGGTATCATTTTATTAGATAATCAAGCATTTTATAATCTTGGACTACCTATGTAGCTCTAAACTCAAATGTATCTTGTTTAATGTATAAAATTTATGATTGTTCTTACAAGTTTAATTTTTAAACAAATCGAAATAATTATTCTAATAATGTCATCGTAAATAGTTGACTAAAATGAAGTACTTAAAAAGAAATAAAATAGTATTAAGGATTTTTGTTTATTTACAGACATATATACTGGACTAATATCAATTCGAATCCGAGCATCATGCGTTCGAATTTCGATGGCAGTAATCGTCAAGTTATAATATCATCTGGTCTTTACCGACCTTTGGGTATAGCCGTGGATCGCTTTGATTCAAAACTCTACTGGACTGACGACGAAGAAGGCATTCATTACAAAGTGGAAGTGAGCAACCTGGACGGAAGTGATCGCACGGTTATTGTACAGAATACACACTGCGAGCCGGACTCCTTAACCGTTGATCGTCGTAATCTCTACTGGACAGATTCTGTGCACAGTGCCGTCTGGAAAGCGCATAAGAAGGCCAACGTAAATAGTGATTTACCCTATAAATTTACGGCCTACGACGTATACATGCCATTTCACCCTGAGGGTGTTGTTATCAGAGATAATACAGGCAAAATAGATTGTAATAGTATGATCAAAGAGGTCAAGAGGGTAGTAACAGCCTCTCTGTCTCCACCCAAACTTATGAATCAGAGCTTTAATAGTAATACTACTAGTGTTGAAAATGGCAAGAAGGAGCTATTCATGTGTTTTAACGGAGGTCTCGTTGAGAAGACCGAATCTCGTTGTCGATGTAAACCAGGGTTAGTTGTTTTTACCATCCTATTTTATCACTTTTAGAGTTATGAAAATCAAAATATTTTTTCATATTTTTTGTTTTTCAAGCTTAAAATAAAAATTTTTTTTTACAGGTACAGTGGCACAAAGTGCGAAATTTCCGCGTGCCACAATTACTGCCTTAGAGGAGAGTGTTTTTTAAATGATATGGGTAAGCCTATGTGTAAATGTGATTCGACCTACGATGGTCCAAGATGCGAAAATGATGTCTGCCAAGGCTACTGTTTAAACGATGGTCAGTGTTCAATAGATGATAAAAAACCTTCTTGTAAGTGTAAATATTCCAGTGGGCCTAGATGCGAAGTCACCTTCGATATGGGAGAAGTTTGTGCTCTCTATTGTATGAACAGGCAGCTTCAAATTACAAGTATTGATACAAGTTCTTGCAGGTAATGAATAAATCAAAATATAGATTAAATTTCATAATTTACTCATTCAATAAATATAATTATTACCAAAATAAATGATTTCGAACTAAAATGCAAAGTCTTGAAATAATATAAGATTTATATTTATTTATTTTATTCAAATTTTTCAGATGTCCCGAATTAAACCAGACGATAGAAGAGGTTCTTGGCTATGATACTTTTAACTGTACGATCCTCGTACCGGTGCTCTCAATATTTGTGGGTATGCTTACGATCGTAGTAATTTTCCTCACAATTTATGTGAGCAGGCTAAAGCGCAGGCCGCGCATCAAAAAGCGATTCGTTGTGAACAAAGCCGGCATAACGCCTTTGACCTCAAGGCCTTCGCAAATAACCGGCGACCAGTGTGAAATCACGATAGAAAATTGCTGTAACATGAATATCTGTGAAACAGTGAGTCCTATATTCGCTAAATAAGTAGTTTTTTTGATTGTGAACGAAATTTTTTTTTATATTCTTTTTCTTTTTGACTCATTATGTTTTGTTGATTTCGTTTCTGGTATTTTGTTTTGTTAATAAGTTACGAGATGATTTTCAATACTTTCATAGTGAATGGCTTTTTTTTGTATCAACTTACTGTTAATTTTCAGCTACCATTTTTTTCACAGTGTGAGGCATTTTTTGATTTTTACTAATTATTTAATTGAAATTTTCAACAATTAATATGATTAATTTTCATGCACATTTTATGATTTGCTGTGATGCTTTTTTTCAATTACATTCAGATGGAAATGAATTCATTAAAAAAGCGCTTTTTTCATATTTTATTCCACTCATTCAACACCTTATTCAAACCTATACTACCCTGAAAATTGAAACATTCGATAATGTATTTATATTATTTATTGATTTTGGTATTTTAGACTCGGTAAGAAGATTAAAAGTTTTAAAGTAATACAATAATTCAAAATGATATACAATCATACTTTACACATGTACAAACCCGATTGAACTGTATGTCACGAAAAAAATCATGTGTACAACCTAATTTTTCAATAATTTCTTAATCATGATTAATTTTTCTATTTTGTATAGTTTCATTTAAAGTTTCGGAAATCATCTTTTCAAAGACAAAGTTCAAGTTCACATTTTTTCATGACAACTTTACATTATCGTAATCAATATCGCTCCGCTGTAGCACTTTTGAATTGCTCTGTCGTCATTTGTAAACTGCATAAGGTTGGCATGATTATAATTAAAATTAGCATCGCATATTAAGTTCGAAAATCAATTAGCTTAATTTCATTCATAAGAAAGCACAAGAGATTCGTCGAATGATGCTAGAAGTCTCTTCATTCTATTTTACAGCCATGCTTTGAACCAAAACTACGGACGACCAATGCGAAAAGTGGAAAGAAAGAAGAAAAAAGTGGACTTTTGGACCACATGGAGGATGGTGGAAACTCGTGCTAGCATCGATTGACAAAAATCACCACCGTAAGGCGATTAAATAAATTTACCTTCGAACTAAGTTTTGGAGACTGCGTTCTCGCGGCTTATCACCATCAATACAAACTGTTATTAAGTATTCTCGTTAACTGTCCGGTAATGGAGTCACGTCATTCATCCGGATCTAATTTAAACGAATTGTAATTATATCCAGAGAAATGGTCGAAAACCAAAGGCTAGAGTAACACTGAGTGGAAGTTTATAAATAATGCGAAGATTTTTATTTACATTTGATTTGATTAGAATTTCCGAAAAAAATTGTTTCAACCATTTTAAAAATCTGTGCAACTTTTTAAAAATTTATTTTTATCATTTTTAAGTTTAAATAAATCAAACCATTTTATTTTATTTTTTTAATATCTTCATGAAATTTATGCTTATTTAAAATTAAAGAGAGAATATATTGAATCTTTTTTAATGAGGCTGATTTTGTAAAGTTTACTGTAATCCTCATAGAAGCAACTGTAAACTTAAAACATAAACTACTACTTATTTTCGTTTCCATAATCTTAATTTAATTGATTGCGAAAAGCAGTAGCTTAAGTCAGCTGTCAAAAAGAATTTAAATACAGTGATTAAAAATATTACTTAAAAAATAAAAGAACTTTTCAAGCTTGTACAATTATCGTTCCTACTTCGATAATTATTGATAAGTACCTAATATTCTATTTGTTTGTTTTGATATTTTTTAGATTCCACAAGCAGCAATTTTTTAATATTGTTGCTTGTAGAATTCATACTTGTACTTGCTAGAATGAATGTGTTCATGTTATTAACGATAAATCATTTTTTTCATTTTCTTTTATTTAAATTAGAATAAATTGAAACTTAGCAAAACTATTTAGTTATTTAATCTTAAATGCTGAAAAAACCAAAAAGCCATACTTAAATATCACATTTCTATAATTGAACTTTATGTTTTTAGATAAGTAAACGTTATTTACGATCTGATAATATTTATTTTCTTTTTCAAACTGTGCAAAATATTTCACTAGAATAATTAATCTTTCTGGTGGGGTGCTAACAACATTATTTTTAGTTGTAATTTTAGAATATTCTTAAGTTGTTTTTTTTTTTTTTTTTTTAACTGACTTAATTTACTGCTTTACAATTTCAACTGAACTTAGGGAAATAATTATTTTTTAGAAATAAACTGATTTTTTCAGCGCCAATCATCGTCACTGCTATGTAAGCCAATAGAACTTATTTCAGGGTCTATAGTCAAAGCTAACATAAAATATCAAATGATGATCATGATTGAAATTAAAATTAAAAAAAAAATAAAAAAAAACAACAACATTGTTGTAATAGATTTGTTTATAGATCCTGGTTTTTAGATGTAAGCATTGTCGGAAAATCGCCCTCTCCCAGACACTCATCCACAGAGTTGTGATAGTGGATTTATGGTGAAAGGGAAATTTTCCTTACAGTTTTTCTATACTTTAGTTTTACAAATAACAGTTAGGAATATTTTTTTTATAAATTTTACAAATTGATACTTTTTAAAGAAAAAAAATCTGTTTTAAAATCTAACTGATATTTGTTTAATTAAAATATAAGTAAAATGTAACTGTATATAAAAAAATATACTTAATAAAATATCCTTTGTTTAAATGCAAATCTTTTTATTTTTAACTAGATGTAGTCAAATATTATACCTTTCAATTTCCATTCTAACTTTCATTCCTTCTTAGTGTGCAACACTAACAATAATCACTAGTCTAGTATTTATTTTTTACAATAATAAAAATAGAAATTATTGAAATATAGTTTTATGTACAAAAATTTAAGTTAATCAAGAGTCCACTGTAAATTGTTGATCGGGTAGAACTATCTTTTCTCCTGGTTTAAAAGCAGGCATTCCAAGGTAAGGGCAGCTTGCGCAACGAAAAGCGTCTCCAAGATAACACTATGAAAAAAAATTGGTAAATATTTCAGAAAACAATATACTCATGCAGACTTTATATAATAATTTTTTTTTTTTCTAAACAAAAATTTAATTTTTTCATTTTAATTAATTTCAGTTTATGCAGTTAAATTTTTTGTAATACTTATTATTATGCCTGACAAAGTTTGAAATTAAAAGTTTAATAAATGGGAACAATAAAAATTTTGTGCTTACACTGCCACATGATGATTTAGGTTGTTCCTGTGATAAAGTTTCTCCTTTTAGTTCTTCAGCCAATCCACAAGAGCAATCTTTACATGCCTTACGCTTGCCTGTTGTTCCACAAACTATAATAAAAAATTCCAAAAATATTTTCATTTATTCTTAAAATCAGGTTAATGAACAAAAATTTAAAATTTTGGTAATTATTACTACTTTTTTTTCTTTTACTTAATATTAACTAAACAAAATATTTGAATATTTGATTTAATTATCGTTGAAATAAGATTAATTTAATGAAACATGGAAAAAAATAACTTATTGCATTGAAGTAATATTTGCTTTCATTTAAAATTTATCAACTAAAATTTTTAATTATTTTTAAATTTTTAAAAAATATTAAATCTTGTTACAGTAAATGAGCTACTCTTAGATTTATAAACTTTTTCAAAGCTAAAAATTAATTTTGAATATTTCCTTAGAGACTTCATTTTAGTTGTAGAACCAGGTAAGAAATGTACTTGAAAGATCAGCATAATTGAAAAATAGAAAAAAAATATCAGTTACCTTTTAGTGAAGAAGGCTCTGGTTTTATCATATCACTTTCATCTAGCAATTCATCTTCATCTATTAAATCATCATCGTCATCGTCATCTAATTTCCAAACTTTTCCAGCAGGTTGTGCAAAAGATAATTTAACAGACGATCCAATCTAAAATAAAAAAATTGGTGTATCAAATATAAACATTAGTATGTCAGTTAAATATAAAATTATTTAAAAATAAATTTACTTCATAGGATGGTTTTTCTGCAGATATTTCAAAAATACTTTCTCCATTCTCAGGACTCAAAGTTTCAGGCTCAGTATTTTTTAACAAAAATCCATTCAATTTCAACTTTGTGATTAAGCTGGTTGCATCATTATTTTTCATAGGTTCTCGGATAACTAAAGTCCCGTTTGGCTTCAAAACTTTTAATGATTCTTTTAGTATTTCTTCATTATGAACACAACAATTTGTAAATCCTGATAAAATAACGTCTGCCGAGGAAGAGTTACCTAAAATAATAAATTAGCTATATTGAATTACTCCAAAACATGCAATAACAACAAACAAAGCAGCTTACTGTTTTTTAGGTTTACTGAATCGACTATTAACGTTTCACCATTAGTTCCAATAACTTTTTCAAGTTCAGAAATCAAATTTTGAGCCGATCTTCTATTTTCATTTGGTGATAATAAAACGATGACTTTGTTTCCTTCTTTAACAAAACTTGCCATGGTGTTTTAGAATTTTTTAAATCTTAAATTTATATTGACTTCGTTGTATAAAGGATAGATAAAAGAACGTGACAACTTGAAAACTGATAATGAATCCGCATTAGACCATGGGAGCTTGCCAGTTTGCCACTACTGAATAGTGCCTTCTGGTTCGACACTATATAGATAATGTCACTAGACGCACATATTTTTTTGCTAGGGTCAATCAATAAAACATAAAAAAAGTACATTATTAATAAAACAGACTTTTTTGAAGCAATGAATTTATATACATATACATATGTTGAATTTTTATTAAAATTATTATAAAAATAAATAAATAAATAAATCATTCAACTTAGAATAATGCATTCAAAACTACCGCCAGTATAATGAACATACCTACTTTGGGACTTGAAAAATCTTTGGTTTGGCAACAGTGAGGCGTGGCAGAATTGTTGACAAATAGTAAAGAGCAGTAAAGAGGAGGCTAGGTTTGAGTTGAGATCGTTATTTTTTGTTTACTTTCGATTCAATTTCCAGCACGTAATAATATTTTAACTAAATTTAATTTCTGTAAAAATTGAAGTATGAATCGAGAAACCAGTGATGATCCCAGACTAGTACTGGCAGTTTTAAATTCTCTCGGAGTTGTCGGCATCAATGCAGAAGAACTAAAAGCGTTTATGAAAGCATTGAAAATATACAGAAAAGAAAAAGAAAGATCTAATGAACAATGGAAAGAAGAAACAAAAATAAAACTGCTGTTGCAACAAGGATATTTTAAAAACCATCTAATAAGTTTCGCTCAAGAAAGTACTAAAGAAAATGTGTCAATATTGCAAGACAAGAAATCCACACATCAAGCAAAATCAATGACTGAAAATGATTATTCAAAAGAAATCTTGAAGCAGCAAAGTATCTATAAAAATCAATTTACAAATATTAAACCAAAAAATGATGAAGCAAAATTACCTAGTGATAAAAAACCAAAACATAAAACTAAACATGTGCAAAATGAGTTTTCAAAAGAAAATGTTCAAAAATTTCACCCTGAATGTCATGAAGAAATCAATAATAAGACAAAAATGGAAAAGTCTTGTAAAAATGTCAAAAATTCAAAAGAAAATGTTCAAAAATTTCCACCTGAATGTTATGAAGAAATCAATAATAAGACAAAAATGGAAAATTCTTGTAAAAATGTCAAAAATTCAAAAGAAGTACCATCAATGGAAAAATTGGAAATACATCGAGAACCATCTGCAACTACAAAAAGTCTAAAGAGTGTAGCATCATCAGTTATTAGTTCAAATAAATCATTTCGACAATCCAATGGACTTAAATCAAGTAAAAAAATTGGAAGTGACCCTGTTACTCTATACAATCAATATAAGCGCTACTGGAGCAAATTATCTTTTCCTGGAGAAGAATCTCATGCTAAGTTAAGATGGGCTGTGCGTGAAAAAATGCTTGGCTCGCAACCCAATCCAACACCTAGATGACAATTTATTTATTTTTGAGAAAATGAATTTATTTTGGATTCCCTTCTAAGATTGAATTCAATGAAATATTCATTGAATTTGTTACTGACTCTACTGTAAATATTAGTGTATATACTTAGTAAATTTTGTAATCTTAATCTTATTTAGTATTACTGATTTAAAATCTTGTAATACCTTATATGATCAATGTTGATTTACCTTTTTTGTAATATATATGAATAGTACAAGAATTTGAAACTGTTATGTGTCTTTATTTATCATACCCATCATGCTTATTATCTTTATTTAAACATCAAATAGTTTTGGATTTAATTAGTAGCAATTTCACATTTTTGGTAAGGAAAAGTTTTCCATTAAAAAAAATATTATTTAAAACATATCGCAACACACATAGTGCAGACACTATAAGTTAATTTATTCATGCAAGAGTCTTTTGAAAAAAAAAAAAATTTATGAAGTTTTTTTGTCAAAATTTTTTTAAACTTTCTAAAAAAATTGAGCAAAATAAATAAAAATTATACCTATATTATATTATTAATGACACTAATTTTAAAACTAGTATTAAAAATTATAAAAAATTGAAATTAAAAAATAAAGATTCAAAAGTTTAAATTTTTTTCTAGATCATTTTCTACAAATTATAAATAATTAGTCCACAAGTTTTATCGTATCCGATACTTAGGTTCTACTAGAGCACTTAAAGAGGGTTTTAAGTACCCCTATGTACTACCTATATTATTCTCTAGGTACTCTTCATAATGTGCCCGACGCCCCGCCTTTTTTAAGTTCGAGCCCTGCAGAGTGCACAGACTGCAGTCCCGCACGATAAGCGGTAGCGGCATGAATGGCGTTGTTTGCATGGGTTAAAATTTGACTTTTTTTAGGTTATGTATTTTGTTTAAAAAAGTTTTTTTTGTTAAAAATTAAATAACTAAAATTTAAAAAATGGAGTGCTTAGTGGCTAACGTGGATCATATGCGTTTTGACATCGAAATTGCATTAGATGAACAATATGGAGCTTTACCTTTACCTTTTGGTGGAATGGACAGTAAGTTTTTAAATCCTTTTTGATTCAAGATTTATTCATGTTATTAATCAAACATTAATAATTATGAAAAAAAACTTCTTAGTCTTTAATTTTTAGAATTTTTAGAGAAAAATACAAAATGAGCAGTTAGTAGTAAAATTTTCATAAAATTAATTTTATAGATCTTTTTCATTTGGAAAGAAAAATTAATTTTGCATATAAAATTTTATTTTTTAATTTCAGAATCTGTAGCGGCTGTTTGTCAATTTTACCCAAAAGGTAGCTGTACCAAAGCTAATTCATGTCCATTTCGGCATGTAAGAGGTGACAGAACAATTGTTTGTAAGCATTGGTTAAGAGGTCTATGTAAAAAAGGAGACCAGTGTGAATTTCTTCACGAATATGACATGACAAAAATGCCAGAATGTTATTTTTATTCTAGATTTAGTAAGTTATTCTTATTACATTTGGTCAATTTTAAAATTTGATTTAAAAACATGTTCTTATAACATATTCTTATTTTACAGATGCATGTCACAACAAAGAATGTCCATTTTTACACATTGACCCAGAAACTAAAGTTAAAGATTGTCCATGGTATGACAGAGGTTTTTGCAGACATGGACCACTGTGTCGACATCGGCATGTTAGGCGTGTTTTATGCATGGCTTATTTGGCTGGATTTTGTCCTGATGGACCCAGCTGTAAATTTATGCAGTAAGTCAATATTTTAACTTTATTGCTATAAAATATTTAATTTACTATTGTTAATCAAAGCACTTCAATATTTATTATATTTGTGTAAAGTTCTGAATTTTTAATAAATATTAATATGTATTAATATAAGAAAAAAATTCTCTTTTTTTTTTTTTTTCAAATTTAGTCCTCGGTTTGAATTACCGGCGATCCAAGATCTACAAGGGCCTAAGGAAGGTAAAAAAGTAATGATTACTTGTCATTTTTGTGGAGAAGGTGGTCACAAGGCTATATACTGCAATAAAATGCCACCGGAAATGCGTGAACAACAAATTCGCCAAGAAATGGAGCGCGAAAACTTTCATCGTGGTCCGGGAGGTCCTAATGTTGCTGGCGGTCCATTAGGTGGGGGTGATGGTCATCACGGTCCTGGACGTATGCACAACGGACCCCGAGGTGACGGTCCTCGAGGTCCTCAGAAACCTCTTGAAGAAGTCACATGTTATAAATGCAGTCGTAAAGGACACTATGCAAACAAATGTCCCAAAGGACATCTAGCATTTCTTAGCCACTCAGGTAATAATGGTGGCGGGGATGCGTAAAACTAGGATTGATTTTTTAAAGACATGTGCAAACTTTAAAATTGTATTATACTATAAACTTTAGAAGACTCTATGTGTTTCTCTATTTAATCTAGAGTTTTTTTTTATTTTCATTTTAAAGCATCAAAGTTCAATTTTTTTTAGATTATGTTTTACATCTTAATTTTTATCAATAATGTATAATACTTGTCTTTTTAAAACGTGAATGCATCGTTTTTTTTTCTCTTTTGTAAACAATGTAAAAACGAGTTATTATGACGTATTAATAATATGTAAAATTTTGCTGTTGAAAAAAAATTTTTAATTATTAATATTGATTGTAATGTAAGCACTTACACATTATGCAATTTTTCGAATTTTGTGAATAATACAATTTTTAAATTTAGTTTGTATATTAGTAAAAAAAAATTTTCTTTTCAATTTCAATTTTTTATGAAAATCACATCAAAAATATTAAAAACCATCACAATTTTCAGAATATGGACTCAAAAAATAATATTCAATTAAAATAGTGAAAGTTACACCTAATAAAAGAAACAAATTATTTTGATAAAAATTAACTCTAAGAAAAAGTAATGAAAATAGAGTTTTTATTGTGTAAGATTTTTTCAATTTACTATTAAGAATGTAAATAAATTAATAGATAAGTAGTAATACGTTTTATTTATTGAACTTTCCTTAAACATTAAGGTGATTAATTACACAATGTTTGATTAAAAGGATGATATTACATACATGAAATACTTATAAATCGACGAACTATATTACAAATAAACTGGTGATTCTTTTACTTTACATAAAATTTTGAATGATTCACGTTAAAATTTGCTTCCAATGCATATTTACAATTTGTCAAAACCTCAATTAAATTATGAAACAATAACTTTTGACTTTTAAATTCACTTATTTCAATTATATTATTATTATTATTATCCTTTTTAATATTTTTAAAAATGAATCAACAGTTATATACCATTTTTAGTTATAAATTTTAATCCTCATTGATTATATTTTTTTACAATAAATTGATATGTTTAAACTTAATTTTTGAACGTAATTCACTGAAATTTTATAATTTTAAATATACTTTTTCATTGTTCAAGTAGGCATTTGAGCACATTAAAATAAAGACGAGTAATAAAAAAGTACATTAATAAAATGAAAATATTTACAAATAATAGTAACTTAAACTGCGAATAAAAATTAAGTTATTGCACCATTTTTCAGTAAAAAAAAGTTATTTAAAAAATCGTTCAAACTTACATGTAATTGAAAATTTAATAAAACTATGACTTAAAAACAATTGTGAGCAGGTAATCTAAGTATTACATTATTTAATTAAAAGAAAAAAATACATATCTCTGCTGGGTCTGAAATTAGAAAATGCCTCTTAGTGATTAAGTACAATTTCAAGATAATACTTTTGTATCTTATACAAAACAGTTTTTTTTTTTTTTAAATAGCTAGTTAAATATATTACTCCACTTTGATTACATAGAAATATAACTACTGATTATTACCTTTGATTTTAAAAATAATAATAAAATACAAAAATAAAATAAAACTAAAACACCATTTATAATCTACCCAGGGTCAAATATTGAATATTTTTTAATGCAATTACTTGTTTTTTCAAGAAATGGTTTAAACAAATCAATTACTATAAATTTAGTAACAAACTTTATTAAACATTATGCTTTTTTAACTTTTTAAAAAAATGATTGGTGAAAACCATTTTTAAAATAGCTATTATGCTCTAATAATGTTTGAGTAGAAAAGTTTAGTAATCATTCAATTCTGTTTAAGGTATTATTTAAGTTTTGTTCATTATTAAATTTTGTTGGTGACAGTAATTAAATTTATGTTGACTATTCAGTTCAAATTTCAAAATTTTTTTTTCAAAAGCTTTCAAACTTTTTGAACTCACTGTTCATAAAACCGGTAAGTTTTAGTTTTCAAAGTTTTTTTTTTTTTTTTTTTTTTTCATACCAAAGTTTTTCTAGCTGGCAGAGTCAAAATTTTCAAACAAAATAAAGTTATCAACTATTTCGCCAAGAAGCTGCTGCCATCATGTTTTTGTCCCATCGTCAATAACTTCAACATGATTTGCTGGAAAAAGTCCATAAGTACCATCAGGAGCCAACCCTTGCCACCAACCTTCGTCAATAGCATCAATATGAGTAATTATATCTCCGGGATCAAAAGTTATTTCAGTCTCATCTGCTGCTTGATAATCATACAAAGCCCTTGCTCTCATACCCTGATTATTTGGGTCGAGGTATAAATATTGCTGATTTTCTAATTGTTCATACAACTCATTTTCAGCTTCTTCAAGACTTTGTACAGGTATTTCTGCATGATTTTCTGGAATTATATGATTTGCACCAGATTTTTCTTCATGATTGTTAGAAATGTTATTCTCAACAATCGAATTTTCTTTTTGCTGATAAGGCTCTTCTTGTTTTTCAAGTAATTTATTATGAAGATGAGATGCATTAGATTCAAAAGATTTTATTTGTGATTCTGATTGTGATACCTCTCGGTGTGGTTTTGGTTCTGACTCTGACTGTATTTGTGATGATTGTGGTTGTAGTTGTGTTGGCTGATTAACTTGTGGTAAAGATGGTACTTTTTCAGATTTTGCTTTTGAATCTAATTTGCTTCTGTAAAATATATGAATAAGCATTATTATTATATTTACATAATTTATCAAAAAGTTCCTTCAATGAAATATAAAACAATATTTGATTCTAAATCTAAACTTTAATTTATTATAATCAGTGGTAGCTTTAAAAATAAAATTTTAATTTACCACTATTTTTTTTTTTAATTTAGGATAAAATTATTAAGAGATGTTATTGATTGTAGAAATTGATATTAATGTGTACTAACTCAGTTTTAATGTCTCCAATTTTATTTTGTTCAAATGCTTTTTTCGCGCTTTCTACGTGATTTCCTTTAAGATGTTGAATGAGAGGTATTCTAGTCTGACCAGCAAAACTGTTTTGTTCAAAAATTGCCCTAGCATTTATTGTTCTTTGAGAAATTAACTGTTGCGCTTCTAAATTTCTTTGTTTTCGTAACTCGTCACTCCTAGATTTTGGTTCATCATCAGAATCATCATTTTTATTAGCTGTAGTATGATTTTGATTCCTAAGATTCTTTATTTCTTCAGCCCTTTGTTCAGCTTGTCTTTGTTTTATAACAATGTTTTCTTTAGCAGATACCTAATAAATTATTAAAATCATTATAAAAAATTCTAAATTCTTTTGGAATTACTTAATTAACTTAAATTAATCATATAAATTTAAGTTTTTTATTTTAAGTTATATTTTATATATTTCATATCATTTGTATTTTAGTAACAAGCCTGTGAGCAAGTTTGGCTTTCAGGGAGTATATTTCACTGTATCTACACTTGTTTTTGTTAATATCAAATATCAAGTATCAAATTTTCAAAAAACAAACAAAATTACATGTAATTATGTTTCTTATGGTGTTTAGAATAAAAAATCAATTTTTGGAATATAAATATTAAAAAACACTTAAAATAAATACCTTTTGCTCTCTCAATTTACTTTCAACTTCTTCCCGCTTTTTAACTTCTTCCTCTAGTTTTCGTCGACTCTGTTCTTGACGAACTCGTTCCTGCTCTAATCTCTGTTTTTCTTCTATTTCTTCTCGTTGCCAAAATTGATCGCGTTCACTTGCGTTAATTTCTTGAGCTGGTATTACTCTTAAAAATTAAATTAATCATCAGTATTTGAAAATGATTAGATTTTTTTATTATTATTAATTTTATTAATAAATGAATAAAACCTACCTCCGATATGTTGTTCCTACAGGTCCTGCCCGCTCACCATTTTCACCACGAGGTGCATTAAACTTGTAAGATGATGCTGTAGCTCGAGACAGTTTTTCCATAATTAAATCAATTTCAACATCTTCTTCGGATCGAGCATTTATTGTAATATGTGCACCCTTTAATAATTTTTCTATATCTCGAATATGATTAGCGCAAGTTCCTTTTCTAACTATTTGAGCACCTTCTCCTTGCTACAATAAAATTTTTTTTTTAATTGTATTTTATATTTCTTTTTTTTTTTCAGAAATTTAATTTTAAGGCAGTTACATTATTTATTAATAAATACAATGCTTTAAAATATCCAAAATTTTTAGAGCTAGTAATTACTTATAGAAACAAACTAGAGTAAAAATTGACAAATATTAAGTAACTACTTTCAATATTTAATAAAAAAGTTAAAAAATATATATATATATATATATATATATATATATATTAATTATTGTTTAAAAAATTTTTTTTCAAGAAATTACAAGAATTATCTGCCAGAGAGAAAAGATAATTTTGATACATACCCAATTAATTAGTAAAAATTTTGGTAAAGTAGTTTTCCTGTCAATAACCCGACAAAATGCATACATAATCATTCCACTATTTAATTCTTCTATCATCTCTTCAAGCCCTCCTTTTCCAGTACCAACAACTTTTAAATTGTTAGTCACTCCTTCATAACTGTATACAGCCCTAAATATCAAACAATACAAAATTCAATAATTATTATCAAAATTTGTATAAAAATTAAAAATAAATAATTTTTTTTTCTAAACACAGTTGCATATAAAGCTAAAATTGATCTTTTATTCTCAAAACATACTCATTAAAGAATAAATTTGACCCATAAGATATGAGAATAAAAAAAAAAAAAAAAAAACATGAATAAAGAATTTTATAAGTTGGAAAGATTACTCATAAATTAGAAATAAAATAAGAGCTAAGT
The DNA here is from genome assembly GCA_038277355.1 of Encarsia formosa. NCBI lineage: Eukaryota > Metazoa > Arthropoda > Insecta > Hymenoptera > Aphelinidae > Encarsia > Encarsia formosa. Next base: position 33,122,184 of record CM076188.1, on the reverse strand, counting down.
GAATCACAAGTAAAATAATTTGAGATTGCAATGATCAAAAACCAAAAGCTATTTTTTTAAACTGTAGAGATAAACATAATCTCAATCATTTGTAAAATAGATTGTCTTTACTTAAAAATCCTTAATACTTTTGTGACCCACACTGCTAGTATCCAGTAATAAAATGATAAAACAGGTTAATTTTAAATTAAAAACTCATCTATGAACCCGATTAAAGTATTAATAAAACAAAAATTTGTAAAACTTAATTTTTTTCTGATCATATTAATCAGTGCATTTAAATTTAATAAAATTTTGCGTTTAAAATATAAAAAGATTGTTCAAAACTAAAATTTAAGACTTAAAAAAAATAGTAACAATCTACTTTTGCCCAACCTAGGGAAAAAACTTTGCAACAAACAGAGAATTAAATCATGTACAAATGGCTTTTTAATAACTATCATTTGTCATGATTACGATATCTCATGATAAGGAACAAATTCTCACCGAAAAAGTACGTTCTCAAAAAATTTAATTCAATGAAAAATTACAATACGCCCAAAAGCCGGTGGTAAAAAATTGTGGGTAAAAAAAAAAAGAAAAAAATCAACTGAAAGATTATGATCGAAAAAGAATAAATAAATTGTGTCAATATAACTTACCAATTAGTGGGAGACTTATCGTCTACCACGCTCTGCCAAGCCGAGACCAAGGCGTCCTTATTTTTCGTCAGATCTATGGCCATCTTTGGAAGTAAAATAAATCCTTTCCCGTGTGATTTATTAAAAATGTTGAAGGGAAATGTTGAATTTAAAACACATAATATAAAAGAGGAAGAACCAATTCACCACCAAGAAGGGAGAATGAATAGTACGGCGTTGGCGATGGATTAGAGTAGCATTTTAATGCGGCGACAGAGCCGATAATAACCGCGCACGCACTGCACGTACTGTGTATTCTACCGGGTCCTCTCTCTCTTCCGCTGAAAATTACACTGACTGAATAGGAGTCAAGTCAAGTCGACTTGCTTCGTCCGTTTCACTATACTTTACTTCTCTCTCGCAGCTCGCACGGCTCGCGAGCACTTCGCGAGTCGTGATATCTTGTGATATCTTGCGCCACCGCCGCTTCACCGGACTACTACGATAATATGTCAACGCCCAAATGTTGCCAACCTGCGCTGGCCGCTGCTCCGGCCTCCGCGAAACTCTACAGAATGTAGTCACCTAGTGCGTGGGTGGATACAGGATAAGAGTGCTATAATTTTTTTTTTTTTTTCTCAGTCGATGACTGTGTATATTTATTATGTTTTTCCTTTTTCTATTTCTACCTTTAAAATAATTTTTTACTGAATTAAAAAAAAAAAAAATAAATAAAAAAATACCCCTATTTTTTAAATATTAGAAAGCAAATTTCTAGTAATGATCAAATGAGTTTTTACGGACTTAATCTACACCCCTATAGCTGATTTTGAAAGAAGAAATTTCTCACTCGATGTTTTAGTATTTTTTTTTTATTTCTAAAGATTTTAATTTTTTATATTTAATTTTTTTGTACCCCATAAATTATTTTATTTATTTATCTACATTATCATGACTTATCAACTTTTTGTACACACTTTTTTTAGATCTTTATGAATTTTAAGATTAAATTAAACAAAAAATTTTAAACTGATCCAATTATATATAATAAATAATCTTATAATAATAAATCAGTAGTTTTTTTCTCCAGAAAATAAAAAGTTATGTCCATAGTCTGCTTATGAGATTTCGGATTCGAACACTTCCGCCAATTCTTTTGACAGAAATTGACGTCATGAAACTCGTAGAAAATTTTTCGTCTGCACTCTGCGGACTGCGATATGTTTTGTTGTGCTTTGCGGACACGTATACTTGCGAATTTTTCCGGTTTTTTATACTTTTTTTATCCAATTTTTACCAGTATTTTTATTTAGTATTTAAAAAAAAAAAAAAAAATCAATCATGGAATCTGATACTCGAAATTCTGAATCGGAAATTCGATATCAACCCTTATTTATTAATGTTGTTATATCAATTACTTCATATTTTGGTACAGTATATTTGATACCACGTTTAAAAGAAAATTTTATAAAACATTTATACGGTAATGATATGTGTAAAAGAAACAAATATGAAACAAAGATGTAAGTATATTTTCTTATTTATACTTATCTTATTCTTCTTACTGTATAAATTTATACTTTTAGCCCAGAAGCTTTAGGTATGGTCAGTGGATGTGTTTTTTTAATTGGCATGTTTTGTTTCATTCCAATATTTTTATACCTCTTCAGTGATCAAACTTTGAAAAAGGAAGATTTCCCATACAAAGAGGTAAATTTATTAATTTTAATAGCTTGATATATTTCATCAATAAGAAACTTATGCTGTACGTGTCAAATTTTGTACTCATATAATAAATATTGCGTAAGTTAAAAAATTAAATGAATTTAAATCAGTTTATAAATTCAAACATTTTAGTTTTTTCTTAATTGAAAAAAATATATATTTGAATATCTTTATATTATAAAGTAAAAATTATTTTTCAAAATTAATTCTTGCATTTCATTAAATATACAAAAAAAATTTTTAGAGAAATCATCTGATTGCTGTTAGATCTTGTATAAGTACCTCTGTAATTTGTTAATAATTTTTTAAGCCCAACAAAGTGGTTACAAATTGAATTTAGTTAAATCATATATGCAGATGAAAGTTTTTTTGGTTAATCTGTAAGCTACATTATTGTATACAAAACAAATTTCAATTAATTAAAATAAAAATAAAGTAAAGTAAAAAATATATTTTAATAATGGAATGTATGCTTTTGTAAAATTAAATTAAAAATTTGAGGCATGTAAAAATATATGTAATAAAAAATTTCGTTTATATAAGTTGTAAATTTTTTCAGTTTGTTGAGCTGCTGGCAGCTTTACTATCTATTTGTTGTATGCTGCTTTTGGGATTTGCTGATGATGTCTTGGACTTGCGATGGAGGCACAAATTATTATTGCCAACAATTGCTAGTTTACCTTTGTTGATGGTATACTATGTTAATTTTAACTCTACAACAATAATAGTACCCAAACCTTTGAGATCTTTTTTTGGCTTCTCTGTTGATTTATGGTTGTTTTATTATGTATACATGGGAATGCTTGCTGTATTTTGCACAAATGCCATAAATATATTAGCAGGAATAAATGGACTTGAAGTTGGACAGAGTTTAATCATTGCCAATAGTATACTTATCTTCAATATAGCTGAATTATATAAAGGTGAAATGCCCAAAGCTCATCAATTTTCAATATACTTCATGGTTCCTTACATATGCACATCTCTCGGTCTAATCAAATATAATTGGTAAGTGGAGAAAAAATTTATTTTTTATGCCCTTTCAATAAATACTTTAATAATCAACTTTTATTAAATCAGTATACTTTTTTAAATACAAAAACAATTATTTTTATTTTCCAAATATTTGTAATCAACAGAATGATTGTTAACTTCAAAAACATATAAAAGCATTAAAAAAGAAGATAAGCTACCTTAAACACTATCTTACAATCAATGCATAAATAATAAAAATTACTGAAAAAAATAGGGATATCAACACATCCTTGAAATTTAGTGTATAAATTCCATTATATTGTTATATCATATATTTATATATATTTATATTTATATAATAATTGTAGTGCTGTAGCACTGAGCAGTTCTCGAATAACTTCGAATAATATCACAGTCGGGGGTGTCGTGATTTTTTCAAAGGATGTTCTCTGGTGATTTTGATTTACTAAAGAGAAAAAAATCTTTTACAATAGAAGCAATGCTGCTGTTGACAGCAAATAAGTTCAATTAAAAACAAAAGGTTAAAGTTGAAAATTTAATTCAATAGCACCAGAGAATCATCTACAAATTCAGCAAATAAAAAAATACAAAAAAAAAAAAAAAAAAAAAAAAAAAAAAAAAAAAAAAAACGCAAGGGTTTGTCACACTAAATTATCAGTAGTAATCGAGCTTGGCGTAAAAGTTATCGACTAGCCAGTCGTACTTCCAGGTCATGTTCATAACTGCTTCGGGCGCGTAGTACGACTCTCTGGACTTGTACGCCCTGAGAAGATTGGTTTTCTCGTCGAACCACAAACCATTGCCGATGAGATCCTCGATAAAGGGCACGTCAACGTTTCTCTCAATGACCATCTCTTTGGTCTTATTTTGCTCTCTAAGAGCTACGATTATGTTGGCGGGTCCCTGGCAGTACTGACAGTACCAGCCGCCGTAATGGTTGAGGTCGCCGATGACGAGTCCAAGGCTCTCCCTCTCGGCCACCTCGTTGGTCAGTTCCTTCTCGAGGACGAGGGAGTTAAAGCGGTAGGCCTCGCGCATCAGACCGACCGTACAGGCCCCAATGGTGATCGTTGTGCGTGACGGATGCTGCCAAAAGAACCCGAAGACAGACCAGCGCAGTCGAAAGCCAATGGGTTGGGGCCAGCCGTCGTAAAGCTTTAGGAACATCAAGGCTCGGGAGTTCAATATTTGCTCGGCACTCGTTGACACGTAAATGTCGTCGTCCCGAATATTACGAACTACCTTTTTCACTCTATCCCACACGAATTTCGAGATCACTCGGGCCGGTTTTTTCGCTTTCGAGGCCACGTTTACGTAGAGTATCTTGTCCTGCTGCTTTCCCAGGAAGCCCTTTGCTGTAACAAATTTTTTCAAAAATATAATTTTTTTTTTTTTCTTTCTTTCTTAAAGAACACAAAATTGAACTCACCCAGCTTGTGCTTGAAGTTATCCTCAGCCAAGCTGAAGTCACAGACCACGAAAAGATCAACGACATGGTAAAGCTCTTCGACTATGACCTCGGCTATGGCTGAGTTGTGGTCGTGCACGTAGAAAGTGTGGACGATCCTCCGAGCAACTTTGCGCCTCTTGAGTTGGACGTTCTGCTTTGAGGCCATTATGGCCCGCCAGACGACCTCGGGCTGTCCACAGTCGGAGCCGTGCCATCCCGGCTCGCAAATGCACCGTTCGGCAAACTCACCGCTGGCCAGCTCGCGGTCCATGCGTCGCTCGTTTATGCCACCGCGCCAGCATAAAGTACGATTATACGCCTGGAAGAGTCTGAAGGTCTTTATGTCTTTGAGAGATGTTTCCCCGCTGATCGTGCGCGGGTTGGTCGACGACTTATTCGAGTAAAGCGCCTGAAAATTCAAAATTATAAGTCATTAACCCAACTAGTTCCGATCAAGCGCTTCAAGAGGAAAGATAGAAGAGTCGGTCAAATACCTGAGGAGCTTGATTTACGAAGCTCACGGTATCTCGAGGCGAGGCGGGAGCATTTAGGTCGGACACGTGAGGCGTCGAGGTGACGTAGACCATAACTACGAGGACCTGCAACACCAGGAGGGTGTACAGCAGAGCCAGCTTCCAGTCCAGCCGGGTCTGCATGGCATCTGCGCTATCTTCGACTTCTTTCTTCTTCTGTTTACTATCGCTCGCCTTCACTGACGAAGATGATGACGATGACGACGAAATCTCCTCATCGCTGCCTTCGTCGCTGCTGCTGCTGCTTGATGAAGAAGATGAGACTTGTCCCCGGGTAGTAGCCGTTGCCACTGCCGCCGACGCCGTCGCTGCTGCTGCTGTTGAGGACGTAGAGATATGACAAACGGAGGCGACTCTTCTCCGAGGCTGATGATGACGACGGGCTCGACTTCCTCGGCCGGATGCATTTAACGCCGAGTTTCTCGGGCGTCGGGCAGGACATCTGTAAAATGTCATTTAAAAAAAAATGATTATTCCAAAAGTCTAAAAAATTTAGTCTGATATGTTAAAAAATTTTTTTTTTTCAAGTATATAATTTGAGATTGTGTTACGCGATGGAGAATGGTGTAGTTTGCGTGAGTCTATACAAGCGGAATCGTACCACCGAGAAATCATTAGATAAAAGACCCGCAGGAAACCATTGAATTGAACTTTCGTGGTTTCTTTGTACTGTATCGCACAAAAAGTCTGCTTCCTTTCACATTTGATTTTTGAAGAAATATTAGTAGATTTTTTTATTTTTATCATTCACCGAACAAATTTAATTAAAAAGTAAAAAGTATTTATCAAAATATGTGCTACGAAAACTGAAAATTTGAGAAAAAGCAGAGAGAAGTAAGTCAGTCAATTAAACTCTTGGCCTACAAAAATAAATAGCTCAACCAGGGAAGTAGACACGATAATAGCACCAGCGCTGCACTAGACTGAAGAACCAAAGAGCAAGCGGAAAAGAAGAGCGAATGGCGTAATAAACCCCTTGATTTAGCTGGTCACAGTAATTCATGCATCGTACAAAGATCGATTGTGTTACCGCGACACGTGTGCACTCGACGAGCAAGATGGCATTATAACTTTCGTAAAAGAGGAAATCCTGCGGTTTTGCGGGGTGGAAAGTTGCGGGTTGATTTTTTAACTTCTGCCGGCAGAATAAGTTATAACGGAAAAAATTCCAAAAAATTCTCTTGCTTCAGGTGATTTTTCCGAATCTCGTTATTTTAGAATTAATTTGGAGTTATCTCTTCCGCTCGTTCAACCAGGCTGGATTGAATTATGCGGCTCATTAGAATAAATTTTCCCGCAAGATTGTTACAGCCAGCCATAAATTTATGCATGAAGTATGGAAATTTTTTCAAAGCCAATGTTTATAGAGGAAATAAAATCATAAAGCTATGATTTGCACAATGAAATAAAAATAATTTTAATGATAACGATGAAGCAATCGATAATTCGATACCAGGCCAAGAATACCGCGGGTATAGTTACAAACTTCTCGTCAACCTGATCACGTCCGAGTGGTATGCTTCTGAATAATCGATCAAATTAACGGAGCAACGCGCTGATACTCGACTCTCCTCATTAAAAATTAATAACAGTGAAGTTATCGAAGTGAAAATATGAATAATTTTCCACTGACAAATAAGAAAACCAGATCCAGACATCAAAGGTGAAAAATTAATGCGGTGCGGTCACATAATGTCAACTCTGGTATATGTATGTTCAGAGCGGCAAAAACACATAATAATCAAGTTTGCGTCCGAGCTAGAGAAGTGATATTAATAGATAGCTAGACCACAAGTAAACGCCCTAAGTCTGGAAAAGCAACACTTGATCCTACGCACGGCACTCGGAGCACACTGACCTTTTCGTTTTGAAAATACATTTGGTAAAAAAAAGAAAGAAGGAATGAATAATTCACCTTTCCCGCATATTCGTCCCGTTGTCATTAAAATAACGACTCGCGGATGAGACTTCGAGAACAAAGGGCGAGCCTCGAACTCGCCCATCCCCCGGCCGACGACGACAACGACGACGACGAGAGCGGGTACTGCTGCTGCAGCTCTCGTGTGAAGTCGGAAAATCGATGGGGCTCTCTTCAGTACTTCACTTCGGCTGGGGGACCGCTGAAGTTACCATGCGCGGATCCTGGCATCTCCCTCTTTCTCTCTCTCTCTCCTTTTTTTTCCTCTCTTCTCTTCTTCCCTCTTTCCACCCTGGAAAAATCCTCATCTCAACGACTCCCCCATGGGGTTTTTTTTAATAACCCGGAGCTTCATTATTTAAGGCTACTGTTTATTACCGGCATGACTCCGGTTTTACTGGTAATTTAAGATGAAATAAGACATCTCAATTATTGTATCATTTGCAGTTATTGCAACCCCTGTTTTTCCAAAATCAAACAATTTTTTAATCTAAAATTAAAATTTTTCTGAACTGCCGAGAAAATAATGAGTCACCAGTCGAATTACTTGAATTTAAAGGAAGCGAGCGAAGTGGTTGCAGGTTTAAAAGAAGCCCGGCGAGCTATGTACGTACGTGCAGTACCTAGGGTCAGCAGCCATCCAGGTCGTTGGACCGCTGACGTCATCGAAAGGAGAAAAGGACAGAGACAAATGGTAGGAAACACCTGACTCTAAGAGTGTGCGAGCGGCAGCGTATTCCCCAGACTATCTTATCGTTTCCTTTTTCTTGCCATTCAAATAAAAGATCAAGTTTTCGAATGACTTCGATTCTTTAACTTAAATTTATTACAAAAACACGTTTTTTTATCATTTGAATTTTAATATCTAAGACTGAGAGTATTAGGAAAAATATTGTTTGTAGTCACCACGAGTCAAATAATTTTGACTGTAACAAATCTACGACAAGGCTCGGTCCAATGAAACATAGCAATTAACGCTCATTTCGATAGAGGCTGAATGTAAAAGCGAGTTCTTTCACCCCGCGGCGATAATAATTGATTTAAACTGCTCCTGCCGCTGGTTCGGTGGTGTAAACACCCCCAGCAACACCCGTAATACCGTTGTTGCCAACTCCGCCACCATAAATCATCCCGTGTCCTGCGTGCCCCGTCCACGCAAAAATCTAATAAGCCCTAGGATAAGATAAATCTGCCTAAAAACGATAAATGGATTTTGGGGAAGGATGAGGGGATGAGAAATTTTTAAAATGAACCATTGAACTCACTGGTGCGGTCGGCGCGAAGACGAGGAGGGCAGTCCAGGAGTGCGATTATTCGTCAGCAGCAGCAGCTTGGCGAGTCGAGGCGGCAGCAGCCACTCCAGACCTCCTGCCTTAATGCTGCTGCTTTTTTCTTCTCATAATCGCAGTTGCCCGACACGCTGCGGCCGCTCATGCAATTCGGGTACGACCAAATAATCTGTGTCGAAAAGTTACAACCACACCCCGTGTACCAGACTCGAGGTGAAAACAACGACGTGCCGAGCTCGAGCTACGAACGCGAAATGCCGAGAGAGAGACACCTTGGGGACGCCGCGATCGCGGGTGCGCAAGCGTCGCGTTTGACTCACCCCCTCCGGGTCCCGAATCTCCTCTGTGGGGTGGAACGCCTGGGCTGCTGCTGCTGCTGATCAAGTCTGGCTATTTTTTTCTTTTTTCTCTAATCATTTCACGGTTGGTTTGATGCTTGTTTTTTTTTTTTTTTTTTTTTCTTTTTCGTTTTCAAGTAGGCACTTCGCTTGATTTCGCGAGGGTACAGCTCGTCAAAAAATACCCTCGGTGCGGCTTTTTTGCCTTTTTACCCTCGAGATCTACTAGAGTGAAGATTAATTTTACTTTCGTTTTATTAGGTCTTTCATCGTCAAAGTCATGGCTTAATTGCTTTTAACACCGATGATTTCTTAATTTTTATAATTTCGCTAAAACTTTCTTCTGATGAGTTATAAAACATTGAAAATTTTTTATTAATCGCTAATTGTTACAGTAATGAATGACAGTGATTATTTGTACAACGTGTAAGATTATTTTTAGCTTATTACTTCACGAAAGCTTTTATTTCAAATCTATCAGTCTTATCAGTTGAAATCCTCCCCTACATCAGATCCACAGCATGAGCCGATGTAATTCTAGTTCTGTTTGAAGCAAGGGTTGAATGGATCCAGAAGATAATGAAGGTCTTGCTATTACTGAGCTTACAGTGAACGGCAATGCGCTTCCTTCTGCTTAATTTATTCACCCCACTAGCCTTAGCAGTCTAATATTTCAAGAATTAAATTCAAAATTATATACAGTACTTTTTTATTTTATATTATTTTAGTTTATTATTGATAGTGGTCCCAAGTATTAGTTTGCATTCGATGAATAAAGCTTAAGGACTGACGCACCGTGAATTGGTAAACGCATGAAGTTCCCCCTTTTCTTTACTTTAATCAAATGTATCAGTAGGGGCTGGAGTGCGTATGAATCATCGCCCGACGACCAACACCACCCTTTAACCTTTCAGAAGTAATACATGTATAGTCTTGTTTTTATTACTATTATTATTATTTGTTACCATTGTTTTATTCTAAGGTTTTATAGTCACTGTAACTTGTGGCAGTTACTTGCTAAATTGATGATAGAATACATTAAAATTTTATATCAAGTACTAACTATTCTACGAAAAGAACATTTACTTATTGTTTGCATAGTTTGTGACTTTTCACCAGGGATTGTTTGTTCCGATCATCAACATACAATATTTTTCACTGAAAAAAATTTTTTTTTGAATCTTTTTTTTATTTTATGCTACAACTCAAATGGTGAAATTTTGTCAGATAAAATCTCTGGTTACGCATAGCTTTCGTATGTCAAGCAAAATGAGTGTGGGCGGTGCACGTCGCGTCGGTGGTGAATAAAACGAGACGAATATTGGAATTCCGAGAAACATTTTGTATAGAAATTTATCATTGTGAAAATTATATGTGAACTTTTTTGAAGTACGAATAGCAGTTTTTTTTTTTTTTTCATAGTGCTGTCCAGTTCATCATTTTTTATAATAAAATTAAATGTTTTTTTCATAATTAAAAGGATTTACGTTTAATAAGTGTAGAAAAGCTTGTGAAAGCTCAACAAGAACTATCTAATTTTCTAAAATTTGTAAACGAGATTTTTCGTTTGCTTGATTTGAAATTTTGACTATGTAAATTTCGACGAAACTAACCAATCTAAGGATTTGTATGCCTCAACACGACTCTATGTGTCGGTCTTGAAAAAAAATTAAACGCGCGTTATCTTTATGTAAATTTTTTGTCTCTCTCTTTCTTCCACATCAAACATCATGATCCGGCCGTAAGCAAAAAAAAAGATTCCCTTACTTGTCCCGGTAATTTGTATCTCGTCGCGCTCATACGAATTCCAAAGCAGTGATGTATTTGAATGAATGATGGCCCCATGATCTGCATACCCGTAATCCAAACACGTGCGGTTCACCAAAAAAAACCATTCAAAAAAGTAAAAAATGGTGCTAGAGAAACATTTTTTTTAAGCATGTACCGAGGCATGTTCATAAATAGTTTTGCGGTTCACTTTCGTTCAAATTCATGTACCCATTATTGAAACAATATTTTACTTTGAAAACTTTTTTTTAAATTAATTTTTTTGAAAATATATAAGATGAAAGTAGTTTTGACTTTCCTTATTTTAGGATCACCCAGGATGAGTCATGCTCTCTAGAAGAGAAACGTCGACAAAGCACAGAGAGGAGTTTCGGAGGTCGCGTTTCAATGCCTCTTTCCGCGTCGCTGGGGGTGGTGCAACGTAGCATGGCGTGACACATTCTCTCGGTCGAGAGAGTTTGCTAATTGTCTTTGGGCGGTCAGTTTTGCTAAAGAGAAATAACTTAATAAATGTAAGAAAACACCCCGGCAACATTGGATGATGTCGAAGAATAATTGCTTTTGAGATAATTGTCGCGTGCTGCGCACTTTTTTTTCGCAAGTTTACAAATCGACTCATTTAAACTCCCCACACTAATTAGCGGCTACTGTCTGTCGACCTACATGTTTGGGTCATAAAGTTCACCCCATTTTGAAAAAAATGCTTCATTTCATAACAACGTACAAGTGTTTGAAAATTTCAAAGATAAAATTTGTTGATTTTCATTGTGAATAATCCAAATAAAAGATATTTTAATTTTAATTATTTTTCATTTCTTTTTTTTTTTTTGTTTTATTAACAGTATAAGCGGTGTATAATTTAGCGACATGCAATTTTTCTTGCAAATTAATGTCATTTAGGTATACCGGTCTGTCATCTGCACGGTTCTGTGCACTTTAATTTTTTTGGGATGTATTATTTTCATGATTACATGTAATAACTGAATGAATCGTATAAAGTTTCTAGAAGACTTACTACTTTCATTTTATATTATTTTAATTATAAATAAATTTGCAATATTAACTACAATTTAAAGATTTTAAAAATAATTTCAGGATTAAAAATTTTGATGTTCCTAAAAGTTGGAAAAAAAAGACAAAATAAACGAGCACGTGTGATAAATCTGGAAGTTTAATAAGAGTATCGGCCCCCTTACGCGAGCTATTTTAAAATCTGAAGTATGTAAAGCAGCAATTCTTTTGCTTGATATAAAACAAAGCGAGAGTGGCTTGAATTTTACCTAAAATATAAAATAAATTTTTCGTAGAACCAAGCAAATATTTTAAGATTATTTAAAAATTAATTTATAAATTTTTAATACTGTCGTTCGGAGTAACGAAAAATGAAAAAAAAAACTTATTCGTTAATTTGAGAAGATTTCAGGGAGAATGAATCTTACTAACAACATAAAGTCAGAGCAAGCATTTGCGCTTTTGATGGCAGTTGCATACTCCGCTAGGCGATGAATCACTTTTGTATTCTTTCATAAATGCATTTGTATAGAGCGTTTACGAATGAAAAAAAAAAACTCCATAATACTTTCAGAATGATGTAATGTCGACAAAAGATATTTTTTAATTTTGAGGCAATAATATCTCGCACGCCTTTGAGAAAAATTAACAATTTATAATAATAAATTATTGTTCTAGAGCTCAAATTTATTCAAATCATTATAAAAAAAAGGCAATATTGGAGGATGAATTTCAACCGAGTTAAAAAGGTCAGATTATTGTTGCAAAGCGAATATCGTTGCATGTTCGATACGAAACTGAGACTTTCGATAAAAACAAATCCAAGAAATTTATTCGAACAGAACGGTACCCTACTTGAATTAAATATGTAATCAAAAGTTGAATTAAATAAACAATTCTTCCTCAAGGGATTAAAAAAAAAAAAATACAAATAAGACGAAACCAGAACTTCAAAATTTTCTCACACAACTTCAAAAAAAGACAAAGAAAAAAATTCAAATAGTTTCAGAGGAGTGAAGGGAAAACAGAGGGGAAAAATGTACCTGTTCGAACGACGCTGTCCTTTCCCCATACACCGGCGATTGATTACCCACTCTCGTGCATTTCTAATGGTGAATGAAAAACGAGCTAGGCCTATGAAGTAGGAGGTCCGACCGGTACAAGCACGAGCTCCATACTGAACCCCGGTCCCCCGGCAGCTCGGAGCCGGCGAACAGCTGCTTGGTGCTGCTCCCGGTGACTTTGTTTCTCCCCTCTTCGGCCGTTGTCCCGAATAAATCTCAGCGCATCTGCTCCAGAGTCCAGAGGGATGCTTTTTTACTTTTTTTTTTTTCGGGAACAGGTGATGATTGGTTCCGATGCCCCAAGGTTTCGACTTTTTTCACGTACGAATGTCTTACTTTCTGCGGAATTACTTGGTCGCTGCATTTCCGCGAGCGAATACGAGTATATTTTAGATCCTTTAGTACCAAGGATTTATTTGTAATAATTAAGTTTTTTCGTTTCTTAAGTATGTATTTAAAATTTAAACTCTGCATTCAGTATTTTACTCAGTTAGGTACTATTGTAGTTTTGGTTTTGAGAATAATGAAGTGGAAAATGCAGAACAGAAAAACAGCGATGTTTTCAAAATTTTTTTGAACTGAAATTTACGCTAATATATGATTGTTATAACTTTTTAACTTTAATTATCTAAAATTTGTATCGCACTTACAATTTTTCAAGCTTGTGTTTTATTACTTTTATCGTTATGGGTTTTTAAATAAATATTTTTTGAGTATTGAACACTACACATAAAAATTCCGAGAAAAATGCTGCTTTTGTCAATTGTATAAAAAAAAAAAAAAAAAAAAAAAAAAAAAAATCATATCATACCTATCATATCATACCTATCATAAAAAAAGCAAGTCTCTGATATTGAAGCCGATCATTCCGGAAGGAACGTCAGTAATTAAAATCATCTTGCTCATTCTATAACCGATACATTTAAATATTTACATCAATTTATTTTTGTTCAAAAAATTGTGATTTTTCTTTTAAGATATTTTTGGTTATAATAACAAAATCTTGAATTGAGTTAATTTTTTATCAATGCAATTAGTAATAAAAGTTACTTATTTTTTTAACAAAAAATCTGTAATTAAAGAAATGTGTTACAGAATATCACAGAAATTGAATTTTTTCTAACTTTTATTTATCAACTTTGAATTATAAAATTTATAGAACTATATAAACATATTGCGTGGTGCAATAATGATGTATTATATTTATCTTTTTCAGGTACCCGGCGAAAATTTTCGTTGGCGACACTTTTTGCTACTTCTCGGGAATGACGTTCGCCGTGGTTGGAATAATTGGCCACTTCAGCAAAACGACCCTTCTGTTCTTTATTCCCCAAATACTCAACTTCCTGTACAGTGTACCCCAGCTCTTTCACTTGGTACCCTGTCCCAGGCACCGTTTACCAAAGTGAGTTTTTTCTTTCTATTAAAATTTTTGATTTATCCTTTTTAATCAGTTTTTTTTCTAATCGTGCTTTATTCAAAATAAAAAAAAAAAAAATTACTATTGCTGTCTATTTTTTCAGATACGATCCTGATACAGATAAATTGAATCCTAGCATGGTAACTTTCAATATAAACGAAATAAGTTTTTTGGGTAATCACATTTTCTTATTTTATATAATTATAAGCAGTAAAAAAAAAATAATAATAACTTAACACAAATGCATAATTTTAATTTTTCAGGAAGGTTTGTAATGATGGTTTTTAGAGCTTTCAAAGTTGTCCACTGGACTGAAGATAAAACAGGTGCAGTCACGTGTAATAATTTAACGCTTATTAATTTTGTGCTAATTTTTAAAGGGCCTTTGAGAGAGCCGGAGTTGGCAAAAATGTTGTTATTGATTCAGGTATAAAATTTTTAGTTTAATTTTTATAACAGTATGTTAAATAAGAAATATATTCAAAAAGATACTTATATATATATATATATATATATATATATATTTTTTAATTTAAAATAATTTTGTTTTTCCACTGACAATGAGATAGATATTTTTTTCCATTGTTTATTTTTTCTTAAAAATTAATAAAAAAATTTAGGTTTCAGGTACTGCATTGGCCTTTGTGATAAGATACCCACTTGCATCTGTATTTTATGATGTTTAAAATGAGTCTTAATTGGTGTTTCACTTTCAATACTCAGTGATTGTTTATAAAAATTACTTTTAAAATTTACCAAAAAAAAAAAAAAAAAAAAAATCCAAAGACTGTAGGTGAAGAAAAAAATAACATCAATTTAAAGACTAGCGCTGGAAATGTATGTATATATTTCTTACAAACGTTAAACCTTTTATAACATATCTGTACAGTACACCTCGGTGGTGCATTATAAATAACAAGTTAAGATTTTAAAAAATAAATCATGTACATAATGAAGCATAACACTGATCATTAATTAACCTAAAATCATACTTACAATTTTTTTTTTTTTTTTTTTTTTTTTTTTCAAGTTATATGCAAAGTTTATGTGTAAAATGATTTGTTACTTTAGGTAAGTAACTAAAATAACCTAAATTAAATTTAAATGTACATAATTAGTATACTACAATAACATAACATCGCATTTAAATATACATTTTTTTATGCTCACTCAAACATATATTTAAATACGGTAGTTGGTGTATAATGTGAATTAAATTTTTATTTTTCAACTTAGTCAAGCTTTTTGTTAACGACTAGCTCAGAAATATTGGTAACGGTTTCGTTTGACGAAAATGCTCTTAAGCAATCCAAATCTTATTTTAATATCCAAAATTAAAAATATTTAATTATTCTGACAATTTTTCTGAAATTCTAAATTTTTGTATTGACTATTGAAATCCTTTTTTTTACTGTAGTTTATGAATAAAATAAAATTGAAAAATTAACATGTAAAAAAAAATTCAATCAAAAAATTTTTTTGTATGTTCTTGAAAATATAATTTGAAAAAGAAAAATTATCAGACAAATTATAAAAATGATTTGTTCATCAACAAAAGAGCTAAGAAAACTGTTGTGTTTCAGGCTCATTCTATGTATAAATAGAATAACATTGAAAAATTTGATTACATTCTTAATTTCATACAACTTGCTGTAAATTTTATCTTATATTATGCATAAAATAAATGCAATGTTTACCGCTTTTATTTCACATATATGAAATTCATGTTTTTAAGACGCTTTAACAACAGTTCATTTTAAACTACACTCATTTTCACAAAAATCAGAAAAATTAAAAAATTATTGTTCAATGATTTTTTCAAATTCTTTGAATTCATTGTAAGGATATAGAATTTACTCATAGAAGAGTAATTATTTTGAATTTTTTTTGTATTGCAATTTTCCTGATAAATTACTCACAGAGAATTTTTAAATACTCTTACTCTAATCTTGTGGAGATTTAAACATTTCGGCCCCAAACCTTTCTGACACCATGAGTTGAGCTTTTGCTGCATCTTGTAAACCAAAAATGTGGCTCAGTTCCATTGACGTGCGAGCTAAAGCTAGTGCTTTATCGAAAAGATTTATTGCTTCTTTTAGGCGTCCACTACATTGAATAATAGTCAGATTTAATAAGTTTTTAGATATTGTTTTATTAATTTTAGATTTTATATTCTAATAAAACATACCATTGAACTTCTATAGTACCAAGAGTTTCATAAGCAAATTCACATTTATCATCTAGATCAATTGCATTTTGAATATATTCTTTAGCTGCTGCAATATCATTTTTCCATTGTAATTGCAACAAACCTCTGTATACTTGAATTGCTGCATTTTTAGGATCTCTTTTAGAAGCTTTGATAAAGTAAGCATCAGCTTTTCCATAGTCTTGAGTGTCTACTAACATCTGTGAAAAAAAAAAAAAAAAAAGAATTCAGTTTGTTTAATATTTAAAAAATTGATTTGTAAGTTAAGCACAAAAAACTTTCAATATTTTAAAGTTTTTTCTGGATGTGAAGAAGTTAATTTTTATAATAAAAAAAATTACCTGAGCATACAAAGTGTAGCATTCTGCACAATCTGGGAATTTTTCGAATGCTTTATTGAAGTTCGTCATTGAGTTATTCATTTCGTTCATGTCTCGTTTTGTCACGGCATATCGGTAATCCGTATAACATTTTTGTACATATGCTACTCCAAAATCAGGATTTAATTCAACCGCTTTTTCGAAGTCAGATTTCGCTTCATCTATTTTTTCCAAAAGTAAATAAACCTAAAAAATTGAATTTTGGTATTATTATTAAAATTTATGAGTAAAAAATTTGGTTTGAACTTTACTAGTAAATTTACTTAAATAAGTATTCATGGAAAGCTAATAATTAAAAGAAAATTTATTATGTATACTGACTTGACCACGATTGTGATAGATATCTCCACATTCAGGGTCTAGATTTTTGGCGTTGTCAAAATCAATGAAACTTTTGTCAGGAGACTCAAGTTGAATGTACATACTTGCTCGTTTAATCAAAGCATTAACTTTTAATTCCTTGCTGGCAATGTCACTTATTATCACTGCATTTAGATCAGCTAATGCATTATCATGCAATCCTAGCAAAAGGTAAAATGTACCCCTCAATAAAAGAACTTTCATTTTATGTATGGATTTGTCATCTGGATCTAGATTGTTCAATTCCTCTGTGCAAAGTGGTATTATTTCATCATATTCTTGTTTTTCTAATGATATTAAAGCTTTGACAAATGGTCTGAAAATTTAGAAACTTATAGTACCACTAATAATTCAAACAAAAGTTAAAGTTTCATTAAATTATTTTTTTACATATACTTTGAAATACAAATAATTTAGAACTTACGAATTGCTATCATTTTCTGTCATTGGTTCATTCATTTTTGAAACAACAGGATCATTATGGAATGCAAGGAAGTAAGTACTGATAAAATGTTTACTAGGCATAACTGGTTTTTTAGTTGCCATAAATTCTTGCGCATGTTGTTTACCTATAAATTTTGAAATCATATTTTTTCACAGTAATATATAGTTATTTTTTAAATTATATATATAAAAAATTTTAATAGTAAGAGTTATAAAATTTTTAACTAAAAGGAGTTGTTATATTTCTTCATCATCAGATAAAAAAATTGTGATCACAAGATATTAAATTTTGCAAAACATATTTTTGCAAAATATTTTTACATCTATCTTAAATTTTACAAATGAAATTAAAAATAAAAAAAATTTTTTATTAATTTATTTTACTTTTATAAAAACATGTAGCAACTTACCAAGTTGTCGCAACACTCGGTCAGCAGTAAATAAAGAATTCTGATTTTGGAATCCTTCAAGAATACAAACGGCAGTGATATCATGTAGAGCAGTTTCCAGTTCATTAGTGAGTTCCATAGCTTTTGCTCGACGAGTTAAAGCTTTAACATATTTAGGCTTCAGTTCTAATGCTGTGGTGCAGTCTTTTTTAACAGCGCTATATTTTTTCTACACATAAAATAAATAAAAAATTAATTTGAATGAACCTTTCAAAATTAACATCCATATATTTTTCTCACCAGTTGTTCATATGCAGCAGCTCTATTTTGGTAGAAAGTAGCAAGGTCTTCTTTATTTTCTAAAGGACATGTTTCAATTGCTAAATTATAATGATTGATTGCTTCATCGAATTTGCCTGAATTAAAAAAGTGATTTCCCTTTGTTTTGAAAGCTTGAGCTTTTTCAAGTGGTGTCTGGAAAAAAAAAAAAAAATGAAAATTATTAATGGGTTAAAAAGTTTAATTATACATAACACAGCAATAATTAAAATAATTTTTAATTAAAAATAATCTTTTTATATTTTAGGATATATTTAAGTATTGATATAATAAAATTTTTTTTTTTGCCATTCAAGTCTCTAAAATAAAAAATAATTTGAAAAAATTTTACCAAGCAGTGATAAAAGATTTGATTGATAAAAAAATGAAGTATGAATTATTAACTATTTTTAATGATTGGCTTATTTGCAAAGTCTTTTTAAAAAGATTGAAATAGACTGGTTATCTAAACAAAAATAAGTATGTTTAATATCAAAGTGAGACAATGAGTAAAAATCAAAAATCAAAACAAACTAAAAAAATAATAAATCTAACCCTAAAATCCCATGAGGATACAAGAAAAATAAAAAATTAAATAATTACCATCACAGCAGCAGCCTTGGGTTTAGCAGGAAAATCCCCCTCAATGGAAATTTGTTTCTCTCCATTTTCCCGAACGCCTCGTTTTCCCTTACGTCCAGGTTTTTCCTCGGGTTTGTTGCTGGAGCAGTTCTTGTAGTACATGTATCCAAGGCCGATGGCTACCGGTGCTCCGACGACCAGGGCTAGCTGCCACTTGGGCAATGAGCTCGAAGCCCCACCACTCGACGCCATCCTGACTACCGAC
Source organism: Encarsia formosa (assembly GCA_038277355.1). Taxonomy (NCBI): domain Eukaryota; kingdom Metazoa; phylum Arthropoda; class Insecta; order Hymenoptera; family Aphelinidae; genus Encarsia; species Encarsia formosa. The sequence goes on along the minus strand of CM076188.1, from coordinate 33,103,085 downwards.
TTTCACGCGTCGTCTTCGTCTGGAGCACCCTGGAGACCTGAATCGGAGCCGCGCAGCGGAGGGCACGAGGTTAGAAACTTATTGAAGTGGATTGAAGCGCTCCAGCGAGTAACTCACATATATATAACACAGTCACAGGACAAGAACGTGAAGTGCAGATTTTTAACTCTGCGACTTAGCGCAGAAAATGTTTTTTATTTTTCGCCTTTTTATTTCGTCTTTCGAAGTATTCTTATTTAAATATCAACTTGAATATATTAAAAATTTCTGGAATTATGCTAAAGTATGGATTTTTGTTTAGTGCGTGGAGGATTTCAAGTAGCCGATTACGCCAAATGACTGTAATCGAATAAAAAAAGATTAGTCGTTATAGCCCGACACATTTTCTGTTTTTTCACACGGTAGACTTATACAATGTTTAAGTTTGAAAGTCAATGATAAACAAAGAAATAAAACAATTTAAAATGTTATTTTAATAATCATTATATATTATATTGTATAATCAGTTTAAGCATATGATGATAATAATAATGTTTTAATGAGAACAAAAATATTAAATGTTCTTATCACTTTTTCAAACATTTAAATAAAAAGCAATCAATACATAGATATTATATAAATCATTGATATTAATATTCTTTATTATTATTATTATTTACTTAATTTAAATCATTAAAATCGTTTTTATCTTTGTTTATTCAAAATCTTGGTTTCCTTTTATTAAATGAGCACTAATTAAAAATTCATATTAAGCGCTTTACTCCCACGCGCATCTCCCGCGCGTCGATTTACTTTTGGTTTTTCTTATTTTCCAAGAACGATGAAAAAAATGGCAACGTTCCGTCAAAATTGCCGCAGCTGATCGCACTAGAGTAACGTCAACATTGCGTCTCACCGAGACAATGCCGTCGTCGTGTCATTGCTGGTGCTGTCAAGTCCAAAGAAATTATTCTCGTGGATGGTGCTCATGCTATAGAAAGGTGCTTGCCTAGATAACAAGACTGCACACAGGTGACGTACTTCAAAATGGCACTAAGCGATGATGAAAACACTTGGTAAGTTATCAATGATTAGTTTTTTATGAGGTAAAAAACAACAAATTTTGAAGTTTTAATTATTTAAAATATAGTGTAGTATCAGAATTTAGATTATTATTTTTAATCAATTAATTAATATATTTGATTAAAGTAAACTTAGATTCGTTGGATTTATTTCATTATTTCACAATTATAAGTATTTTTTAAATATTTTAAAATTTGTGTTGAGTTATCAAAGATATTTAACAGCTTCAAATTTGTTTAGTTCAAAAAACTTAATTTGATCAATTAACTTTAATTTATTACCAAAACTTTAGAATTATAAAAAAAAAGGTATGACATGAATTTCTACTTCTTAATCTTATCAGTGTTTCATCTTGTTCACCTTAGAACTGACTAATACCTATTAGAGCTGTGGTAGAGTTAACTGTTCTCTCCAATAACCTTCAATTAGATAAAATATAATTATATTTAACATAAAGCTGTTAATTAATACAAACCTGCAAAAACTAATTTGCACAATATTTTGTTTAAAAGCCGTTAAAAAATTTTTTTATAAAAGTTTATAATGTGATAAAAACAATTACAATTATATATATTTTTTAATTTATAAGTACATATATTCCATTTTTTGGCATAAGATTTTCACCTATACACATAAACTTATTATATAATATAAGTTTTGTAAAATTTTTCATTAAATCTTATTAACTTTTTTTGTTATAATTACTAAGTTCTTCATAACATAATATTATTGAAAATATTCTAAAATATCAATTTTAGGATTTTAGAATTAGAAGCTGCACTGTTGGATACAGAAGCACCATCCGCATCAGACATATATGCCATATGTAAAGGTCAACCTGTACCTGCAAATTTGAGACCAGATGTTTGGCAGGCATGTTTAGATGTTACAGACCGAGGGAACCAATTAATTCATTTTAATGAAGTCTTTGACCTTACAGAACAAAATTTAATAAGAGAAGATTGCCAACAATTAGTTAGTAAGTATTGGTTTGCAGATTTGTTAAGTAATAAATCCTTGACTTTGATTTTTAAACTTCCCTTCAAATAAAATCATTTATAATTTTTTATAAATTGAAAAAAATTTACACAGTGCAATCAAAAAACTCTAATAAAATAATTGTCAATTATAAAAATCTTAGCAGTAAATTATGGAAACTGTGCTAGATTTATTTATTTGTTTAATTCCTTCTTCTAATTGCTTAGATAAACTTGGAAATGATGATGAAGATAAAGTATCAGTTGTTTCTGACTTGGAATCCATCATAACTTTCTATTGTAAAAGTAGAGGGAAACATTATGAAAAAGGTAATGGCTGGCTTGAATTACTTGGACCATTAATAGCCTTGAAGTTACCTCGTGCAGCTACATACAATTTATTTGAAGCTATACGAGACATTTATATCCCAAAGTAAGTTTAAATAGTTTTAACTCATAATAAAATTGTGCATGTATTAATAATTTTTAAAAACACAAATGTGTGTTTTTTTAGTTTATTTAAAAATTTTCTAAAAATAATTCTTAACATTATAGAGGTGATACACACAGTGCAGTCTTAAGACTGTTATTACTGTACCATGAACCAGAACTATGTTCTTTTTTGGACACTAAAAGAGTATCACCAGATCAGTACACAAAAGGATGGATAACTACTTTATTTGCTGGAGTTTGCTCTTTGCCAGCAATTTCTACTATGTGGGATTTATATTTTATGCAAGCCGATCCATTTTTTATGATGTTCCTGTCACTTATCATGGTTATAAATGCAAAGTAAGAATTGTTTTCTCATTATTACATAAAATTTTGTCAAAAAAATTTTTTTTGAATTTAAATTTATCAAATTTTTTAAAGTAAAAATCAATAATTAAAGTATAATGGTCAGTTTTGTTTTTTTCATTAAATAAATTATAAGAAAAGCAATAAAGTATTTTTTCATAACAAAAATTTAGATGGTTGGATCATAAATGTTATCTGATATTGAAATGCAAGTTTATACCAATGTTTACTTTTTATTGTTAGCAGCAATGAAAGGTTAAGTCAATTGTTATCTGATAACGGGTTATATTTCATCCTTATGTATTTTAACTAACATATATCTCTACTGAAATGGAATTTCAATGAAATGTAATTATTAAATTACTATTACATATTTAAATGTTTAAAGTCAAATTTTTTTATAATCAAGTAAAATCAACAAATTTATTAACAAAAGTGAAAAGAGATTAAAATTGTATACTTTATTGTATGATTGTCCAAAAACTCAATTACAAATATAATTTTTCTATTTTTCATTTATAATTACAATAATAAAACATTAACTTGAATTATCTTCAATTTTCAGAGAACAAATTATGAGTATGAAAGATAATGACAAGCAGAGTATTATAAATACTCTAGCAGCAATGCCTTGTGCCTTGGAAGCTGATGATGTTACTGATTTCTGTTCTTTGGCTCAATATTATGTTATGAAAACGCCTTCGTCTTTTAAGTTAGACTTATATGGCATTATGTTTGGTGAAGGAGGCGATGAAAAATTTATAACTCATGCTTTATGCTTGCCAGTTTCTGCTCAAGAATTAATTGAAAATTTTGTTGAAGTCTCATCATTGCCTAATGCTCCCGTAGAAGCCGTCCGTTTCTTTTTAGTCGATTGTAGACCTGCAGAACAATACAATGCAGGACATTTACCAACAGCTTTTCATCTAGACTGTAATTTAGTATGTTACTCTTATTAAAAATAAATTTATTATAAAATTTAACACTAAAACTTTTATTTTTAATTCAAAACTTACTTTTACACATTATTAGATGCTTCAAGAACCAGCAGCGTTCAATACAGCTGTGCAGGGATTACTACAAGCGCAGCGACAGGCTTTAGCAGTCGGATCCGAAGCTGGGGGAGAACATTTATGTTTTCTTGGAAGCGGACGTCAAGAAGAAGATCGTTATACTCACATGGTTGTTGCATCTTTCTTACAAAAACATACACAGTATGTCAGTATGGTGGATAATGGGTATCAAGGTTATTATAATTTTTTCAATTCAAATTTAATTAAATGCGTCATTTTTCATAGTATGGTGGATAATGGGTATCAAGGTTATTATAATTTTTTCAATTCAAATTTAATTAAATGCGTCATTTTTCATACACAAACGTTCATTTCTTAAAAAAATATAATCTCAAGTTATATTTGATATTATAATAATTTGTTACAAAAGACAAAGTGAATACCAAAAAAAGTCTAATAAGTCATAAAAAATATCATATCAGTAGATCGTGCTTTCCGAAATTATTATTTCATTATTAAAAAAACATAAAATATTATTTTGAAATAAATAAAGATTAATTAAAAATGCTGCCATTATTTACTATAAATAGATGATAGAAAAATCAGTCGTCAAATGAACAAGAAGATAATTTATTTATTTATTTTTTTCAGCAATTCATGAATACTTTGGGGATGAAGTGGTATCTAGACTTGATGATCACAATTCACAATTCTGCCTAGTTTGTAATTCTAATTTATCAGAAGACAACTCTAGCGAGGCAAATCCTATCAGTTCAAAGAATAGCAACTCAGATCTTTTTGGGAAAATTGGCCTAGCCATGAAGTTAAAAAGTCAAGAAATGAAAGGAAAAATTTTTGATTACATTGTAAATCCCTCTGTAAGTGCCAATAACAGTGCTGAAAAGAAAAGCGATAGTGTAGATGGGAATAAAAAAGAAAGAAGTGCGCGTCCAGTTTTCAGTATAGATGATGATCAAGAATTAGGTAATTCTACAAATAATATGCAAATAAATTTATCTATTTATTTGTTTTTTGTGTGTAAAAATCAAAAATGTTTTATTTTTAGATACCAGTATGACTTCAACGGAAAATGAAGAGCCTCTTGAAGTTGTGTCTGTTCAACAATGGTTGAAAGATCCTAGTTTAATACATTCCTTTAAATGCATGGAAGTTAAAGTTAATGGTTATTTTTACGAAAGGTAAATTACTAACACAAATTAAAAACATTTGTACTTTATTAATTTTTTTTCTGAAACTTTTTTTTAGCCATCTATTAGTTACCGATACACATATAATAGTTCTAAGAGAAATTCAAGGCAGCAAAGGAGCTGCTCATGTGATAGTTAAACGTCCTCTATCAAGTATAGTCAGAATAACATCTAGGAAGAAACATCCAGATTTAATTACTTTTAAATATGGATCATCAGAATCAGAAAGTGTAATTATTTCCGATATGGATAGGTTTTTCATACCTAATGCAAAAGAAGCAACAAAAATAATTTCTCAACAGATTATGAAACAATTTAAAACATCTGAGTAAGTTATTATTACAAAATTTATGCTACAAGATTTATCAAAAATAATAAAACAACATCGTCATTTTCGAGATGAAATGTTTAAACACAAAAAAACTGTTTTCTAAAAAAAAATTTTGACAAATTTTTTTGACTCCATAGTAAATAGTAATATTTTCATTTTTGAGACTGAGAAATAAAAAAAAATAAAAATAAAAATCATAGCAATAGGACTTAAGAATGTTTTAAAAAATCATTGTAAATTTGATATTAAGATGTTATCTTCATGAACAATCTATATACATTTTATTAATGTAATGTACAGTGATTTGTAGAAATTAACTGGTTAATTTGTGAAAAAAATTCTGTGTCATTTCTTTAACATATGTTTAAATTTATAAAATGTTTAAAATTTATTGAATTATTTACTGTAGTTGTAGAATAGTTTTTATAAAAATAGAAAAAAGAAATTTTAAATCAATAAAAATTTTAAATAATTTTATTTGTTAATAATGCAGTAACTCAATCAAAATAGGCATAAACAAGCCCCAAGTTTAAGAAATCCCTTAAGACCCTTAAAAAGAGTACTGTTAAATCAGCAAATCAATTAATTTTTTTTGTTTTTTTTTATATATATGTCTACTATGATTAAATTAAATAAATTTGATTTAATTCAAATAAGTTATTTGTTATTTTAATAGAACAGAATTTTATTGCCGTTAAAAAAAAATTAAGTTGAATTATAAAACAAATGAAAGCTTTATTAATGAGTTAAGAATTAAAAAATTATTCACTTTTAAAAGCTTTTTATTTTCTAATTATGTATCAAATATAAAAAATAGGTTTCAAATGACCCAAGTTTATAATCTTTTTTTTTTGTTTTTTTTTTTTTTTTGTTTAATTAGATACATGCATAAAAAAACCATAATTTAAAAATATTAATCAAAAAAAATTTTTTTATTACAAATTTATATCATTTATTGACAAAATGTGAAAGAAATTTCAATACTCAAATATCATATAAAATGTTGAGTACATTGAATATCAGCAAGTACAAGTAGGCCTAATAGAAATATAAAAAGAAAAAATAAGATGTGAAGAGTAAATGAAAATTTTCAGGCATTCAGGTTTTTTTACATGCATTTGCATACTATTAAGAATAATGTAAATAATGAGAAAGTTATACAAAATATTTAACACATTGTCTAATAAATTATATTGCATTAGTTAACTAATTGTTTTAATTACGTAAATTTTAAAATATATTACTTCGAATCCGTTTTTATGTGTATAATTTATTTAATGTAAATTAAGTTTACAAAGCTTTATAATTTATGCATTAAAAGTATTACTATTTTTAATTGTAAATCATATATTTTTATTTTTTCATGTTATTTAAATATTGTACATTAAAATTTTACAATTCATAGAACTTAAAATGACTTTCTTTGATCAAAACAAAAATATATTGCTTATACTGAAATCTTGGATTATCATTTTTTATGTTTATATTTAAATATATATATTTAATTGTACATATAGTTTTACAGCTTTTTTAAAGCCTTCTTGCATCAAAGGATGATTAATATACATATATATATATACATATATATGTTCCTTATGCCATAATTTTTTCATTCTCTGCAATTGTAAAGTACTCCACCAAAGTTTGCTTTACAAAAATAAATTTCAAGACTTAATCAAGAAGTCATCATCAAATCACAAAAATTGAGTGCATTTTGTTAAATCAACTATTACTTAAGGTGAATTGCACTTTTTCGACAGTAGTGCGTAAAAAACGAACTTTGAAATGGTTTTACACACTCAGGTCAAAAATAGTTATTTAAGTCTGAGTACTTAAAATATTTTACTCAAAACTAATTGACGCATAGCTTTATCAAAAAAATACACTTTGATTCAAAAAATTGTTCACTAATCACTTTACTTTAAATTAGAGATAACTAGCGAGCCCCGCTTCCTAACACTTTCGCTATTTCTCAAGCAGTCGGACGACTTACTTTATCCGCTCCGGAGTTGTGCCCAAAATTTTTTCAAATCCAATAGGCTTGCTACGCAAGACCTGACTCTTTAAAAAAACTTTTGGGAACAAAAATCTTTACTCTAGTATCGCTAAAGCTCGGCACAATTCATAATATTACGATAAATACTATGCTCATATGAATTAAATTTTGAAAAAGCCTTAGCGTCGCAGTGAAAATACACATTCGAATAAAAAAATTTATATTTTTTATATTTTAATAGTTAAAAAAAAAAAAAATACTATTCTATCAAGGCTTTTTCTATCTTATTTAACATTGATAGGATAGATTATAACAATTTAAAGCTGAATAAAAAGTGCTATCCGGAAAATATGTACTTTTTTTTTTTAGAATTTTAATTAACAAAAAAGAAATAGTATGTTTATCAAATAATTAAGCATTTAGTTTCTGAAGAGTTTTTAAATTGTCGTCGATCAAAAGGGAACATAATAGTGACGATAATTACGCGTTGAAAGATCGATAATGTCGAAGAATTGTTTAAAAAACAATTGTATTCACTCATATTCTTAAAATTCCTTTAAATTATCATTCATTTTGAGACGATAGCTATATTTATTTTATATTAATTATGTATAATTTAAAATAAAATCATACAAAATTAAATGTTTACTCAATAACGTTTCTACTAGATCAAATAATGGGTCATTCTAGTTTGACGGGTGAAACATTTGCAGAACTTTGAAGTAATTTTAAACAAAGAAAAAAAATAAATTTACAAAACTTTCAGATACGTTTAGAAGCTCTTACTGAGTAGAATATTTTTAATTCGTATTTTTTTAAATAATTCTAAAGGAAAAACAATAAAAAAAATAAATAATAAAATAAATAATAATAATAATAATAAATAATAAAATCTGCCACGAATAAAGTTGCAATGAGGCGATTTTCTGTGACTAAAATGTCTCTAAATCACTTTGTTCATGATTTTTATTTTTTTGGATTGAAAGAAAATAAATTTTTGTATCAGTCCGTTTATACAAAATGACTCTAAGTTTTTAGTTTATAAAAATCGTAAAGGTCTTTTTATTCGCGGCTGGTGGGTCGAAAAATTTTTTTTCATCCACCTGTATCAACGGAATAATATCAAAGTTTATTTTCTTCCAATCTAAAAAAGTTAAAATCATGAATAAAATGATACAGACATTTTATTGGCCAAAACTATGTACTTCCGTTGTAACTTTATTCGTGGCAAATTTTGAGCTAAGGTTTTTCTTCGCTGGGACCATCGATATTGTACCAGGAAGTGTAAGTTTCATAAATTGTTTGATTTGAAATTTTCAGTATCAATCATTATAGTATTATTTATTATTTATTATTAGTATTCAATTATTAATAAATTGAATTATGGTCACTGCACCTATTTTCAATCAACTTTATTACAAATTCAAAACATTATCAGAATTGGCAAACCGCTTTAGCCGCTCAAATTGAAAAATGAGAAAAATTATCTAAGACTTTTGAAAAATGTTGTTTTTTGAGTCATAATCGCTCAAAAATAAAGGTATGAACAATTTTTTGAGTTATAATAGTAGTTTGTTAGCATAATATTCTTAATGGATCAATAAATGCTTTATCCCTCTTTTATAATGATGAAGCATGTTCGAATGTCTTCGTTCGGTTGAGAACGTTAAATTCAAAATTTGAATTGCGTTCAAGTTAAAATATTGAATACTTTGTTATTAAGAATTTTTTACAATAATATTTTGAATAATTAAATACTTTGTTTCAAAAAATGGACTAAATTTCTTTGTAGAGTTCTATTAAATAAAATGAGAATCTTTATTATTTTAAAAACAACTTTTTGAAGCTATAACTACAAAAATATCGAACTGAACTTAGTTGCAGGTTGCGAAAGATATGTGATGAATTTAGTGTTAAAAATTTATAACTTCGTTTTTTTGAAAATGAAAGTAAAAATTATCGTTTATTTACTTTCAAAATTAAAAATTAAGCACGCTTGCGGGTCGATGAAGACTAGTATAAAAAAAAAAAAAAATAGTTTGCGTTTTATTTTTTTTAACTACTATACTTTGTTTTTCAATTTGAGAGGCTAAAGAGGTTTATCAACCCTGAATATTATCCAAGATTTTCTAATCTTTAAATTTTTATGTAAAATGTATCGTTATTCAAAACACTGTGGATTAAATTTAGACGCTATGAGAGAAACATGGAAAAAATACAAAAATTTTAAACAAAACTAAACAAAAAAAAACATCTTTTTTGAGTTTGAAAAAAAAGATCCACTTTTAAGTTTGAAATAAAAATGTACGACTCAGTATATTTTCTCAGTGATTTTTGGATTTCCGTAAATTAAAATAATGATGACTTAAAAACTGAAACAATTAACTAAATAATTTATTCTTTTTACAAGTAAATTCTTTTACTTGAAATATACCTATTTTCATAAATTCATTTAACAAATATTTTGTAAATATAAGCTAGAGTCACAATAAAAATATTTGCATTAAATTTTACGAATAGAATAAAAAGTTTTTTTGACCATCGATTGCGCGAATCGAATTCTCTGATAAGTAATTTCTGCCACTGATATCTGAAAATAATGGTCGCGCATAATGCGTATTTTTCCAACAGTTAAATTTCAGTAAATTTTTATTGTATATGATGATGTATGAATTATGATCGAGGTTGCGATTGTTCACTGTGGCTGTGGTTTGCGGGCTTGCGGCATTTGCAGCTAGGCTAACGCATGCGTACCTACATTATTCTACCCAACCCACCTCACCTGCGCCAACTCCTACGCTCCTCCGGGAGTCGCGACTCGCAACTCGCGTGTTAAATATTTACGAAAAAGATATCCCGCAGTCGGCAGACGGCAGTTCGTCAATCGTCAAATGCTTGTACCTACCTATACAGTGCGCGCGAGAAAAACAAAAATTATTTGTGTATGTACTCAAATTAAATGTGAGTCGAACATGGACGGGACATGAATAAGTATAATTCATCATTAATCTTGGAATTTTGGAAATCTTTGTCATAAACAAATCAGTACACAAGCAGTACTGACAAATGAAGCACTTTTGTTTTCTTTGGATGTGAAGAACTGTAAAAAATGTTGTTAGTTTGAAAATTTTTTCGAACGATCGAGGCATGGGTCCAATAAATTGGTCGGAGCTCTTTCCCGGGCGGTGGAGTGCTGTGATTTTTGGCCTTTACATTGCTCTCTTCGTCAATCAAGGTACAGTTTGAAACAATTTTTCTGCTACACATTAGAGGTTACTTATCAGGCACTTGAGTGTGTTAGTTTGTATTTGTGGGAAAAAAGTGATTACGGATTTTATGATTGTTCTTTATCTTGACAAGCAATAATGTTTTTATCGTTTTGGTTGAAGATTTAAAACTTCACTCTGGTGCCAACAAATATTTTATTTGTATTATTGTACCTACTATTATCTTAATTTACAATTAAATTATTAAAAATAAAATTTATATTTATAAGTACTAACATTTTCTGAAAGTGACTAAAATCCATTAAAATTCTACAATTTTTTAATGGGATCCATGTAATTTTAACATCAAAGAGGTAATTAATCATAATTTTATTACATATCAACTGCCTTTTTTCATTTTAATATTTTTGTTTTAGGAATCATTGTAACATGGTCTCAAACAGCAGGAAAATATGACTACAACACTGTTATAGTTGTGTTGATGTCAGAAGTCTTAAAATTAGTCAGCTCTTGTATTTTATACTGTCAAGAGTAAGGCTTTTAATTATTGCAAACAAAAAAATTTTTTCACTATAACTAATTACAACATTTTTCCAGGAATAAATTTTCTAATTTAATACACGAGGTGATATTATACAAAAGAAGTAATTATTTTAAAATACAAACTATCTCTTTATCAATTGAACTTTTTTTATAGTAAATTTTTTTTTCAGTATTACTATTGTATATGGTACCAGCTTCACTATATTGTCTGTATAATAATTTATCTTTCATAAATCTTGCTTCATTTGATCCTCCAACATATTTTTTACTTTTGCAATTACGAGTTGTTGTCACAGGAATTATTTTTCAGGTATTTTTGAAAATAACTAAAATATATCTTTCATTATTTGAAAATAATTGTAATTTTTTGGTGTGTTTCAGTTTGTATTTAAGAAAAAATTATCTGTGAAACAATGGATATCACTTGTTTTATTATCGTTGGGTTGTATGATAAAACATTTAAATTTTGATACGGATCCCAAAGCATCATTTCATTTGAATATTAATATTATATTCATTTTTATTCAAGTAAGTAATATTAATATTATTATTACTTGTTGACTCTTATCCATTTTGAAAAAGTCACTTTCAAAAAAATAATATTTCATGATCTTTTACGTGTGATTTGTTTACATTGCTTGCCAAATCAGATAAAGTTTGACTGTATCCAAAACTTTTTTTTTCAAACAAATGAGTTTTAAGGTTCACAAAAAATTTAACTAATGATTTTTAAATTTAAAATATTGTGTAATTAAATTATATTTTTGTTATAAATTTTTTTTTTTAATTTGATAATTCTTTTAACATTTAACCATCATATTCAATTTTAAAAAGTACTCCATTGTAAATAATAACTTAAAATTTTTAGTAAACACATTGAAAAATAAACAAACGAACGAAAAAAAAAAATTGCTAGTTTGTGGTCTTAATTAAAACATGTATTTAATTAAAATGTTTTTTAATTTACTTTCAGATGTTCTGTTCCTGCTTAGCAGGAGTTTACAATGAGTATTTACTAAAAGGCGAGGGTACTAATGTAAATATCTTTGTTCAAAACGTATTTATGTACCTCGATAGTATTGTGTGCAATGTAGCAGTGTTAATATTGCAAGGAGATTTAATCCAAGCTTTTGATAATGCAGGAGCTAGTATATTCATGGATCCAAAAGTTGTCCTTATTATGATAAATAATGCTGCAGTTGGTATAATTACCAGTTTTTTCTTGAAAAATTTAAATTCAATTGTGAAAACTTTTGCTAGTGCCTTGGAGCTCATATTTACAGCTGTGCTTTGTTGGATAATTTTTGATATTCCAATATATCTTCACACTGTGATTGCTATTGCTATAGTAAGTTATGCAGTTGTTTTATATTCTCAAAATCCAGTTCAAAATGTCAAGCCAGTAAATTCTAGTAAAATAATGGATGAAGAATCACAAGCATTTATTAAACGAGGGTCGGAAGTCGTTTAATCATCGTTAAGTTTATAAATAGTTATGGCTTTATATTTAGTATTGTAATATTAATTTTTTATCAACATTTAAAAAATTATAAATTTTTTTGGTTGAAAAGTTCAAAATTTCTTATTCAATTTAACATTAATTTTAAGTACACTCTGTTGAGTATAAAAAAGTGAAAACAATGGGTAGTCATTAAAATAATGAAAATTAAAAAACATATTTATTATTTAGTTTTTTAATAAATGTAAATATTAATATACATATATTTAATTTAAACTATTTTGGTTTTAAATTTTTATCATTGTGCAATAATTGGCTAATTACAAGATATATATCTAAGAATTGGTACAAATCCAATCGGCTAGAATATTCAGAAAATTTTCTCTTAATTCATTATCATTAACAAAAATGAATCAAGTTACATCAAGACTAAAATTTGACTGAATTTTTGAATATATTTTTTTAACACTTTCAAAAGTAAATTGTATCAATTTTTAACTACTTTAATACTTCTTTAATATTTTATATCTATTTACTGCATTAACTTTAGTCTTCCAAGTAACATATTTTCAAAATAATAAATATTAACAATAATACTAGGAACATTAACAAAACCTTCAAAAATTGTTTTATTAAAGTTTTCAATAATAAAATAATAAATTTATTTATTTTTAATTAATAAAACCACTCTTGTTATTATTATTTTTTTTTAATTCAAAACTCATGCTACAAAGACTGTTGTAATGTTTATTACTTATTTAATTTATTGATTTAAATGATTTTCAATTAATTTTTTTCTGATTAAAAATAGAAACCTTTTTATTATCTTGATGTAATTTTTTCAGTAACGATATGAAAATTAGTATAAAGTTAAAATCAATAAATGAATTTTAAAAAATACAAATTTTTATCTTTATTTTGTAATGTGCTATAAGTTTTTGTACTTGTACATACTTGCCAGTTAAGAATTAAAGTTGTTGAATATTGTTTTAATAATTTTCATTGATCATTACAAAGACTTAATATAAAAATTATTGTGATGCATAAAAATGACCAACAAAATGTTATTTGTCAGCTTTGCAAAAATTAAGCACTTCAATGGACTAAGATTAATAATTTTGCAGTGGTATCAAATCACGTTGCTGACTAATATTAATTTGAATGGACATTTTTATATTTTTAAAATAAAAGAATAGAATATATAATTTTTTAGATGTATGTAATTAAAACCCATACCATAAATGTAATATTTTAATTATATATGATAATCTACATACTAGATGAAAATATGATGCTAATTACAATTGATTATAAAACTGAAAAATGAATAGAAGATTAAATTGATTACGAAAATTGTAATCGATTTCAGTTAGAATTTGTAGTTAATATTTTATTTTAATACAGTTTATTTATTCATAAAGATACAATTGAATTTATAACTAACTTGCGTTTGCACTTTTGAATTTTTTTAGAATAGACTTACTCGAATTTGACAGTTTTAAATTAATATAACAAATTAAATATATTTGTTAACTAGTTAAACTTTTAAAAAAGAGGTTATAAGTTTTCATTTATCAGTGCAAATTTGAAACTAAACTTTTGTTAAAAATAAGAAATAAGAAATCGAAAATATTTGTAATCTGTGAAACAGTAAAAATATTAATAAGCATTGAAAAAATTTACAAATTTTACATTATTTAACTGTAAATCTTCAAAGATTATTAAATCTAAAAACATTTTAGTAAAAAAAAAAAAAAAAAAAAAAAAAAAAAAAAAAAAAAAAAAAAAAAAGATTTTGCTTAGTGTCGACTTTTTTATCTTAAGTAGGAAATGTATGATTATTGTTTCATTTTTACAATATCAAAAAAGAAGTAATAAGTATTCCTCTAATAGTATTTTTAACACTATTAGTAAGTTTTTTAAATTTATATACACTGAGTAAAATACTGACGATTAAATTATATAAAAGTAAGTTTAATGACCAAAATCATGAATAAAAAAAAAAAATAAATAAAAAAAAGATAAACCATGTTTTGTAGTTCAATATTCTCCAAAAATATACATCGACCTAATTTTCACTTCCTGCTCACTATCAAAGTAAGTGGACCAGATTGTACTCAAGATAATAGGCACGCATTTGGAGGTAGTAGGCGATATCGCGTGATAGATGTCTAATATTTTTTGTTTTTATCTTTTTTTTTTTTTCTTTAAGAAAATTATTATTTTCGATTTGGTAACTGTTTATCTAAATAATCTTGGTATCGATAATTTTACACTTAATTAGTTTGTATCGAGGGTAAAAAAACCAGTAAATAAAATCGGTTTGATTACAAAATATCAAATAATAATAAGATACAATAAGAACTGAAAATATTTACAGACTTGTTGGAAAATTGTTACTGTCTAGTGAGGGCAAGTAAGATCTCTTTCATCAAATGTTGATGCGAGTCCATGATGAGCTTAAGACCGGGCGACTCAATGAGTCCGCTCATGTGCACGACGATAAAGTCTAGGGTCCTCTTTTTGAGCTTGTCAACCTTGTAAAAATCAGCCAGTACAAGGCTCTCGAGGGCATTGTCGACCCTGAGATTGTCGCTTAGAACAGCTCCGCAAATGGCTTTGAGCTCGTCCAGGGCGTACTTGTCCGCGACCACGAGAATGCTTCCGGCGAGCTCCTTGAGGCGATCGACGTTTATCTTGCCAGAGTAGATATAGAGCAGAACTTCGATCATCACCTCACGATTGGCGTCGGGGATGTTGACTCTGCTGTTCTTCTTCTCTCGCATTTCGCTCTCGAACATCGCGTGGAAGACCGGACTCCTGGCTGCAAGCACCGCCCTGTGCGCTCTGATTTCGTGATCGCCGGACATAACGAGCACGAGGTCGCTAAAACTCTCGGAGCGCATCAAGAGCTCCAGGTCGTCGGAAACGCAGTGGTGGAGTTCGGTTATCTTGAGCTCCCAGCTGTCGTTGCTGTAGATCTGGCAGCGCAGGTTGAGCTTGCCACTGCTACCGAGTAAAACGTCTAAAATGTCCTGCCGGCCAAGAAACTCGTCGACTCCTGACTGATCACCCGGCTTGAACACGTGGATTTTGTACTGTGAGGGTCGGCTTCCGTGGAAAAACCTAAAGTTCACGCTGACGCTCGTGTGCTTGGAGCTTCTCAAGTTGAGGTACACGTTTACCCGTTCTCTGTAGTTTGACTGCAGGCTTAGGTACCAACAGTTTTCGTCGCTTCCTCCGGTTGTAAACGCCGGCGATTTCAAAGTACAGCTGCAGTAGTTTGACTTGCAGTAGTTTCGGAAGTTTTCGATTTTCCAAGTAAATGAAAAGTGAGTATTCGACATGCGTGCTATTGAAAAATAAATTAAAATTTTATTAAATATTTGAGATCCGCTTGAAATCATTAATAAAATAATCAATAAACAAAATAAATTCAAGAAATTTTAATAATTAAAGAGTAACTTAAAATTATTTAAAACTATTATAATATGAACCTATTTCTCCAATATTTTCGTTTACTTCCACTCGCGACACAAACATTCCTTCTTTTTTTTTTTTTTTTATTTGCAATAATGTTTCTACATAAATTGATTACTTTTTATGAACTTTTAAGAGGTTAGTACTAATTTTAGCTACCAACAATCTTGTAACAAATGAAGATCTATCAGCCGATCTGAGTTCTCATAAAATTAAATTTGCACCAGACAGTTGAAACAGTTTTTTGGATTGTTGATAAAAAATTTCACCGATTTACATCTAATAATAGTTTTGTAAAGTTGATCAAATCATAACAATTTTTTACAATGGTTAATTCTTTTATCCCACAAGAGAAAAACATTTCATTACGCTAAAATTTTCCAACTTACCTGGAAAAATATCTTGTTTTTGAAAAATTTCATTTGACTACTTTGAAATTAATAATGTTATTAACAAAAAAAGAATTTAATTTTTATCTCGCGATTCTAGAAAACAATAAAATAATTTTAGCTTATTTTCATGAAAACCATGAAAAAATTTTACTTAAAACTTTTTTTTAATTAATATACTCTTGTAAATTGAGTTTGAAAATTTGCAGTAAAGTGTAAAATATTAAAGCCTGTTAACCAATGTTTTAAAATAATTTTTCCAATCGTATTTGTATATTTCATCAGCGTTTGTTGAATGTTTTAGAGACTTTTTACAAGCCTTATTAATTTTCTTTGGATTATATAATTTTTACAAAAGTACCTACCACAAATGACCGTTTCTCATCTGATCGTGTACGATTTCATTCAAATAATTCCAGTGTGGAAAGTTTTAGATTATTAAATAAAAAATTAAACGAAAAAAAGAAAAAAGTTAAACATGATTGTCTGGTCGAAGAGCGTGTTTTTCATCAGTGCAAATGGAACACGAATAAAAAAAGTGCGGGCGTAAGTAAAATCGCATTTATTATTCGCGCAGAGTGTACACGTGTACATATACATGTTCTTAAAAAGCTGGTAAAACACACTTTAGAATATTAAATAGTAGCGATTGCTGCGATGGGAGGGGAGGGGATGCGTGTCTTGGAGAGGGGGAGGGGGGAGAGTTAAGGGAAGGCTTAATGTACCAACGGCTGGCTGGGGGTCGATATTCAAAGCCGCCGTGCCGGTCCGCGAACGGCGGTTCAACAGTCGCATGGCGAACGCGCTACCAACCACCACCGCTCCTTCACCGTCGTCCTCCTGACGCTGCACTGCATGTCCCTGTGCTCTCGATTTCGTTTTTTCACTTCCTGCTACTACGTGTTCGTTGTTTGCGGATTTTTTGAGTATCGATCCTATTTGGCCATCACACAACGGTCGTTGCAGCTTTTTAATCAGTGATTTTTACGCGATCATAACGCCAAATTTTTTTCAATTTTTTTAAAAATAACTTTTTTTTTGCTTATTAATTCTTTTTGAAATATTCGAGGCCGTTTTTTTTAATAAATTTGAAAGTAATAAAGTGTTGTGATTTGTCTAGTCTTTACATTTGAATTATTTAATCGTTGTTGATAAAAAACGAGTTGCTTGATAAAAATCATTGTTTACTTTCTTTGTGAATTTTTGATGAATTTTAAATATTTTTTTAACTGTTGAGAGTTTGAGTAACTATAGTTATCAGTTAAAGTTTAAAAAATCAGTGATGAATAAGTGATACTTATTAATTGCTCAAATGAGTAAATAAATTACAAACGAGAAATAATCAATCCCTAACTATTCAGAAGCCCAGCCTCGTAAAAAATCCATGGATAAATTCAACAAATATTGCAAAACAAGCGATAAGGAGAGAAGAAAAAAAAGAAAAGAAAAGCCAGCGGAAGCAATAAATAAATAGATAAAAGGTGATCATTCTGTAGTAATATAATTCAAAATTTATTAAGCTACAACTACGAAAAAAAAGAGTAGACTATTTTCGAAAAATCATTGAGCTAGAGTGGTTTTTGTATTTTTTGTTTGCCTGTACTCGCAGATAAAAATCTTCTGCGTTAAAAAAAAGCAGCTTAGTCATTTACATTTAGATTAGTTTTCAAGGTACGTAGCTGTCGCGTACTTAATTTTTTTTTTTTTCTTAACTTTTAAACTCATTGATTTAAAAGTTACTCAAAGTTATTTTTCAAAGCTCAAGTAGCCAACAATAAAACAAAAAACAGAAAATATAAAGTTATTCGAAAGAGAAGTTGAATAAAACTCCAGCGACGATTTGTCTGACCAAAGCCGGTCCGTAACTACTGTACGTGCAAAAGTGTTCGCGTGCACGTGTGCAGACGGCGTTTCCTTTCGCATATAAACGCTCCGTTCTCCGACTCCCCTCAAATGAGTACGAGGATGTTCGCGTGATACTTTAACTGCTGCTGCATTCCAGAAGTGCCCACTTGTTAGTCCCTTTTGAGGTTGTTACAGCGACAATTTTCGGCTGGGCTCTTTCAATTAAAGCGCTTCATTTTGTATTCGTACGGCTCGATTTAATTCCATATCGCTTCTGTTTCGTGACTTTATCATTGCAACTTGCGCGGCAAGCATAAAAATCTATTTTAATAATTTAGTTGTCGAAAGCACGTGACGGTTGGTGAAAATAGCTTTTCATTCAGCTCTTTAATTCATGTTTATACATTTCAGCTCGTATCTTTTACGTGTGAAAAAACAATAAAGCAGCATAGGGTTGTTTTTAAAAGATCCATCGGTAACAAGTGCTTCTTAAACATAGGTGTACAAAAAGCTTGCAGATTTATCGATTATTTGAACTTCTGTCCGCATAAATTAAAAAATAAAAACAAATTTTACTTGATATATCAGTTGTAAATTATACCGCCATGCCAATCGCTGGAGATGTAATGTTGTTTTAATAACGACGGATTTTAATCATTGGCTAGCATTTATCTCGATTATACAAAGGAAAGTTACTTAAATCGTGTGTGCCACTTTCTCAGGGCCGCGTTTTCGTGACGAAGATCCGAGCGATATCTCGACGATAAACTTTTCCCTTTTTTTTTTTTTTTGCCTTTTAGCTTCCGCGTTTACTCACGTGGAGTTAGGAGCAACTACCTGATAGTTGGCTTTATTTCAATCAATAAATCATTTTAGCAATTCCAATCCAATAATCAACAAGTCTAATGCATTTTTTAAAATATTACAACTTATTAGAAATAGCAACTATGCCAATGTTTAAGTTTACAGTTTCTCTTTTGAAGTTAAAAAGTTTAATAAAAATAAATGCTTTAATCAATAAATAGTACGCACTGGTAGCATAAGTAATGAATGAACCAAAGTTTGTCGCTATTTTGTTAAAATATTGTGAAAGTTTACAAAGCAGTTTAGAGCGAATTAAATTCTCCGAATGAATTTGCATTCGATGAAAAGTACGTAATTGCACGACACTAATAAAGCTTTTTTCATTCACATAATTTGCGCGGTTAAAAAAAAAGAAGAGATTTTTTTAAATTCAGATCGGTTGTTTTACCAAGAAAATAATGTATGTACAGGATACGTACCGTAAATCGTCTGGCAAAGCCCCCCCGTAGAGTGCATGCATGGTTGTTACAGGGGAGCTTAGCCGGCGAGCAGAATAATCGAAGGGGATTCACCTTGACAGTGCACCGGCCCGTCGCCGTACTTACCACTTCGCAATGCCATCGCTTTAGCTATACTACCTAACCTTGAGGATGCACCGACAGTTCTGAAAATTCCCTTCGTTCGCGTCTATAACCTTGGCATTTTTCTATATTTACTACTTTACCGAACTAATCAGACGTTTCGATTAAAGGGACTGTAATCTTTTACGTGACCCCCTTATTCAAAGAAACTCCAATTCTTTTCATACCCTCTTCCTCACTTTTAAAAAGTGAAATATTTTTAAGTTTATTTGTAAAGCTTTGATTGACTATTTCAAATGTTTTTCAAAGTGGTTAAAGGTAAAGAAATTAAATCTAATGCATGCGGTTCAAGATCATCTCTGGTCTTTACACAGCTCTATTGTGATTTAATACTCTACTTTTATAAACTGTGTATTTTTCCCTTAGCTAAGTAATAACTGCGTAACTTTCGCTGTGTTGAATAACATGTCAAGGTACATATACAACTACATTAACAAAAAGCTTTTTCAGAAACAGACTTATTACTTAGCTATTTAATTGAATTTTTGTCTACTTGATGGAAATTCATCATCGAATTAGATAAAATAAATAAATAAAAACAATTTAGTTACTATTTAAAATTTCCACTTTTATTGTATAAAATAATTTATACAATTTAGTTACTATTTAAAATTTCCACTTTTATTGTATAAAATAATTTATACAATAAAAGTGGAAATTTTAAATAGTAACTAAATTGTTGTTATTTATTTATTTTATCTATTACTTAGCTTATCAACGGTTCAATAATAAGGTCAATCCTAACCGTTCAGAGCAATAAGATACGCTATTGAAGCGGTAGTGCAATAAAATACGTTATTGAGATATTATTTGCTTTATCAAAAACTTCGTAATGCATCTGCGAAATAAGTTTATCGAGTTTTGAACGGGTTTAACTCACTTTTCAACTTATTCATTAACTTTTGTAAAGCTTTTAAGCATAAGTTAATAAACTTTATCGCAAATGTTATGAATCAAAGCAATTTTGAGCTCTTTAGAAACTTCTCAGCTTTTTTTGGTTTGAGAATTTTAAAAAGTTGATAAATAAGTCGAAAAATGACTTAAAAGCCTTAAAAACTCCATAAATATTTAATTTCGTAGATACAAAACACAATATTTCAGATAAAGCAACCTTAAATTAATAGTTTAATAACGTATCCTATTGCACTAGCGTCTCGATAGCGTATCTTATTGCACTGCTTGTTCAAAAGCGTAAGTTATTGCACTGTAGGGTTAGGATACACCTTATTGCATTGAACTATCAATTTGAAAAATCAGGAATGGTGAACGAAATAAACGGTTATAACCAGTTTTCGAGACGGTTTTTTAAAATGATGAAGTAAATTTAAGTTTATATATTTACATATAATGATATGTTTTTATGTTTATAATCGAATGAAACAAACAACGTTAATAGATTACTATAAATAATTAAGTAAAATTAGTTTTTGTGTTTCTAATTTTTTTGGTCATTTAAGCAAAATTAATGAATGCATTTTATGGTATAACGAATATTTTTTTTGGTTCCCTTAAAGTTTGTTACAAACGGGTTCTACTGAGTTAGGTATAAAATTGACTTTTTTGATTAACTGGTTTGGATTGACATTGTTGCATTGGATCACCGTTTTATTTTAATACTCAACTTTTACTGTTTAAATATGTAACGTATACACATTTTCTTGATTTACTGGAATAAATTTTGAAATTCTTCGTAAGTATGATTCTTGAATTTTTAACGTGTGCTACATCGTTTGTTACTCTTGACATGGATCTACTTGAAATTTGTTACGATAGAATTATTAATTGCGTTAATTATTAATAAGAAATTAATTTGAATGACTATATTACTAGTTATATTTAAATATTTCTGCGGTCACAGAAAACAGAACCACATTTTTAATTTAAAAAGAATGTTTTTAAATTTTCATTAAGCAGACGAATTTGTATAACCTTGGCTTTTATTTGCTGGTAATAAAAAATTGCCGTTTTTGTCAATTTCATCGGGATAATGGTTAAGAAATTGTTTTGAATTGAATCTTAAAAATATTAATCATCTAAAAACTCTTGATAGAAATAAATACAAAAAGTTTAAAAGTCTAAACGACGTGCACAACTCGTTTAACTTGGGGTAAAATGCTTGGGGTACAACAAAGATTTTTGCATCGGCTTTTCAATAGGAATAAAATGAATTTTTCTTCAATAAAGTAGCCAGAATTACACAATAACTAACAAAATTTGAAAATAATAAGTACCTTAAATTAAAAAGTTCATAAAATTAAATAAAACCATGAAATATCGTTTCGTGTATCCCACGCTAAATTGACGTCGTCTGCTTACTGAAAAGCCTTAATCCGAGAGACAGCGCCTGTTCGGGTTATTAATGGTTATATTATGATAATTTTTAAAATTAAATTATCAAAACAGTTTTAAATTGTTTAGACAATTGTTAAAGCTTTCATGTTAAGTCAATAATACTCTCACCAAAAAAATTATTTGAAATAAAAATTTTGTGTGTAGAAAATAATTATCTTTTCTTCATAAGTTGAATTTGAAAGTAAAAAGTTTACAAAAATTGTAAATAATATATATACTATTTACGAGGTATATATATGTACGTAATTGAAAAAGTTACAGTTTACATTATACAAAAATTGTGAAGCTGCCTTTTTTACAACTATTTTTTTAGCTATTACAAAGTTATGAAGCAAAATTTGAAATAAAAATCTTATATTAATCTTATTATTTTTGGAGTAAGAATTTATTATTTTACTATAATATACTCTAGCAGTCCTCACCTCTTGCGTCTGTTCGGGAATGGAATCATAGCAACAGTAATTTCGGAAACATAAAATTTATGAAGTCTTCAACTATCTCTTTAGCTGTTAAAAAATATAGTATTTTAATAATGAAAATACAAAGTAATTCAAAAGTATCGATGAAAATTAAGCCACTTTGACAAGCACTTTGATTTATAATATATTTTAATGAATATTTTTTAACGTTTTATAATAGTATAAAAATTAGTCGTCTTACCAGTATTTTATTTGAAGTAGTTCTAATCATTTAATAATCTCGACTGGGGTCAATATTTGGGGTAACTTCCTATAAGCCTGCCGGTTCAGCGCTGTCAAATTGATTATCTCAACAGGGGGCGACTTAAAACTTTATTTTCCGTACAAATCTAGCATCTTGTCTGGAGCCCCCATGAACCATTTTGCACAGTGTAGGGTTTAATTTCAAACGCGAAGAAGTCGCTGATAAGCCTTTGAATGTAGTATAAAATAAGTAAAAAAAATTTTAAAAAGTTATTTGAAAAATTAATTTTTTTTTTACAGTAATGATGCAGGAGGAGCCAGCAGAACTCTGGTTGTTTAAGAAAAAGCAGAAACGAAAAATTGGAGGAGGAGGGGGAGGAGGCGGGGTGGTCTCAGTAGATGCGACGTAGTTGAGAAATGCCCGGATGCAGCAGCAGCACGCAGGTCGTAGCTGCAGCCGCTGCATCCATGACGGGCACGACGGATCTGGGGCCGATACAGCCCCATCAGATGCAGGACACTCAGGGATCGATTATGGAGGCGATGCCTCTGACCATGGGCGAGAAGGGCTTCTTCAGCCGAGGGGTCGGAGAAATCGCGCCACCGAGCTACCTCGCTCGACCGGAACTCCGGCTAGCCCGGCGCGGTGGTACCCACCCTGGCACCCAAAAACCTACGGTCCAGCTTACTCCTTTGTGGGAATATGTCGTAAGTACAGCACTAAACTTTTTTTTTTTTTTTTTTTTTTTTTTTTTTACGCACTTTACTTAACGCTAATGCGACTCGTAAAGGTGCGGACGCGGAAGTTTCCGAAGAACGTGGACGTTTCGATGATCTTCGAGGAGATCTCGGATCGCCTTCGAGACCCAGAGTGGGAAGTTCGTCAGCACGCGCTCCGGGTTCTCGTAGATGTTCTACCAACGATCGGGCCCGAGGCCATCGACGAGCTGGCCAGCGTGGTGCTGGTCGACCTGATCGATAACCTCGGACACCCGGCCCCCGCCGTCAGAAAGGGCTCGCTCGACGCCCTCAGGATATATCTGTTGCACTCGCTTCGACGAGACGAAGTTACTCATGAGATTCTTTACGAGGGCATGAATCGCGCCGACGTTCTCGACGAGTATCAGACGCGAGTCGCTACCGGAGTCATCCTCAGTGCGCCACTACTGCTTTTCCCGTCCAAGTCGTGCCCTCGACCCTCGAACAAACTGGTGCGCGAAACCAGCCAGGCTCTGGCTATGCGCCTCGGTCAAGTCACACACCAGGAGTCGGCCTTGCGTTCGCTTGCCAAGATTCGCGAAACTATCGGCCGAGATGAACTCAACGGGTACCTTGCCGAACTCGACGATGCCATGATACGTAACTTCGAGCTACTCTGCGAGGTCTACGGTGTGACGAGCGATCCCGGAAGAAGAAGGAGAAGACCCAGGGTCAGTTGAGTTTTTAAAATTGTAGTAAAATATTTTATTTGTTTGTTCTATAACTTTATTCTGCATTTAATTAAAAGTCTAAATCGGTGATCGACAAGATGCGTCGAACGGACTCCTTGGAGGACATCAAGGACGTGGTAGCGGTCGACAAAAGCTGGGACAGCGACGAGGACTCTGACACCTCGGGGATAGCCGAGGAGGATGAAGACGGATTGAGAAGTGGATCCGGTAGTCTAACTTCGGCCCGTGTAGTACTCGAGACCGAGATCAAATTCAACGAGGAGACGGCCATCACCATGACCATCCTCGAAGATCAGGGCAAGAAGTACAAGCCCGATGGGATAGAAAAGGATGAGGAGCAAAGAGAGGTTGACGAGAAGGATGTCACGGTGGAGATCGACGACAGAGACAGGGAAGATCGAAGAAAGACGGCCAGGTACTTGTGCATTTCGATTTTTCGATGCCCCGCATGCATTTTAAAGGCAGTGTTAGCCCTGAATGCAAATTGAACAAAACTTGTTAAAGGTGTTTGCAGTAAAAAATTTTTACTGCCTCATGCTCATCGATTAAGCAGTATAAGCAGATGCATATGCTTCGTATCGATTTGTGGCTCTAGACTTTATTTCAAATTCCGTGATACAATAATTTACAGTTTTGATTTTCAAATAACGGAGTAAAAAATTATTAAACAAACTTCTTTTCAATTTGGAATTTTTATTATTTTATTATTATTATCATTATTATTATTTTCTTTTTTCAAAGACGAGTACATTTTGGGGGCGAGATCGTGAAGCTACGGACCCCGGACAGCGAGGATGCAGACTCGGTGAGTTCCTCGATGATCCTGCAGCCCGGAGAAACTCTTCAAGTTCTTCCGCAGCAGCGAACAAAGATACCTCTTCCGGTCTCCCCAGCTACGAGCATGCCTCGACGTCCACGATCGTCTTCTCAGCCCATCCCACCTTCGCGGCTGCTGAGAGTCGGGCAACAGCAACGTCGTCGAAGGTCGGCTTCGAGCAGTCCCAGAAGAGAAGCCCATACTCACCTGGCCAATCTTAGCCCGAAGAAAGGCATACTGTGTAGGGGATCTGATTTCACCGAGAGAAACTTCGAGTAAGTTTTTTACATACTTATTTATAAAGTTTTTTTATATACATTATTCGTTTGAAGCTATTTTGCTCTTTTAATAGAAAAATTTTGATTTGGGTTTTATATGTATGTTTGTAAATTGGTTCAACTGATTATTTATTCGTTCAATGTACAAACATCATTTTATTATTGATTAAAAAATTATTAAATTTTACTCAAAATTAAAAAAACAAATTTTTAAACTTAGTTATATGGATAGCTCATTCGTGATACAGCAAGCTTCAAGGGTAAAATCACCACGTAGGTCTCGGCGCGACTCCGTAACACCTCCGGTGGCATCTCCTCGAATTGTGATCGAAGAGATCGTCGACGAGCCGCCTTCTTTTCAAATATGTGAAGACTCTAGCGACAGCAATAACGTCGCGTTACAAGAAATTAGAACTCCCAGTCCGAGTTTACTGGGCGAGGTGATTGATTTAAACAGGTCCAGAGATAGTATCGATCACGTTTTTGGTGAAAAGAGCTTTGCGCCTGATTACTTTGCCAACAAGATGCAGAAAAACTATGAGAACACCAGGCGTTCCTCCCTCAATCGACCTAATTCTGCTCTGGAAAAAGGGTCAAATTTCGAATTCGCGGATTACAAAGACGACATCGGTGGCCATGGTGAGTGTTCCTTTTTTTAAATAAACTTTTATTTATTTGATGTTTTTCTATTTTTACAATGAAACATGAGTATATGTGCAGGTGCGACGTCTAATATTTACAAATTGAACTAAAATTTTCTTAGTTAAATTTTTTTTTAAGGTAATCGAAGCCACATGTTTATTGTAGGATCAGAGCGACGTCGCAGTTCTTCGGCAAAGGTCCAAGGGTTCGAGACTTTTCCAAAACAGGAAAGAAATTACATTTTGATGGAGTTGTCTAGTCCAACCAAAGACAGGAGCAGACGATCCTCTCTGGACGATAACACCCTGAGCAGTTCTCAAACAGAGTCTAAAAGCAGCGAGGAACATAAGAACTCATCCGAGAGTACGAGTGGCGATACGGATAAGAAAGAGGAAAAGAATAACGAAGAAAAAGTCGAGGATATCAAACTGGAACTGGTGGCCAATGAGGATATCGAAAAATCCAGTTTGGATGCCAAGGAAAGATCTTCGGATACAAGCAGCGATAGCGAGATCAAGCTTCAAGAGCCGAGTTGGGAAGAACTGGGTATCGTCGACGATGAAGTACTCAATGACTTCCACAACAAGGTAGGATAAAAATTTTTACTACAAAAAAAAATTTCTTTCGTGTTATTCAATGACACTCTAGTAGATTTATACATTTAGGCCAAAATTTTGAACTGCCTTAAAAATTTGTAACGAAAAGTATAAAATAAACGAACGAGAAGAAACGTGTAGTTATCGCGCCAGGATCGATTTCAGTATTTTACTCATTAACTGAGCCAATCCCATAACAACCCCGGATAATCGATTTCAATGTAACGAATAATTTAAGAAAAAGTTGGAAGTTTAAAAGACTGAAGTTTTTCTGAAGTAAAAGTTTCGTCGATTAAAACTTATAATTTGATTGTTTTCTAACAAATCATGTCCTTGCTTATATTTCAAACCGAAGTGACAGTTGATATGAAATGAAAAATAACTTTTGCGTGCGTGCATTATTTATAAGTAACTAAGGTAAACAATAGTTAAATTTAAAAAATTTAGAGTTTTGTTTCCGAACTTTTTAATGCGTTGTTTAATTTAAACTAAACAAAAGTCAACAAAAAACTATAGTTATTTCTAAGAAACGTGTCAATAATCAGCTGGGTATACTTTTCTAGATAATAAAGGCCTACGTGTTTGAAAAAAAATTACGTTCCAAATGTCTTTGTTTGAATGACTTCACCTACAACTTCATCGCGTCTTTTTTCTCCATATGACTTGAAAAAATTTTTTTTTTTAACTTTTCTTTGGGACTGGAAAAAAGGGGTTTTTTAAAACTTTTTATTATTTATTTTTTATCGAACTAGGTGCAAAATTTTTTATATTTTAGTTTGAAAATTTTACTGTCGGTCAAGTGCAGGAATGAGTTTTTAAAAAATCGAATTTTGTAACTTCGGACGTAAAATTATCTAAACTAGAAAAATTATTGAAAGAATTATTTTTATGTACAAGTCTCTTCAAGTAAACATGCTTATAAGTTAGCTAACTTTAGTAATACAATTTTTTTACCACAAAGTCTTCTACCATTTAATTAAACCAATTCTTATTAAAAAGTAAACTCGAGAGTAAAACAGAAAATATTCAAACATTTTTCATGACTTAAAAATAAAAATGCAGAATCGAAAATTAAATTCACTTACAATCTATGCACTGTTTTCTTCAAGTCGAAACCCTGAATTTCTCAATTGCAAAATCAGTTAACAGTCAAATTAATTTCAACTTGTTGCACAGCGGGGCGGGGGAGGAGGAGGGGGGCGGGGACAATTTGCGAACGAGGGCTGGTTTATCAATAATAAAGTATCGCAATAGCAGTATTCCAGCCTTGAGCATGAACCTCTGGCGGAGGGGTTAAGTGCCCACTTGATTAATTAATGAGTATAAGTTAACAGGTACCAGTGCTATAGATACAACCCACTTAATCCAAGAATATTAAATATGAAAGAATTTAAGAGAAACAGTTGTAGGGAGTAAGCAAGGGAAAAAGTTCGAGACAAGGCACGAGGCTGGCAGGAGAGAAATTACCCGCGGGGATAAGTCGCGTGCGGCAGGGACTTATCAAAAACGAGTCTTGATAAGCACCAGCTACCTACCAACATAAGCGCTCGGGTCGCGTGAGGAGGCATAAAAGTGGGTCGACCGCCGATCGATTCGTGCGAATCGCCACCGGGTAAAAACGCCGCCATCCACCCGCCTTTTGGAATATCATGTATATATATATACAGCGATACAGCCCCGCGTAGGCCGTTGGTGTTCGCACGTGTACGCGACAATGTATGATCGCGAAACCTTTCGATTATGTTCCTTTCTCTTCTTCGGCTCGGAGTCCCGCGTGCGTGTGTCATTGACATCGTACGCCGGGGGTCGTTGGACCGATCGCTGCATATTGTAACTCGATCTAACTTTTACTCGATCTTCACCAATTTCTTTTTCATTTTTTATTTTTTTTTTTTTTAATGGGTCTTAAAATTCTTTGCCGGAATCTGAAATGGGTACCTGATTGTGCACCAAAGGTCCGATTGAGCAAACACCATAGTTTTGTAAGATTAAAATTTATTTAAAAATAACATTTCTTCATCATAAAAACAATTTTTTTTTTATTTACAATTAAAGCAAAACTGACGGAATGAATAGATTTCAAGGAAATGTAACATTATCGTAATCCTTGAGATTTCATTCCTGCTTACGTGTACTGTTTTTAACGAGTATAAATAGTTCGAGCATCACAGTCACAAGATTGAATAAATAATAAATATAGTAGTTATGAATCGATTAAGTACATATTATACAACATGAGATTTATGTTTTTGAAAAAAAAAGAGAGAGAGAGAGGATTAGGAAAGTGAGTAATGAAATGGAGAGAATCAGATGGTCGCGGTGGCCAAATCGTAGTATCGTTCGGCCGAGTACCCAAAGAGCTCGAAATCGAGCCTGAACTTGGACTCGAGTTTTCGTACGTGCTCTCTGGTCAGCTGAGAGAAGTAGATCTTGGCCGGATCGTCGATCCCGATGGTCGTGCTGTGGCGCCATCGAGGACGTATTCTCGTACCCAGGCCCATGCGGCCAATCGCGTACGCCATGTCACGGCCCAACGTCTCGACCTGCAAATACAGAAAAGCATACGTTACCATAATGTCGTCTCTCGATCTAGGTTGAGGCTTGATTTACTCTCGATTTCGTGCTTAGACTATGTGGGAAAGGAGGTCTTGCTAATTCGTCAATCCCAAAAAGGTTTAGTAACAAATTTTTATTACTGTTTTTTAAACTTGAACAAAAAATACTCTCTGGGTCTGTTCCGGTAAGGGGTGGAAGAAAAAATCTGTTTTTTTTTTTTTTCTTTTTTGGGTTAGTACTTTCTTATCTATTTTATTTGAAAATCTTAAATTTTTGCCCAAAAGTTTAGTTAAATGACCGAAGATTTTTTTATTTTGAATTCAAAAAGTTTTCAAAGATACCTTTTCAAAGATCTAGTGTATAAGATTTTGGAGAATGAGATCAATTGATAAAATACATTATCCTGATTTAAAATTGTACTACTTACTTATTGAATTCACTCTACGACTTAAAATAATTATCTTCTTAATAATAAATAAGTAAAAATTTTATCTGGTCACAACTTGAGTGTAACAAAATTTATAAATATTTGTAAAACATAGAAATAAGACCGTACATTCATAGTTTATCAAAGGTAGAAAAGTTTTTCTTACTTTTTAATTGTTTTATTTCTTTATAAATATTTTAGTTAAATTAAAAAATAAATTTCTGCTTTCTTCTGAATCTTAGTATTTTTTTTTAATTTCATTCTACAGCTATTCTGGATCTATTTAAAAAAATTTTCTGTCTTTAAAAAACCTTGAAATTTTTCAAGAATAAATAATAAAACTTCAAAAAATTTATGATCGTATATAAGTCGAACAAAATGTTTACATTTTTAGTAGTCTACAAGTGATTTAGATGAAAAACTTAAACTGAAAAGTTCTTATCACATTTTGTCAAAATTTGGTGGTCATAAAAACTTGATGTTCTGCCAACGATGATGAAAATGTAAAAGTTTAAAAATTTAAAATGCAAAATTCGAGCAAATGATTTGCATTTGGCGATTGATCAAACCCATTGATATGACTATAATCGATGAACCGTCCGGCATGCATATCAAGCTTCCTATAACCATCACGTGAAACTAATTCAAGAGTATAAATTTTGATTTGAAAACTGTATTTTACAGCATTCAAAAGTGTAACATATAACGAGTAAAAACAGTCATATTGCGAATACGCGAAAATTGCATGAACTACAGTAACACGCATACTAACATACGTTAAATACCATGACGTGCGGAAAGTATTTCGCATGTGGCACGCCAGCCAGCTAGTCCAGAGCTTCGTCAGAAAGTATAAATCACTTTGAATTTCTCAAAATCTGAATGATAATTTAAATTTTCGCTCCGCTTTATAATTGCAAACGCCTATCAAGTTTTACGCCGAAAAATTACTTTTTTTTCATGAGCATTGGGCACAAAGATTCAATTTAGATTTTTTTAGAGCGATTTAATAATTTAAATTTTTTATCACTATCTGCGAGATAAGAAGCAGCGTTAGTGCTGCTCGTGCTTGCACTATCAAAGCGGAAAGGAAGAAAAAAAAAAAAGATATATAGGTATATATAAAACATCTCACACCGATCGAAGTTAAAAAGCCTACCTGTCACCGCGCCAGATTCATTTCTAACTGCAGCGACTCATGCAAAAAAAAGCAAAAAAGAAAATAAATAAAAAAAGCTCGCGCGGTTGCAGCTTGGCTCGGGCGGCGCAACGACCTCTTCCGAAACATCAATCACCGCTGGCCCGCACAAAGAAGCACTTCCTTTTGCCGACCAATCTTGAGCCTCCTCGTGCGGTTGGATTAAAGAAAAAAAAAAAGCACCTGCAGAACTATTAAAAATTTTTTAAAAAACTCGGAACGTTTAAATAATCAAATGTTTCAGCGGTATGACGATTCGCGGCTAATGTTAGCGCTCGTGCGTGCTGAATCATATTAAAAAAATCTTAACGTTTAAAATTATCAGACATAAAATTTAATATTCACTCGTGAATAACATTAAATTATTTTGAGTGTAGCTACGTGTCCCGCTGCGAAAAAGATCCGCTTGCTTAGCTTTCAAATACAAAGTTAAAATTATTGCTCGCATCAGCTCAAGACTTTTAGCTTGAAAGACTTTAATTCAAAACGAATGAAAAAGAAAAAAAAAGAAACGTCGGGTTGTCGCGTCAGCTCGAAGCCACCAAAAGCCGAAATTTTTTCCCCCGGGAATTACCGAGTACGAGCGACGCATGAATGATATTTTTTTTACGACTTTGAAAAAAAAACGGAGTGACGTAAACAGCTGTCGGCATGCCTCGGTCAGCTGTTGCGCGGTAAAAAATTTGAAATGCAACCTTGGCGATAAAGTCGAAATCCACGTGACAGGGCGTGCAGTAGAGGTAGTAGGGGGTCCAGTGGTCGTCGGCGTAATTGTCCAGGTCGGTATCCAGCAGGTACTCGACGAACTCCCGCCAGGTCGGCTCGACGCCCAGCGGCTCCGGGTAGCCCGCCCTTCGGATGACCTGGTTGCTGCTCGGGGCCGGCACTTTCTTATCTGCGGTTATATCACAGTTGGTACAATCGTTATCTGGCTGCGAAGCTCGCGCGTTTAAAAATTGATATTCAAAAAATGCTTGCCTCGATATTTTCGAACTATTGACTCGCCGTATCTCTTGTAGAAGTGTAGACTTCCGTGTTTCCTTCCGGCCAGGGTATTTTCGAGCTTGTCGCGATACGCGCTCAGCAAGCGCTCGAACGGATGACGCACGGTCATCATCTTGACCGTTTTTTTCACTATCTGTAAGTTTCATAGATAAATGTATATATTTTTTCAAGCGTTACATCAATTAGCGATTATACTTGTAGAGTTTATTTTATTAATATACCTCGTCGGCTTCCGGGTAATCGATTGGAGGCAGGGCTCTTCTGGCAATGACTGAAATCTGCTCTTTTCCCTCCAACAGTTCATCCTCGCTCACTCCGTTCAACAGGCACAAGTCGAATATCCACGAAGTGCTTCCCGCTTTGTATATCGGGCAGTACGATATGTTATTCTTTCTATTTATAAACACTGATAAGTTTTACTAATTCGTCTTACTTTAAACGATTATTATTATTATTATAGATATGGAACTTACGCGTCGATGTAGAAAATAGCGTACTGGGGCACTGGTGGTTCCTTGAAGATAATCTCGTCGAAGTTGTCCGACTGATATATACCGAGTTTGTACTTCTTGCACGTTCTCTTAACCTGCGCTATCCTCTCGTCGTTGTCTATAGCCGCTTGCTTCTATGTGAAAGTGTACGATCCAATGATTCTTTAAGTTAAAAAAAATCGTTCAATGATAACGGCTGTGTACTTACGATTGCTTTTTCGTACTCTTGACTCTCGGTAAGACGTTTGTTAGGGTCGATGTAGACGCTTTTGACGAGGAGCAAAAAAATCAAAGCACCAAAACTGAAGAGTATGAAAATTTTGGTCGCGTTTCGCGAGAAGATGCGAGCCATTGTTATTCTAGTCATCGACGAGTGGATTTTAATTATTATCACAGCCTTGATTCATCGTGCCTGGTAATTCTATAATGAAAAAAATAAGACCAGCATTCAATACGTATAACTTACGTACTCGTGAGCCACGAAACTTTGCACAAGTGTCAAACTCTAATTGATAATATTTAAATTCGAATGTTTGTTTTGCCAAAGTAATACAAACTTTTCGACTTAATTTAACTGTACAATTTTAGTCAGTTCATTTAATTTTATTACTTAAACTCAAACTAGTAGTTTAATCTTACATACTTGTTTGTTTTGTAAATATTATACAATACATTCTTCAGATAGAATAAATGAAAAATAACTACCCGAGCAAGGTACAAGATTTTATTACTCAAAGTATGCATATGGATAAACTACATTTGAATTAGAATCCTGTTAAGGGCTATAGATCACTTACCTGAGTCACATCTTCGCGACGCAGAGAGAAAGGTGTTAAAAAATAATAATAAAAAAAACAACACTAAACACTAAGGAGCAAGTAAACAAGGTGCAGATCAACAGGATAATAATAAACTTAACAAGAAAAAAAAACTCGCGTGAGAGTAAATATCCTCGATCGAATAAAGTAAAGCGGCACCAGTGAGCGAGAGCAGCACTTTGGAGACTCCATGCTTGTGTTAATCCGAGAGATCAATAAGGCTCGAAGAAGGAAGACGAAGAAGAAGATGATGATGCAGCGGCAGCAGCCAGCGGGGACCGGCGAGCCGGCGCGACTGGTTTTCGTCGGTCACCGAGCGGCGTTCGCCAGGTAGACCAAGCGGCTGCACGAGGAGGAGGAGCCAAGGCAGAAGAGAAGGAGAAGCGATGCCACGTAACCTTGAGCCGGGCCGTTGATCTAACCGCGCGCTGCATACTTACTCGGTTTGCTCAGCTGAGACTCCTACTTACTTACTTACCTTTTTTTCCATTTTATCCTCCACCATCAAGCGCGATTGTTGTTGCGTCGATGTAATTACACTTGCGTAACGCTGCGGCTATGCGACCGCCGAGGCTAATTTCCCGTACTAAAAGCCTTTCAAAAGATGTTACCCGCGGAGCGATGCGATTTCGCGATCGTCCGATCTTCGATTTTTATCTTCGTTCGAGGTTTTTCCCCACCGAAAGTTTTTTTTTTTTTCAATTTCGCTTGTAGCTTGTCTTGAAATTTTTGTGCTCGTGACCAGACAATTTATTCCGCTCGGTTGAAGGAAAAAATTAAGGCTTCACCAACCGAGTCTGCTCTGGCTATAAATACGTCAATTGGTTATGATAATCAAAGTGATAAGTTTAAGTGGCGAGATCCGATGATGTCATTCTTGAATCGAAACGCGAGCGACGAATTTTGATGCTACAAAAAAATTTATGAAATCAATTATCTTTTTCTTTATTGATTAACCAGTAATCAACGACATGAATGAAAACACTGTTTTCCAGAGAGAAAAAAATCTTAAAATAGAATCTTACGGTGAAAAAAAGGGGGCAGGAAGTGGCGAGAAAAAAGTGGGTCAAAGGGAACGGCTGCAACCAGCGTAGAAATAGGGTACCGGCCCGAGTATAAGTGTGATGGCAATCAATCAGGTAAATCTGGAAACACCATCGAACGAACGAAAAAAAGTTTCCCTCAATGTAACCCTTGAATAATTCATTTTCAAGCGGGGAGGGGTAGGTACGATCATCTTTGGGGCACTCGTGGGCAAAAACAACTCGCGGGTCATTACGTATACCATCAGCGAGCTCTGAAGAAGAAAGCAGCCTGGGTGCACCATCATTGCGGTGCAGCTTAGAAAATAATTAGCGCGCGCCGGTTGCGTGCCGCGGGGCGACTCACGCGAGCGAGCTGCAGAAGCGGAGACTCTTTCGAAAAGTCTGAACGTTATTATCGCCGAGATTTATACATGTGTACTCAAAGTACTGCCGCTCTGATTTGACCGATCCTTCTTTAGATTATTTTTACGCTCGACTTTTTTTAAACTTAATGATGATCGTTAACGGCCCTTTTTTACGTGCTTTACGATTCTCATCAAACTTTCGTACTTTCAGACCTTTTGGTATATACTTACTATTCTCAAGGCTTTTTATTTTTTTGAACGGTAAAATTACATACAATCATTTAATTTTTTTTCTTTTTTTTTTTTTTTGTCATTAGGGGTTTTTAAAAACACTCCACGGGAGATTTATTATCTCACTTTGACCGCGTGAAATTTATGATCTCGTAATTTCAGTACGTAGTATTTTTAGTAGCAAGGCCGTAAAATAAGATTTTACAGCTGGAGAGAGGATTCCCGTCCAAGGACTGAGCCGAGGCGAATCTAGTCTGATGAGGATCGAGCCATCTTTACCAGACCGTAAAAATTTGCTCTAGAAAAAAAAAAAAAAAAAAAAAAAAAAAAAGAAAAAAAAGAGTTTTACGGATGGTGTCTGCGAGAGAAAAATTTTAAGGACACCGTTCGAAAGATTACACTTAAAGACCGCAAAACCGCCCGTAAAGTTATCTTTTTCTGTCATTCGATTGAAACAGCTGTAACTTTTATGTAACAAGGGAAAAAAGCAAGCAATTTTACAATTATTGACGAAATAGCTTTTTGTTCTCTCATAACACCAATTGTACGGCTGTAATTTTTTTTCTTGTTCTCATCCTTTGAAAGGCGATTTAGTTAAAGATAATAAAGTGCCAGTAATTTCGAGTCTCAGTACTTATATAGAACAAAAGTTAGCGCATATTACTGTATGTGCGCAAAATTGCTAATGTAATTAACAGTTTTAATCTCAACTAACTGTACTTAAAACTTTAAAATTTCCACTAAGATAACAATGACTATAGTTTAATTAAATTAATTCATTTTAAAAAATTGAGTCGTTCGTTCTTTAACGTGGGAAATGATTTTAGGAGGACTGGCGAGCTCGAGTTCGGGGCTTGGAACGTATAGCCTCGGCGATGAGAACACCAGCCTCTCTGACGGCGGTTGAACCAAGACTTGGTTCGCTCTTACACGCTGTCCTGGGTGGCGAGAGGAGTTGCCGAGTCGCCGCCGCTGGACTCTCGGTAGCCGGGGTAAGTATTAATTATTTATTTATTACTGTTAATTTTCATTAAACCTGTCAAAATAATGGTATTGTTTATTTCGGTCCACAGGTTGTTCTGACAGGAGTTTCGGAGGATGCGCTAAAAGATCGTTTGGGCTTGATAACCTGGGGGTTGGCTCGTCAGGGTGGACCGAATGCTGCAAACCTCGCACGAGTGGCCATGCTTCGTACTTCTCCGAGATTATTTCTCGACAAATTGCTCCAGCCTCAGTGTATCGCTGCCAGAAATGCTAAGGTCCTTTTTCTTGCTACTATCTTTCTTTTTTATATGATACGATCGATTCTGTTAGCTTTTTATACATTTTAATCAAATTTTTTTTATTTTTTTAGTAAATAATTTATTTGATGTTCCGATCTTCAAATTTTTTTGAAGTTAACTATATCTCTTAAAGTTCTGAAAGAAGATGTCCAATTCACGGAAACTACAGTAGGATCCCTCGCGAATTGTCCCCGAAAAATCTTGGACATTGTTCAAAAATCAAAAGAGTATGGACAATGCTCGAGGTCCTACTGTACTAATCACATTTTTTTAATTTAAATTCAATTAAAGAAGAGGAGTTTTAGAATTTACCCTAAATTGGTATCTTCTTTAATTTTCGAAAAAAAAAAAAAAAAAAACAATTTTTTATTATGTAACCGTAAAATTCGTAACTCTAGTATATTATTAATAGCCAAGAGAGCTAAAAATTTTTTTGCTAGAAAGTATCTTTTGAGCAAGTAATAATTTATGGTTATTTAATTGATTTTGACTCTAAGGAATATTTGAATAACTTTTTGTACAGCAGCAGCTAAGATGCAAATTTATTTTCAGACACGAGAAAATGCATTGCAACTTCTCATTTTTTCACTTGTTACATTTCCAAGTACTGAATTTGAGGTCAAACACACCATAGATAAAATTGTAGCGATGGTTGCAGATCGTCGAAAACGAGTTCGTCTTGCAGCCTTAGAAGCGTTAGCTGTGCTGTCACAAATTTATGAATCTGAGGTAACAATTAAATTTCTTTAAATTTTTTTTTTTAGCAAAAAAAGTATAAAATATGTTAAATAAAATAAATTTTTGAAGCGTTATTAATTGGTCTGAAAACGAGCCATCAGGTGAAACTAACAAAACAAAAAAAAAAATTTTTTTAGTTCTATTGAAATTTTTCCTTTTGCCTTTCTAAACTTTTTAATCAATGAGTTATTTCAGGATATACTAGAGGTCAGCAAGCGTCTGATCAAAGGTAAACAGGAAGGACACAACATGCAGGCGGCAATTAAAACTCGATTGGGGCGAAAACTATTACCCACAGTATCAGTGGACGGACTTGTTGTTTACGGTCTTCAAGTATCATCCAATTCCCAACACACAGGTGAATAATTTATAAAATTAACTATCATTGAGTGTATAAAATTTTTACTTGCATTGAAATTTACAATTGTGATACATAATCATATTAACAGGAGCCGACGTAGACTGGATAGTTGCAGGCAGTGGTTCAGTTTCTCCTGGAACGGGTCGAACAAAAGCGCAATTAATTGCAATGTCCGCAATGGATACTAATGAACCGTAAATAGCTTCACTTTATATTTAATAGCTAAAATATTTTTGTTAGCTAATTAATAGTCGTAATAATTTTTTATTTTAGGAATAATGATAAGAGAGAAATGAGAACTAGGCCAGCCAGCGAGTATCCGTCAAGTATGAGTAACAAACTGCTGGATAAAAATGAAAGAATTGCATCTTGGAAGCTTTTACAGTCAGATGAGGTAATAAAAAAAATAATAATAATAATGAAAATTTCTAGTAAAAAAGAAAAATTGTATATTTAGGTGATTATGATCACGAAGAATATTTAAAAAATTTATTTTTATGTAATACTTCATTTAAAATCAACACAATTTTATTTACACTTATTTTCTATTCTAAAACGTCAAAAAGTTTCTTCGAACTCTGTAGTATAAAATATTAGATCGTTTATGTCGTCCTTTCGTCAGTCAATAATATGTTAAATAAAACAATTTATTCAAATTTTAAAATTATAAATTTCTCAGCTGAGGCCAAGCTAAGGTTGTCGAAAATTAAAAAAATTTTTCTCCACACAGAGAGAAAAAAAACAGAAATTTACTGTGTAAGCTAAAACGAAAAAATCGTGTGTTAACCTTACGCAGAAAAAATCCTAAGCGCTACTGTAGCCGAACCAATCAGGCAATCAGGTGTGACCAGAGTGATTTTGATTGGCTTCCTTACAGTAGCGCTTAGGATTTTTTCTGCGTAAGGTAACACACGATTTTTTCGTGTTAACTTACCACAGTAAATTTCTGTTTTTTTTCTCTCCGTGTAGTTTGTCCGCAAAACTTATAACGCCGATAAGGAGATGACCTGTCTTCGGGAAACAGATCTTTACAGAACGATGACCGAAATCATCAATATTTCCTCCGAACAGATCTTTCCACCAGTTTGCTATGCAATTTTTGTAATTTTTTTTTTTTTCATTTTTTAGTTATAATTTTCAAAAAATTTGTGTTCGTGAGACGAACCGAACACTGTATATTTATTTATTCTAGTTGGGATTTAAAAATATTTTTACCTTAAAGTTGATCAGGAGACCAAAAAAGCGAGGTCCCGCATCTCTGTATAGCGATAGGCTTTGAACACAATTTTTAATTTTTTTAAAATTAGCTAAAAAATGAAAAAAATGCTAAAAATTACATACTTTGCATGGAAAACTGGTAGAAAGGCCCATTCAAAGAAAATATTGATAGTTTCGTTCGGTACTTCAAAAAACTAATCCCGAAGATCTGTTGTCCAAAGCACAGGTCATCTTACAAGTAAAAATTTTTGGACGTTGCATTTTCTGCGTTTTCATATAAACCTTAGAGATAAAAATAGCTTATGAATATTTTTTGAATAATTTTGACAGTGTAATTTTATTTTTAAATATACCAGAAAAAAATGATTCTTAAAGAAACAATATTTTAACTGTTGTGACTGTGAAGCTGTAAACATTAATTTAACTCGATTGAAGAACTGAATTTGATTAAGAAGTATTTGCTCCTTATTTTCCCGAATAAGCTGTAAAAAAATAAATATTTGGCATTAAAACTTGACTCTACAGAAAAATTAAAAATATTTTGAATTAAAATGACATGTTTGGTACACGAAAATAATTCAGCCAACTTTCGCGATAGATCGCATCAAATTGCAGGACTTTTCAAAATTTTTCAATTTATTTACTCTCGTGTGCCTAGATCTGAAATTCATTTTACACATTTAAGCTTGCGTTAAATTAAAAAATGTATGTATATTTTATAATTTGATTTAATAAATTTTAAGATGTTTGACGTGTTAGAAAGTTATGAAGTGATTTTTTTTATTCAAAGTTTTATTTAAAAATTAAATGAAAATTACATAATTTTAATTATAGAAGTATGACACTAAAAATAAAAAAAAGCAAAAAACTAATTTTAAAGTAGAAATGCTTTTTTTAATTTTAAAGTAAAATAATGAATTTGTATGAAAAGAGTAGAAATTGATTGAAATGAGTTAAAAAAGAATAAGTTTAATCAGTGATCAAAAACTTATTATACTTTAGTTTAAACTTGTCTGAATATATGCACGGAGAACACTTAACGTCATTCGAATTTTAGTTTGGTTATCGAATTCGCGGGTTTATTTATTTATTCATTTTTGCAGTATAGGTGAGATTTATAATTCAATGTTGAAAGTTATTGTTTTATTTTTATTGTACTTTGAAGAGGAGTTTTAGAAAAAAATGTTTTTTTATAATAATCAGAAATATTTTTTAAGACTTCAGTTTACATTAAAAATTACAAGTACACGTGTTAATCATTCCAGTTGACAGCTCATTTATTTCAAGTTTTTGTAGGTAGTGCAGGTTATATAGATCTGAAATACCAAAGATATTTTCTAATACACTGTGATCTTACAATTTTTTTTTTTGTATTATTTTTTCAGTATGGCAAGTCACGTCAAAAAGTAAATCATTCGAAATCAGCTGATTTTACTGCAGGTAAAAAAAAAATCAAAAAACCATTTGAAATAAATTTTTAATCTTAATAATTAAATTTAGTAATTATTAAAATTATGATAAATGTTTCCAGTTAAAAGGAAAGAGTTTGAAATTCACAACGAGGAAGTATTCGAAAAATATAGCCACAGTCAAAAACCTTATGCAACACCAAAACGAACTGAGAAAAAATCTGAACATCAAGATTCAAGTGACTCAAAAGACGCACAAAAAGAATATTACTCATCACAGGTGATAAAATTGTTTACTTCTGAGTTTGTAAAAATTTATAAATCTTGAATGTAAAAATTAATTTAGAAAAAACTAAAAAAATTTTAGTGCGATGAATTTCAATTACCATAAATATAAATTAATTTGAACAGTATTACACACAAAACAAATTACATCAATTTACAAACGGTTATAAAAATTACAATTTTATCGAATCGAAATGAAAAAATAAATGTTTCTTTTCAAAGGTTCGAGCGAAGAGCTGTAGTGCGTCGGCTCTCGACCGGATCGTACCTAGGCAGGAGTCTCGGATTCCAATTCCGATCCTGCCGAGCAGCCGAGGTTTGGCTTTTAAATTTTCTGCTATGGATTCCAGCACCAGCGATAGTAACAGGTTAGAAAAATAAAAGGCGTATAATTTTAACAGTGTAATGTTTGAGCATATAAAAAACCGATGTTTCAAATTAACCAATCTAGTCCTGTATTTTTATAATTGATATTAAATTTTTTCTAAACTGCGTTTTAAGTGTGACCATATTAATATTAAATTTTTTTAAAGTTATCTAAGCATGCAGCAGAGACGAAAGCACCAAAGTTTGAGAAATTCAGTACCAACTCGATCAAACCTAGCATTGAATCAAATGTTCAGTGGCACTCACAAGTTTGCGCAACTCAACAAAAGTTATGAAGATTTGAATCCAAAAATTCAGGTAATTTTTTTCTTTAAACTTTTTGTCAGTAACTTTTTATTAATTTTATATTATTTTAAATATTGAAAATTGACCGCTTGTAGACGAAATTCAAAGAAAATAGATTCTCTTCACCTCATCATGGATTCAACGACAATAATAATCGAACATCAAGTGATGAAAAATTAAACAGATATTACGAATCCGTTATTAAAAATTCTAGGCAAGGTTTGAGAAGTGTATCACATTATGAATGCACCAGCAGACTTTCTGAATCGTAAGTACAATGAAAAAAAATTTCTAACTCTAATTTTGAGTCTTGTTGATTAAAATGTAGATTCAGACATTGAAATTTCGCTTTTAAAAAAAAAATGTTAATCATGCATTGAAATTTCATTGGAATAGTCAATTTTATTATGAGTAAATGATTTTCTAGATACGAGTCTATTTACCAAAGGCAGAGGCGGCTCAAAGAAGAAAGGGGTTCTCGAATGTACGAGATATCACCAAATCCTCTTTATGAAGGATATGAAGGTTATTTAAATAATAAACAGTTTCAAAATACTAACGTAAGTTTTTTTTTAATTTTATTCAATTTTAAACTTCTTTAAAAACTATGAACTGTACTCAAAATTTTAAGTAAATTGATTGTTTCAGGAAGAAAGAGAGTTTGCAAAGGGTATACAAGCTATATCTCGCGGGTTACCAAAAAAGCCCATCTTTTCAACTCCATTCGACGATCGCACATTTTCATCGAGATCAGGCGTATTGTAAGTATTAAAAAAAATTATAATTTTAGTTTGATATGCAAAGTTATTCTTTACTCTCTTGAAAACAGTATTTTTGAATCATTCAAACTTTTCAAGCTAGTAAAATCAAAAATTTATTCATTTTTTAAATTCGGGGTGCGGATTGTGCACGAGTCACGTTTGAAACTGAAAAACTTGTTTTTTCCCTATTTTTACTTCACTGAATTTGGAATGCGGCTTATACATGGGCGTATATGGTATTTTAAATAATTAAATATATGCAATTTGGAATCATTAGAAATAAATCAAAATAAGTCTTATATGTATAAACTGCAGATTTGATTAACACACGCAATTGAAATTGTAGCCATCACAACCCTAAGAAGCCCTCAATGATTTTTTTTTTATTATTGCTCATAACTTTGATTCTAATGGAATTTACTTATATGTAGTATATTATTCATCGAAGAAAGACAGTATCTAGCTCGGGTGGCTCACTACGTATAGCCGCCCGAGTCGAAAGCGTGGGATGCAAACACGCGGGTCTTTGGTGCAAATTTTCCCGAGCGATGTATTATTCTATCATCTGCACTACTTGACCGAAAATAATCAATGGTTTTCATTTGAATAAAACTAAAAAAAAGGGAAGTTTAGTGTTTGGACGAGTGGATGACTGCGTAGTCAGCTGTCCGGGTTCGAGCCAGCCGGATGCCTATGTTCTTTCTTCTGCACCGACGTTCTTTCGAGCTTTACTCGCAGACAGTCCATTTCGTACTTTCAACTAGTGGTTGATATAAGTCATAAATCGTTAAATATAGTTTTGCTATTTTTTGGTATCATTTAAACATGTACATGAAGCTTACCATGGTTACGAAAAGGTGCCAAAAAGAGCCATCAATGTATCACATCTTTAGGATATCCATTAAAAAAATTATTTATTTATCAATCTAAACAGAAAATTACTTTTATAAACTACAATTCAAAAAGTTAGCTTAACTTAAGGAGAGTCTGTAAACAAATTTTTAAATGAATTAAGATCATTGTTCATGAGCTTTCACCATTTGAAAAAAAATTTTATTTTTTCACTAATTTATTTATTACTCTAGCATAGTTAGCATATAATACTCTAGCATCGTTAACAATAAGTTAAAAAATTCGAAATTTAATAGCAAGATTTATTGTAATACAGACGATAACAAATTCTTTCTTTAAATAAGTAAAAAACATGATGAAAACTGCAAATTGATTGGTGGTGGCCATCATACGTACCTCTTTGAACTGAAACGTATTAGGCTCTAAGTAAAACCTTGAGATAACACTATATTTTATTTATAAAATTGTTAATAAAGCTTTTAAAAGTAGGGTGATGTTTTAAACTTACTCCATTGATTTTACAAATTTTTTTCCATTATTGTATTTACAAAAAATATTAAAAATTTTTTAATATTCATTATGTTCCGGTTCCATAGAGCGTTCTAAAATTTAGATGTATTTCATACCATAGCCGTACATTTAATAAAATCTAAATCTCAAGAAAAAATCGAGCTTAATTCTTTATATGAATGTGCCAATAAGATAACATTTTTCAAGCTTATTTGTTATCCTCAATTAGCTAAATACTGTAAAGTGTTCTTTCGAAAAATATTATAAGCATGAAAGAAATAATACTAGTTCTATATGGGCCACATTCGTAGTTTTTTCAGTAAATTTATTATTTCTGTCACAGCAGTGTGCCGGTGCCGTTCGGTCGTTGTACCCTCTCATAACTGTACAGTCGGAATAAGCTGAATCAGCGCGACAAGCTCGCATGCTCTAAGATCATAATTCGATAATGTAAATCACGCTATTTTCCCTCCCACTCCTCCTCCAGTTCCTCCCAACCGCATTAGATAAAAGCTTATACTCGCCGTACGACTATTTCATAAAATATACATGTATATATGTATACATTTGTAAAAGATTGCTACGTTTTTCTCTTCCTTTTTTGCTCGTTAAATTTCTATGCATGATTATCATTGCAAAGCTTCAAGCAGAGTAAGTTTTATTAACGATTCTTTTGAAAGCTTTTAAAGCTCAAAATAATTTATGATGGAGGCGGCTTGCTGCCTCTGGACGCTGCTGTAAATAGGTGTCACGGGGATGTGATTAGGCAGATACCAGGAACTCTTGCGGTCGATTTTTATCTTTTTGGGTCATACTTTTTCGAACGTACATCACGTGCAAAATTTATTTTTTTACTGTTTACTTAACCACGAAATATGCATGTTGTAATTTTTTATACACTTCCGAGTGCCCTGTATCAGGGTGCGAGCTAAACATTTTTCTTTCTATTTTTATGACCCTTTTTTTCATTGCTTGCTTCAATAATAAATTTTGCTTAATTAATTAATAAATTAAAATTT
The DNA here is from genome assembly GCA_038277355.1 of Encarsia formosa. NCBI lineage: Eukaryota > Metazoa > Arthropoda > Insecta > Hymenoptera > Aphelinidae > Encarsia > Encarsia formosa. Next base: position 33,059,290 of record CM076188.1, on the reverse strand, counting down.
TAATAAAAAAATTTTTTTAACAAGCATCTTAAATAACAACTTCAGCAGGTTAAAATTTTTACAGCTGACAAATGCTTGGTCTATTTTAAGTGATTTTAATGATCAGTTGGATTCGTTGGTTTTTTACCGCGTAAACATGATATATCGTCACCGATATAATTATCCTTCTTTTAAAAATAATTTAACTTTACAAGCCTCCTACTTTAAATGCGGGACGGTTTTACATTGTGATTCTATTATCGTAGATATTACCTTATACTTACTCTGTTCTAAGTTCAATCGACGATATGTTTGCTCCACTGTTGAGAGAATCACCTGCAAAGTCGCGTTTCAGCGGTACTTTAAAGTAATACTGTTTAGTTTTATCTAGTTCGATGCATTAATTAAAAAGGAAGAATGTAGAGTAAAAATTATGGCAATCATTCAAGACAACAAAATAGTCAGTAAACGTGTAAGTTCTGAAGAGGGAATTATGTAACAGTAAACGAAAGCGTTTTTGTAGAGTACAGAACACATTACAGTAGATACAATTTGGAACTGTTCAAACAATTACAACGAAATGATTGATTAAAACAATATATAAAAACAGCTATAATAACTTCATAAATATATATTCTTTTTAATATTCATTTATTTATTTAATTACAAAGCACAGGTTTATTATAAATCTTTCTTACGATCTAATGCTCGGTATACTATCTGAAATCTTGCTACAATTAACTAACAACAACAACAACAATAATAAAGGATAATGATGACAATACATCTTTTTTATTCAATATTACAACAAAATCTCACCAATATTATCAACTTTTTTATGACATACATTTTAACACAAATCTACTTCCTATCTTTTTCTTTCCATTTTCATCCTTTTCTGTTTGTTCCTGGTTATTATCTCAAACTGCCTACTACACAAATTCTTTGACAGCTTATTTCTTCATTTTTCCTCTTAAAGATCTATCTGATGCTTTTCGTATCCCACACTACTCTCGTAGCTTCGTCAAAAACTTTACCCCATTCCAATAGAGTTTTATTAATCATCTACCTCATTCTTTTCCTAAAAAATTTTAAAAACCATCTTTCTTTTCTCATTTCTGAAATGCTTTTTAAGTACATGACTCCTATCATACTCTTTACTTTTTTTTTAAATACCAATGAGTCTTTCTTTTTGTTCACTGAGTACTAAATTTTGAACGTAAACTAGCGCGCCCTCTGGCCCTTTCGCTACGCTCAAGCGGCCAGATAAGTTCCCTGGCTACGGTGATTTTGGGCAAAAATACATCCACCCTTGCATCGCTATCGCTCCGCGCGATGCAAGGTATGCATTGCCATGTTTCGGTATCGCTCCGCGCAATGCCTAAAAGGTACGACCGACCGACACTCGCGCTTCGCGCTCGACAATCTTGTTTTTTTTTTTGTTTTTTTTTTTATTCTCGGACTAGAACTATAAAATACAAATACAAACATTTTCCCGTTTACCCCGTTTAATTTTGTCCATTAGGTCGCGAGAAATTCTGTGCACAATTTTGAGTTGCATTTTTTGTTTTGGCGAACTTATAAGGACTCCCCGACCCCTTCGGGATCGATCGTGCCTAAAAATCAAAAGAATTTACAAGCAGTTCTTCCTTTTCCTTTGCTACTTATCATGGTTAACGTCATGATGCAAATCAATCTTTTAAATTAAGAATAAGTGGTTGACAGTAGTAAAATTTAAAAAAAATAGAACCGACCAGTGCACGCTTTAAAAGTAAAAACTGAGGTTTCTTATTTTAGTCATGGTGCGGCGGTAATATACGCGTCACCCTTCCATCACGATCAAGAACATAAAGCATTCCCACGTCTGGCCTAATTTCGTTGAATCGAGGTCGTGAAAACTTCAGCTGAACAAACCGATAAAACCACACTCGATCACGCGCACTTATATTTATTGCACCGGGTTGAAGTAACGCAAGCATTCCGGTGGCTCGAACCAATTATTGATTTACGAAACTGTACCTACACCGCATTAGCTTCCGTTTTTTTCTTTATTTCTTTCTTTCTTTCTCTTTCGGGCCAGCGAGTCAGATACGAGTGACGGTTCCTATTATCTGCGCTTGAATTTTTTATACTGAATCAGCTCGTTTCCTCCCGTTTTCTTGGTTTTTAAATATTTAAACTTAGCTTGGAAATATCACTGACGATCTTTAAGGCCTGGCTTTAGTATCGATTTGTCGAAAAGGGAAATAACTCGGAATTTATAGAATAATTTATTATTCCACGTAAATTTTCCGGGTAAATTTTATTAGCCACGCAAGGACCTACCAACCTGAGCATGAATTTTAAATAATTTTATTCATAGTTGCGGGTGGCTAACGCACGGGTACATAAATAATTTCACCTCCTAATTCTGGACAATACTTTTTTTAGTTACAATACTGCTTACAGTATTATCTAAGTAGTAAAACTACAAGCTTTGTAAGAAACAGATATTTATAAAAACTTATAAACTTTTATGATCACGTGTCCATGTGGACAAAAATTTTGATTCCAGAGGACCCAAGGTGCAAAATTTCAAATCTTACAATTGAGTCTAAAACGAATTTCCCACTTAGAATAGAACTTTGGAACATAAATATCGTTTTCACCTCGAGCGCTCGGTTTTCCACCTATTTACTTGAATTGGTTGGCCCTGATGGGCCTGAAAATCATCCATGTAAGGTAAAACCGTTTTTGCACTCAAGATACGAAATATATATTACAGAACAACGAGCTCAGTTACCAACACTTTATTTCCTTTAGCGTCATTTGTCTAACATCTGCACTTGTCTTAAGAGTTAAACTTTTTTTTTGAATTATTCAACTTCTTGTTTACTGTTTAAAAAACTAATGGAATTTAGTAAAATAAAATTCAAAAATTACTTACTGAAATCAATGATATATTAGTACTGGTGCACCATCTTCATCAGGACGATTTTAAGGTTCTCGAAGAAGCCCTGGTGACGTGGGGCACCAGTGTAGTAATGTATTTTCACGTATGATAATCGAAAATTAAAAAAAAATTTTCGATTTTCTGGTGAGAATGAGAGAAAGTGTTTTCCATCTTTTGAGAAATTAGTACCTAAATTTAAAATTACTTGTCATATTAGTTCTAGGAATCCGACGTTGAAAAACGAATATTTCTTCGTAGCGTCATTATCGTTTGATTATCTTACTGCGCAGTTTTCTTTGAACGATAAACATTTATTTAATTTATTTCACAATTTGAAAAATTGATTAAAGAAATCAAAATAAAATAATAAAGTTCAAATTAAAACATTCATCCGGTAGATATTTTTTGCAAAACTAGCAGAACATTATTCTTCTTACCATCAGTCAACCAATTAAAAAAGGTGAAAAACCGACTCCAAAGAGAAAAGCAAAAAATACCTGTTATAATGGTGCCACTGAAATCAATTACTTCCCCCGTGCGTGGATCTTATCTGCCGTCATGATGAATGAGATTTAAGTACAACGGCAAGATCGATGATGCGACGCGCGTTGAAACTTGGAATCACTTGCCGTAGGTGACTTTGATCGCGCTGAGGAAATGTCGTAACAAGCGTCTTGCGCAAATATGGAAGGGGTTGACATTATTGCTATATGAATTGTTGTCTTAATTTTCTGAGAACTTTAGGTCTAGAAATTACAAAAGCTACCTTTTAAGTTATTTTCAATTTTAAACTGAATTTTTTGAAAAAAATACTAATAAACATTGTTCTATTTAGGTTCATGAAATGTATTTTTCTTTCAACAGTGGTTGAAGTGAACGGCTAAATAACTTGAGTAAACAATCGATAAAGCAATTAACCTTGAAGGAAAGAAAAATTTTATAATTGCAAAGTAATGTAAAAGAGTGAAAAAGCCCAAAATAAGCATCCTATAAAATCCTAATTCCACCAAACACACATCCGACGCGTGCCTCGATCGATCGGTTTTACACTGCGTGTCGTCGTCACTGTAAAGGGTAACCAGACGCGAAGTGCGTATCGCACGCGAAGTGAATCATGCTCTGCAAAAGGGCACGAGGAAAATAAAAAAAAAAATCGCTCCTGAATTATTTAGCACGAGTGGACTGCGGAGCTTTTGAGGCTCTATGATCGAAAGAATTTTGTGCTCGAGCTGCGTTCAGCCATTGTTTTTTTATTCGTTTCAACGCAATTGATTGTTTTTTCGACCTTCGAAATTAGTTTGCGTGTTTCGATTTAATTAGAGCTGTTTCGGTATGAAGGGAGAATTTTTTTTTTTTTTGACACACTTTCAAAAAGATTTAGATTACTGTTTTTGGTTATTTATAGAGCTTTTTATTGTACGCGTGTTTACATTGTCTTTCGGTCTATCCCCTTTTTTCTGTCCAGTTTTATGTACATGCTTCTAATATTTTTTTGACCTAATTTCAGATTCATAAAATCATAGTTGAACATGAAAATACTGAATTGTTTAATTTTATATAAAATTATTTTTTAAATAATAAACTCTTTCTTGGCATTCTGACTTTGATCCACAAATAAAAAGACTGGGAATCCAATACTACACTCGTTTCACCAGTTCTACATGCCCTTAAAAGTTATACGTTATAAGCTATTTACAATCTCTTATAAATATTTAACATGGATTAAATATAAAAAGAAATAGATACGTAATTGAAGGTTCCGTCAAGTAGTGTAAGTTAAGTAGCTCAGTCAACTTTTACAGCTTTATTCAATGATTAAGTTTTCATTTTATGATTTTATTTCAAAGTTATTTCAATGAAAAAGTTAAAAATTAAAAAAAAACTTTCATTTGATTGTATGGTAAATTTTTTTGGGTCAAATTTTGAAATTATTTGAGTTTTTGTAAAATAATAAATTGAAGCAAATGATTCTGGCACCTCAAAACTGTAAGGACTAGAAGAACGTCTTACCATTTTAAGATAAATTTTAGAACTTTTGGCTTGAAACTTAGAGATTAAACGAATTACAGGACTACAAAGAACTAAACAAAAAAATTATACGATCTAGATAAGGTTGACTCAACAACAATAAAACGAGTAATAATGGTAAATGAAATCATAACACATGGCGCGTCATGAAATAAAGTTAAACAAAAAAGGGTACAATATGTACTTATGGTATACGTATGGGTATAAAAAACCGAGCTATAAACCACGCTTACGAAGGTGGTAGTAGAGCAGCGGGGAGGGGGGAGTTTGCGCGTGCGAGCTTTGCTTTGAAACGGTCAGCTCGGTGTTTCTACTTCTATGTACTCGGCTGCCAGCGCAAGCCGGCCCGACGCCGCAGTCGCGCGTGTCCCGGTGTCGCGACAACTTTGCAAGGCACGCGACTATTTTTTCATACCTAGTCTAGTGTGGATAAAACCCGAAATTTAAGGTTTGTCGTACGCACACTTACACCTTCTTAATACAAATTTTTAAAAATAACTGTGGGGTAAAAAAAAATTCGATAACTGATTGTTTACTAAGAAAGTTCTGGCTTGCGCTTCGACTCGCTTACCCCAATTGATTTTAATATTTTACGAGTGTTTACAGTTGTTCATCCCTCGAGCAAAAGCTCACGCTAAAAAGTTTTCAAAGTGCGCACTTAACATCGCCACCTGTTAATAGATCGATCAAAGGTCTTTTGCACTCGACTGCGAGCTTTCGAACTTTCCAAAAACGAAAAAATTGATTAGCCAACTTTATCGCCTTGCCCTCTTCCTTCGATAATTGGTGTCAATAACTTAACCTGTTAACCGATATTGAGTTCAACCAAGTGTGAGTGTAAGTAACCTTTGCTAAGGTCTCAAAGCTATAGTGTTGTAATTTGCGGCGGAGTTCAGGGGTGCGAACACGTGGAAAAAAACAATTTGCTCGTAATCGTCGGCCAGCTGACTGTGTTAATCAACCCTCGAGTAACATCACTTTCGTGGATTCGACTTTGATCTACTTAACAATCGTCGGGGGTCGTTACCTTACTGCTTATCGTATAGATGATGGATCATTCGCGTGAGATCATTTGTAAATATGACCTACAATTGTTTTAATTTTAAATTAGAAACGATTAATTATTGAAATTTTAGTTTCAAATTAAAGTTGATACAATTGTTGATTCATTTGTAAATAACAAACTTTTTCCCGGCTACACAAGAATCGCGACGTAAAAAAATATGCAATTTATATTTTTCACAATAGTACATGTTAAGAACCAGCTGCACTTATAATTCTAACAACAATTTGCGTTTTTTAAGAAAATTTTTTTGAATCAATTTCCGTTGCGAAAAGGAGAATTCCTTTTAGGACCATGAATAAGAATTAATTTTTATTTAAAAAAAAAAACTTTTTACGAGTACTTATTTACGGTTAGCAAACATTTGTAACTTATATCAAGCACTTATATTTATTTGAAAAATAATTTTTTTTTTGCAAAAAGGGAAATATTTAAACAGTGAATGTTTAATTCGTAAACAGCTCAGACAAGGTCATACAGTTTCTGTTGTTTTTTTTTTTTTATGATAAATAATTTAAGTTTATTTAAAAAAGACTCAAGGTAAAAAAATTTCAGGTTTCGTACTTCGTAAATTCTTAGAAGTTTATTTCAATGAATTTATCTTCTTACTTTTATTTATTTCTTTACGTTTATGTTTATCTTTATATTGCATTTTTAATATATTTTGTTGTGTTTTATTTAATTTAAAATAGAGTTTCACCAAAAATATTAGTTAGTTTGCACATTATAATCTCTTAAAGTACATGCTTAATAAAAAAATTAAAACAATCAGTTGTCGAAAAGGTACATTAAAGCATGGACCTCAGTTAAAAACCTAAAAAAAATTAAGTGAGTAGTGTTTTTGTGAAGCAGGCGCAACACGCAGTTAGAGAAATTACTCAACGACGAAGATTGTAAAAAAAAAAAAAATCCTCAGCAAAATGTCAAGTGCAGTAAAGACTGTGATAACGCACAAAAAATCTTGAATTCGTTCGTAAGAAGGAAATGGCGGTATGATATTCAAGTACTGCGTGTGGTCGGATCCGGCCAAGGACGAGCCCAACAAGGCCCTGATAGGGACCAATGGTACCGCCGCTTCGGCGGGCAACGGCTCGGCCACTCACCCGGTGACGCCGACGGGGACGACGATCCTTCGAGAGCAGCCGCTGTACAGCGGCCGCAAGCTCGTCGAGGGTCTTCTCGGCTGCTGCCCCTGCGCCTTCCGGTGCAGACGGTCGATCGGAATCGACACCCCGGCCACGACCGAGAGCCCGGTTCTCGCCAACGGCACTGCTGATATACCCAGGAACGGTGACCTCCTCGAGCTAAGGATCAACAGTTGCGACGACAATATTCTTCAGGATGGGTAAAACCATACTTTTTTTTTTTTTTTTCTTTTCTTTTCGTCGCTGTAAAATATATTTAAAAACTGCTGGAAGCGAGAGATACAATTATCTTTTACATTTTGCATCGTCAATATTGACTTATTCAGCGGGCAATTACCGCAGAGGTATTATTAAGCAGGTATCTCCGCGCGAGCCTCTATCATAGGATGCGGGTCGAGTAATTTAAATAAACGTTACTCTTTATTTATGCGCACCCTATTTTCTCTTTCATATCGAAAAATTAAAAATTAAAAAAAAAAAGAGAGAGAGCAGAAGAACTTTGCATATTTAATTAACCAAAAATTTGTTTAAAAAATAATACTTTTGCAACGAATCGACAGAGACAGTAAGAAATTGGACCACGAAACCGACAGCAGCAGTAACCAAGCGGACTCTGGATGCACCACGACACCGCCGTGCAGGGTACCGAGCTTGGAGGAGGAGCATCATCACCGGGGCTGTTCGGCGGCGGCACTTCGTCACGGTAAGTGCACCCGTAATGAGTTACTCGGGGCCTTTAAACGAGATGCATGAGCCGATAAAAGCCACTACCGGGCGACGACCCCTTGAGCGGATTCTTTCCCTTTTTTTTTTATTTTTCGCCAGCAGCAGCAAGCATCGCGCACGCGAACCACCCTCCAAACTCAGTGCAGGTGACTGAGGTTAATGTCTCTTCCAAGTCAGAGTACACCGGAGGGGGTCGAAATGTTTTGTTGGGCAATAAACCGATCGAATTATTATGAATGAACGTAGTAAGCTTTCCATAGAGTTGTAAACTCATCCTGCAACCGATCTTTCAATGCTAACTCTAATGTCGAAAGCCATCTGAATAAAAGTTTGTCAAACGGTGGGACAAAATTTTTAATCTATGTGAAAGCTCATATTGTAGTTCATTTCTCAGAGTTCATAGCTAGAGTGCATCAACGTCAGCAGTCATAGGACGATCGCGGGGATAAGAGACAAACGAGGAGAAGGAGTCGAGGGGGTGGGACGATCGAAAGCCGTTTTAACTGGAGCGTGAGGTTCTTAACCTCGCGTTAGTCCTGCTACTGCTGCATACACAAGTGCATGGCACGCGATAAACTGCACCAGCTGTATATATATCTCGGTTCTATACGCCGCGCCGGTTTTAGCAGCGTGCATGTGCACCAATCGATTTTACCGAGTAGTAGAGACAGAGACACATGGACGGTGCAGCAGAATTTTATCTTTTTTTTTTCCAAGTGATAGTCTTTACCGTTCTTTTATTCCCATCAATCGACGATTTTTCTGAGCACACTGTAAATCGATCTAGCACTTACGAGCTTTTGTTTGCACGGCTCACGCTGATTGCGCGGGAGAGCTTTTTATTCCCCGCCTCTACCTCCTCCTGCTTAAGATCGATCATGACTCTTTGATTTGTTTGAAAATACTTATTTTTTCATGGCTTCCGCAAACGCTCGCTCGTGTTTTTGCGCCTAACTCTCGCAAATTTAAAGACTCTACTATCAAGTTTTTTTACATGATAAATATACGTCAGCTCAATAAACCTGAGTGTCAAATCTAAATCGAAAATTTCTTTTTTTTTTTTATGTCTTTCGTACAAACAATTAATTTTTATAATACATGTATTATTCTGAATCAAAGTAAAATTCATGAAAATGGATTTAAACATCATAAAATTGCCAAAGGTGTTGTTTTATTTATTTATTTATTTTTAATTAAATTAATAGGTAATTTATATAAAAATAGTAATTTAAAAGAAATTTTTTTACGTAATTAAAATAATTTTTTTAATTATTTAATTATTAAAATGATTAATTTAACAAGAAAAAAAAAATTCAATAAAAATAAAAAGTTAAGTGAAAATATCTCCAAAAGAGTTTTTAATTCGTCGAGGAGCACTTTTGAAGTTACAAAAAAAATAGTAATAATTATAACAATAAAAAGTTAAAAGCGTATATTATTCACATAAATCATTATGAGTTATTGCAGAATCGGACGAAGCTAGATCCAACAGTGCGAGAAGCAGTAGTTCGTCCTCTAATCAATCTTCGAGGAGCAGCGGCGGCCAGGAACCCGCGAGGCTTCACCATCAAACCCTGGCGGCCCACACCGAGAGTGACGAGTCGAACATTGGTCTCGACGTCGACGCCCGCAGCCAGGCTTCTTCCGCTGAACACCTCGATAACGATGACGATGAAAAGGCCTTTGACGTCATTTCCAACAAACAAAACAATGCCTACGATAGCGTGAGTCAGTTATTGGCTTACATTTCTATTAAAAGTTTGATTTTGAATTAACAAAACAAAAAAATAAATAAATAAGTGATCAAACAAACATTCTGGGAGTAGGGGTTTTAAAATTACTCAAAGAGTAAATAATTTTTATATAGTTTTTTATAGTCAAATTTTCTCCATCGTGAATCGAAAGAGACATAAAAATTTAACTTTAAAAACTAAATTCAAAATATATCTCGGTTGGATATTTTTATCTTTCCTTTTTTAGGTTTTGTTAATGCATGTTTCTCGTTAGTTAGTTTAATTGCTTTAAAATAAAAGCGTTGTCAGTTCTCACTTACAACTAATGACTAAACTTTTGGCTTTGCAAAGTCAGATGTGCAATTAAGCCCTTTCTAGATTATCATTAGGATATCTACACCTTTGACATCTAGGTCAAAACTTTAAATTATTTTCAAAACTTTTTTTATTCTTTATCATGTCACTCATTTAAAATTACTTTCAGCATTAAAATTGTAAAAATATATTTTTTAATAATTTATTACAATATTAGGTCACTGGAACTATTTTTTCACTGCGCGATATACGTGCTATAGAATAAACCTGTAATATTTTTTACAATACTTAAGATCTTGTTAAAAAATTATTTTTTCAAGCTTTAAGGTAGTAGTTCCGCGATATATAGCACATACATGGGAAAACACATGCAAAATGCAAACAACTCAAACACTATCTGAATTTTTAATATGTTGTAAATAAACATCTGATCTTTCAAAATATCACTTGAAAAATACAGGTATCCATGCTTTTTTTCGAGATAATTGAGTTCAAAAAATGTTAAATTTTACAGGTTAGGTATTACTATATATTGTGATTTGGTGAATTTCTAACTCAATTATCTCGGAAAAAAGCATGGATACCTGTATTTTTTAAGTGATATTTAGAAAGATCAAGTGTTTTTTACAACATATTTTAATTTCAGAATTAGTTTGAGTTGTGCACTGAGGCGGATCTACTACCTTATTGCATTCACATTTTTCGCTCAACAGTACGAATTAAGTGGAGCAACCCTGGTTGAAATTAAATTTTTCTTAATTGATTTTCAATTATTTGAATACTTGGATTTTTCAAGAGATACATAATGTGAGAGGCTCAATAGTCATCGTTGTAAATAATATCTAAATTATTTTATCTGTGAATATCAAACCTGCACCGTATTATTATTTCTGTCATATGGAAATGATAAACAGTAAAAAAGAAGCTAATGAAAAATCCAATTATAGACCGTTTATATTGTCGGCGGAATAAAGTGATTATTTATCTTCTGTTGCTTCAGCGCAACAGTAAATCATTGCATTGAAATGCTTGTATGAACAAATCTTTCACACAAAAATATTTAAACTAAAAAAAGTCAATAGTGTTTTATTTTTGCAAGAATCATAAATTAATACAAAACTAAATTTTGTTGTAATCTTGATTACTACCTTTTTCTTGAACTAATAAATATATCTTAGTGACGCTGCAAAAAAAAAAAATAATAATAATAATAATAATAATGAAAATAATATTATTATATATTTTTACTTGAAGCTATTTTTAACAAAGTTTCATAATACATGTAAATTTTTTTTAAAATATTAATAAAATTTTGCTTCTTCTATGCTGTTGGCAATGTAACTAACGATCTTCAAAATAATATATAAATAACCCAAATTTTCTTATCAATTGGTTTGTAAAAAAAATATTAATTTACAAGTACTTGCACATAAATAGATTTCAAATATATCTTGTTCCAATTGATTTTTGAAACTCAAGTATTGCATAGTTTTCTTTAAACATGATCAAGGGAAAGTAATAAAAAATACCATAAATAATCAATATTATTATAAAATTTGTAGAAAGCTTTTATTAAAATAGCTAGTAGATTTACTACGACTTTGAAAAAAAAAAAAAAAATTTTTCGCCTAGGTATCGATATCAGATTACCACAGCAGCAACAGTGGCAACTTGGATCAGAACAAGCACCACCTTAGTCCGGTGATAGTCGGTCGTTCCTCGTCCTCGGACAGTCTGTCGGAAGACCGTGGCTCGGTTTCGAGAAGCCTAGGCAGGTCCCGGTCAGCTTTGTCTATTGGCGGAAAGTCGCTGGCGACCGTATCCGAGCAGCGCCGTCTATCCAAGCACTCGCTCGAGTCGCTTTTGTCTGACAATCTCAGCAGGTCTGGTGGTAGAAAATCTTCCAGGACGCCTCTAAATGGCTACCCTGTTCCCCAGAAAAGGTTGCAGGCTGGCGGGGATGGAGATCCCACCTCGAGGCCTTGCTCTAGGTGCAGCAGCGAGAAACTCTATGGCAGTAATGATGAAAGGAGAATCAGCCCTGATCATCCGGAATCAATCAACGTAAGCTTATCGACTTTTAAAAATTTTACCATTTTTGATAAATTGGCTTTTTTAAATTTATTTAAAGAACCGCACAAAATGTATAACAAAATTTTGACTTTGTGAGAGATCACTCTAGTATCAGTAGTAACACTCGAGTATCGTCAGACAACTTTGCCAGTTTTCGTTTTCATTATTTTAATTTATTAAATTTTAAATTTCATAATAATTTATTGAAATTAAAAAATGAAAATTTCTTTAAAATTTTTATTAAATTTTAATAAAATATCAAAAAACAATTAATGCTCAAATTTTTTTTTTCAATTACGTTAAAAATTATCTTTATTCATGGAAGAAGGAAAAAAATATAATTTGAGTTCAAGGCTAGAATTGATAGTAACTAATAATTTGCTGAGCAGGAGAACGATGTCTTGGAATCTGCCAGTAGTGTAGATGAAAACGACGAAGAGAAGCCAGTCGAAAGGAAAGTCTTTGAAACACTAGACTTTCGAAATGGACAAAGACAAATAACAAGCGCGTCTTCTAGTCAGCTGGCTGCTACTTCAAGATCAAGGAGGGCGTCCGGCTCGCAGGTTGGCCTGTACAGTGGCAACACTGGTATCCCGGTAATTAATTGCTAAATTTAAACTTTTTTCTGTATAATAATAAATAAAATCAATGTGTTTTAATTTTGAAAAAGTCTCCAAAAACCGGGAGCCCGAGGAGATTTATTCCTTCCAGGGATTTGGCTTCCAAAGATACAGATTCCGATGACGTGCCCCCAGTTCGAATAGGATTCGGTAACAGGGTGGAAACTTCGGATGGCACCGACGAGATCGACGAAGCCGTCGGGTATCACAAGCCACAGGTTAGTGCTAGTGTCGCTCCAATCGATCGATCGATTTTTTTTTTCAAACCACCCCTAACGAGCCTCGGAAATAATTTAGAAGCGTCGCACTTTTTTTTTTGCTCGCCCGGTATCGATCTGTTTATGGCTCTCTGCGCGCCGCTATTCTGTCGAAAGCGATTATTATTTTAAAATAAGAGGAAAAAATTTGAAATTTAGAAAAATATTTTTCATTTTTTATTGAAGCAGTTTTTTTTTTATCCTTTTTGCTACGGTATAAAACTTATTACGTACTTATTATTTCGTATTAATTGTTTAAGACAAAACCCACTGAACTAAATAAATTGAAAAAGTAAAATCATAGGAATTTTTTTTTTTTTTAACGTTCAAATAAATTTAATGTACCAAAAAATAAATTATTTACTAATACACAAATACATTTCAACAAAAAGTTTCAAAACCAGTAAAAGAAAAAAAAGGTTTTTCTTTACGTTTAGTTTATTTAAAAATAAATAATCTAGTCGTAAAAAATTTTATAGTAAAATTTAAAATTTTGTATTTGTGAGTAATATATGTCCAAGATGACAAATATTTTTTTTATTTCGAATTAGAAGATTGATTATCTTATTTGAAAAAAATCTTCGCTAATAAAGCATAATTGAATTCGAATAAAACGATGTTGAAAATTTATGGGATCATCAGCATCAGCAACTGCAGCGTTCGTCTACCCCAATGGAGCACCATATGTCAAGGCGGCACACGACAACGGGGATGTTGGCCGCGAGCAAAATTTCACCTTGCAAGCTCAGACCGCAGCCGAGCTGCCGGCATCATTACCATACCACGACGGAAGGCAAGGGACCCTCCAAGTCCGTTCAGCAGTGCTTCGCACACATCGAGAGTAAAGACTGGTGCGTTTTACTTTTTTTCTTATTGATTTTCATCGCGCAACCTTTATTTTACATTGTTCCTTAAATTATTCAACTTTAATTATTAATTTAAAGGAACTCTATAAATGTGTCGTAATTGAAAAATCGATTTATTTCACTTTTTTTTTTTTCACTATTAAACTCGACAAAAACACCTTAAAAAAACTTGAATCAAACTGAGTTCATATAAGACATTAGTGAAATGAAAGTAAACTTTGTTGAATTTCAGGGAAGTAACATTGAAAGGACTGAGGACGCTTTCGCAAATAGCAAGGGACGAGCCTGAGCAGTTGGACGCTTGCATCCCTGGTCAACTCGCACGCATTCTCGGAAAGCAAGTTAAAAACTTGCGCTCTCAAGTGGCTCGGATTGCCTGCTCCGCCGCGGGTGAGGTATTCAGTGCTCACATTCGAGGAATCGATCAGGTTTTAATCTTATTTTTTTTATTAATTTTTTTATTATTTTTATCGTTATTGATTGTAACCGCCGCAATGATATCTTAAGGATCTCGACGAGATAGCGGGACCTTTGTTACACAGAACTGCTGACACGAATAAATTTCTTCGTGAAGATTGTAACGCGGCTCTGGACGTTATGATTGAACATGTTTCACCCCATCGAACCATCGCGACCATCGCAAACCGCGGTGCCAGGTATTTTCAAAATTTTTAAATTACAGTACCAGCACGATAAAGTAAGAAATTTCTCAAATCACATCAGCACCGGCGTTGACAAACATTTAATCTGATTATTTCTTACTTACTGGCCTGGGTGTATATACATACCATAAATGCCATTTTCATTTGCGCCAGTAGCAGTGGAAGTGGTGTTTATAAACTGAACGTGCAAAAAAACTTTCTTTGCTCAACACCTTTTACTCAATTTATTACAATTTTAGCCATCAAAATACCATCGTTCATGCGACGACGGCGAGACTCTTGTACATCATAGTCACAGAAATTGGTCCAGAACACATCATGATCCTTCCTCGCGATGTTAAGGATAAGTTATTCCTGACCACCGCCAAGCTCGTGACTGATGGAAATTTGCAGGCGAGGTCATAAATTTTCTGTTTTTACATTTTTTATGATTTTTGGCTGGTTTTTTTTGTCTAAAAGCTAACTCATTTATTAGAGAAAAATTATTATTACCAAGATTTGTTTTTATTTATTTAGCCTCAATTTTATTATAATTTCATAGTGTAGTAACATTACGTTGCAAAATTACATACGTAACAAATAATTATCAAATTTACAGAAAACATGCAAAGGAAACGTTTCGGATGTTGTCTCGATGCGAAGGATTCCGGAAAGCACTGAGCGATGCAGTGCCTGAAACTACGTTGCGGCTAATCGAAAAAACATTAAAATCACTGTAGTCTACTATTTTTTGTACATAAAAAAAGAGAAAAAAAAAAAAAAATATAGATGGAACCTAGAAAATAAAGTAAAGGTTTCGGTTCTTTATTATTGTACAAAATAACTGTAGTTTTTCATTTCGAAAAGTTAATTAAAATTTTTATGTCCATACTACGAATTTGCAATCACAGGAAAGATTTTATTACGGTAGCTTTAATATTAAAAAAATAAGTTGAAATTTTTTTTTTTTTTTTTTTCAGGATTGGACGTTACTTTTGTTACAAAATAGAAAAAAAAATAAAAAAAAAATAATGAAAAATACTGATTTTATATATTGAAAATGAAATAAATTTTTTTTTTTTTTTTTTATATACATTGACATGTGTAGGAGAAAAAAGATGAAATGAATAGTGATACAAAAAGAAAAAAAAAAGTGTGTCCCGCCTATGATTAGTCGTCGACATATATTCATAGTGCCTTGTTGAAAATAACATTTTTATTTATACAGTAACAGTGATTGCCGAATCTCAATTGTACAACACGCACACTCATTTTGTGATGTATCAATCAATACAACGTGATCTAAAACTACGAGTTCATTCGCTCAAATTATTTATATTTTATTATTTATCAAATTATTTATTATTTTTTTTACAAAGAGGTGTAAGATTATCTCGAGGATTATCTGTGAATTTTTTAATCTTATAAAATTTCTCAGATTCATCAATAATTTTCAAGTTTTTTTTAAATATTTGTTTTATACTTATTTTTTTACTTTTGATAATCTTACAACCTCTTTGAGGAGAGAAAGCAAAGTTCATCGACTCATTAATTTGAGTCACATGAAACTAATAAGCGGTTAAAAACTTTAGAAAAAATCGTCATTGCTGTGGGCAATGCTTCTGTTTTGAGAAAGATCAGTTTAATTCAACTTATTTTGTTATTATAAATATATTTTTTTTAAATATATTATTGGCGCAAACTATAATTTATTAAAGTCAAAATCAGAAATAAAAACATTTTTACCCACTTAGACTTTACAATTAATGTTTCATTAATAATTTTTTATTTTATGGACGAAATTTAAAGGTGCTTTCCTAAGAAATCAAGTAAGATGAGTTGCTTTATTTTTTCAAAATTGACATTTTAAAACTGTTTTTGTATTTTTAATTAATTAAGAACAATTTTACTTTGACGAGCATTAAATGGAAGAACATGAGAAGGAATTCGTTAAAAATTTTGTTTCACTCGCTCATATAAGTAATAGTAACCCTATTCATCAGTTATACGGAATTTTTTTTTATCTTTACTTGTTTCCACCAAAATGTTTTCTTGACATTTTGTTTGATTAATAATAGCGTAAGAAAAAAAACGTAATTCAAAATTCATGCATTTTTGAAAGAAATAAAAAAAAAAAAAAAAAAAAAGAAGAAAGACAAGAATGCATTATATTTTAACCTTCAATAACGTTTTATTTAATCAGTTTTCTTTTAATCATTCTCATTTTATATATATTTTTTTAAATAAAAAATGTTTTTAAGCTAGAAAAACTAACAATAATTTAAAATTAAGTGTTATTGAAAAGATTACGAAGATTTTAAAATGACTGATTGCGATGAGAAGAGAGAAAGTGTTTCAGGGAGTTCAGAATTCACATCAAACAATGAGGAATGCGTGTCAAATTACATCGAGATTTTTATAAACAGTATCGAAAACCTCGTATGGCCATTTTAAATTACTAATGATGAATTTCATAGAAAAGATTCAATGAATGAATTTTGGTTATTTTCTGTACAGTTTATAGATGGTGCGTTAATATTAAAAGTCATTGTAGAACACAATGATATTGTTATAGGACAAAGTCGATCAATCAGAATTGATTCTAATTATGAAAAAATATCAAGTGAATATCATGTGGAATTTTCCGCAATATTGCCTTACGATGCGGGAAGAATGGAAAGTATTTGTTCAATCGTATCGACTCCGGTGATAAGTAAAAAAAAGATTTTATCATGCTTAAAATAAAAAGTATTTCTATTCCTCTCTTTGAACTTAATTTTAAAGTCACTGTTTTGGAAACTTTGGATGACAGAAATCATTCGGTTACAAATTACGGTAGAAAAAGCTTGGATGAAAATCAACAAAAAAGGGATAGTTCTATTTCAGAGAATCGTCAAAAAATACTAGGAGTATGTAATATTGACCTTTTGCCCATAGTTTTGGGTATGTTGAAAAATTGAAACTTATATTAATAAATTAAAATGAAAAATAAATTATTCTAAAAAATAAAAAAAAATAAAAATTTATTAAGGCGAGGAAGAATTCGAGGAAAAAATAGTTCTAGAAGTGCCATCCTACGCATGGGATAGTAATGCCGTATCCTGGGGGAATCTTCCGAGGCTCTCTGTATCGGCGGTACGAAGCGACAGTTCTTACAGTCCATCGCAGTGTGGTTGTTTTAACGTACTGAGTATAACGGTCGAGAGCATTTATAACTTGCCAGAGTCTTTTAACGACGAGACAGACTACAAGTGTGCCACTGTGTTGTTTTCAGAGAACTTTGAGGTAATTTACAACATTTTTAATCTTGATCAATTTGGCTAAAAGTTAAAAATCTCGATTGATTCGTTTTCGAAATTATCCATCATCAATACAAATGACTAAACACAAGATGTACCTAATTAAGTTTAGTTTCAAGTTTATTTTAAATCTAAACGGGCGATTTTTCGGGCTCAGACTTCTCACAACAACTAAAAGTGCCGCAGCATGCAGGTAAAAATCATTAGTATCGCGCGCATTTCTAGATGAACCCGACTTCCGAAAGAAATTAGGGAGGATTTAACAGTTCAAACGGAACTTTTTTACAGCTAATTCTATAAAACTAATGTTCCCAAAAGTTGATGTTCTTTGAGGTTTTAAGAAACATTTTTTGTTCTTACATAATCAAAACATCGATACAGCTGATTGGTCATAAGAACTCACACGAAATTAAAAGATTTCAGATTTAACTTGATAATTTGGTAATTTTGATAAAAAGTTTGTTTCAAAAATTTTGTGAAATTTTACGAGCCTAACTTTCGCACAGGATCTTGGATCTTTTCATACGATAAAGATTGTTTGTAAAAAAAAAACACTTTAAAACTTTAATTCAAAATACTACATTTTTTTAGTCAGAACAATCTTTTCTCATTTTCGAAGCTGGAAAATGGACGAATTATAAGGACGTTGAAAAAATGAAAACTTGGAAGTCACTCCAGCATTTGAACAGTCGGGCTCGGTTTTCAAAGTACAAACTTGATTCTGATTATGACAGCGTGAAAAATAATTTTAAGGAGCAGTTTGATTTAAAAGTAACTAAAAATATTCTGTTAAAATAAGTCAATATTGGTTTGAGGTTAAATTGATTTTTTTGGATTGTAAAATATAATAACTAAAGCTAGATCCATATTCAAAAAAATAATTTAGAATTGTTACAGAAAGCTGTGGATCAAAACACAGAAAGAATTGAATGGAACTGCATGCATCGAATGGCTATTGGCACGAAGGAAGTAGAAAGAGTCAAACAACATATAAAAAAGTACAAATTTAACTTAATTTGAACTTCTGCTTTACTTTTAATTTACAAATGTTTAAGGTACAAAAAATGGCCTTTTGAAATCATGTTGACTGAAAAAAGTACAGATTTAAAAGGCATGATTGAGGAAAATACAACCATTTATCAATGTTATGCTGATATCAGTCAGTTAATTTATCCAGGACGTAATAAATGATTTAGTTTATTAAAAATTATTTGACTTAATTTTTGCGGGTTCTCTAAAAGTAGTGCTTATCTATGCAGGGACTAAGACGCGTATTTTGACACAATTGTACACAAAGAGTTCGTCAAAAATGGAAGAAGAAACTGGGATTCCGATCAATATTTTTGATTTTTTACAAAAAAATCAAAAAGCTAATGATCAAGAAAAATCCGTTGCCGATGGTTCTGTTTCTGTAAATAATTTTATCATTATAATCAAAAAGCTTGATTATTTTGATTTTTTTTTTAATAAAAAAATTTTATTTTTATTTACTCGGAACTAGTCACAAACATTAAATCCCGAATATGTCGAGAGTTATCCAGTCTATTCAGAGTCTGGAGCGCCTGTATTGGTCCTAGTTCAGTTTGAATTGTGGCGGCCTTTTCTAGAAGCCCGAGTTTTGGAAGATTATACAGAAGCGTTTGTATATAAAACAATAATAAAATAAAATAATATAAATATAAATCAATTTTGAAAAAGTAAGGATGTAAGATCCATAGAGGCAAAACCAGAGTTAAAAAAAAATCCCTTTTTCATTTACAACGCTTCCTCCGGTTGTGATTCCTAAAGTTACTGAGGAAGATTTGTTTCCTATCTCAGTCGAAATTTCAAAGAGTTTTAATACTTAGGATTTAAGAAATTCTACAAAAAAACGAAAAAACGTCGTATATGTACAAATGAAAAAGTTTTTTTTTTTTTTTTTTTCTTTTATACTCTAGTTTTACCTCGTTTGGTTAACTACATCATCACTTATAGGAACAACTAAGAAGGTAAATTTTCAGCCTAGAGACAAAAAAACAATTTGAACTTGGAAATTACTTCTAGGAATATACCCCTTAAATGGAAGTAATTTACATAGGGTGGTCAAAAATATTTTTTAAAAAAATTTCCATTTTTAAAATTTATACTTTTAGACCTAATTGGAATTTCAAAAAAAAAGCTTGTGTTAATTTGTTCGAAATAATGTTGAGAAGTTGGAAAATTTGCATAAAAAAATATTGAAAATTAGGTGAGTAGATACGATTTAAAATTTTTAAGTAGTGAAAAAACCGGTTTTTTTTTCAAAAAACTGATAACACTAATCGAAAGGTCGTTAAAAAATATTTGGAAAGTGTACTTGATCGGATACACCGTTTTTGAGACATTAAGCTTTAAAGTCAGTTATTTGGAATCTTTAAAATCATTTGGTGGGGTTCGTTTATTTTATAAGTGAAAAACCTTTCAAATTTTTCGACTTTCAGTGGTTATCTACCAGAGCTAGTAAAGCTCAAGACTAAAAAAAAAAAAAAATTATTACGTCAAAGGACTAAAAATTTGTTTTTAAAACTATTCTTTAACTTTTAATGACTTCTGAAATTCTTTTTCACCAAAAAAACATTGATCACGTTAAGGGGGTACTTTGACTTGTGGGGCTCAAAAAAGTCGTATTTTTGAGGATTTTTTAAGAAAGAAACCATTGACTTTTATTAATCAAATTTTATTGCAAATTATAAAGTAACTTTTCATGAATATCATGTCAAATTTTGGTTTGAAAATATTCAAAACCAATCCGATGGCACCTTCAAGAAAAGTAGTTATGCGGGGGTATGCGTAGTTCGTCACAGGATCATTTCTACATAAAAATTCAAAAAGGTTTCGATAAATGATGAATTTTTCGAGGCCTTCACGAAAGGATTTTTTTTTTTTTAATTTTGCAGTTTTGGAGACGCTTTGAACTCAAAATACCGGCTTTTGCTGTAAAAACCCGCCCTTTTATCGTCGCCATTTTGTTTCTAAGTGAAAAAAAAAAATTCCCCTCGTGAAGGCCTCGTACTATGTATGAAGAATAAGTGCACCAAATTTTAAAAGAATCGGTGCAATAGTTTTCAAATGCCAGATACCACCGATTTAAAAATAGTAGTTTCGAGAAAAACACAATTAAAGTTTTGAACTCTGAAAAATAAAAGTAATTTTGTTTTTACCTACCCTACACAGAATCATCGATACCAGCACCATAAATCAGAGTTCCTGCCGCAATTTATTATTATTTTTTTCCTACCGTACTAAATACGGCGCTTGTCATTTAAATCGTGCTATTCAGCTCTCGATCGGGTCAAAAGTACAATTACTAAAAACGCTATAACTTTGCGAATTTGTCTCCAAATGACTTGAAATTTTGAGACAACGTTTCTGAGACATTTTACTATAAAAAAAATTAAAACAAAATAAATGAATTTTTTTAACCCCACAAGTCAAAGTACCCCCTTAAGACATTTTTTTAACATTCCATCCTTCCACTGAAAACCACAGTTTTTGAAGACTACGCATGTGAAAAATGATAAATTGTTTTTTTTTAATTATAGAAAAGTTTTTAGAAGGTCAGTTTTTGCAGACTTAAACGATAAATTCTTCCATAGTTAAACTATACGTATGTGGTTTTTATATAGGATCTATACTGTAAGAAGTCAAATATAAATAATTTACTACACTTTTTCAGCATAGCAGCCGTATGCGTACAAAATTGTCAATTTTGATGAGAATTCTGAAAAATGTTTGATATTATCTAATAAACACGAGTTCCCTGGCACCTTAGAAAAGTTGGAAAGAGTCAAAAAATATAAAATGTGAACTCTAGACCAATTTGGGACATTTAAAATCATTTCCACGCACGGAATGTACCTTTAATTGATTTTAAATTATCCTAGTCTTTTTATTTTTTAAATGATTGGTTAAAAAAAATTTATCTTGAAACATTTTTTAGAAAAAGTAGTACGTGGTTTATATTCCTTATTATCTAAGCCTTAAAACGCTTTTTTATTTTTTTTCTAACTTCTTTTTAAACCGATTTGACGCTTAAATTACTAATTCAATCCCATTGTACGAGTATGTGCACTTAATGAGCATCATATCTGTCCCGTGTTTGAATTTCGCGACAGCAAAAAAAGTTATCAGACCTGTAAAAAAACAATTTTTTGACTCTTCAAAAAAATAAGTTTCAATTAATTCAATGTTACTCTAATCCAACTGAATGAAATCAAACTTATCTTGATTAGTTTTGAAGCTCTTCGATCAAGCTTTAATATCGAGCTTAGTCACGTTAAAAAATATCAAACTGGTGAGCTCCAGCAACGATTTGTGCTTAGGTATCCGAAATGTGGTTCAGTTACCTTATATTATCTTAACATTTTTCGGTAAACTTTCGACCGGTGTAATCAATTTTTTAAAAATATCGATTTCTTTAAACTTAGAAATTTCAATCAAATTGTAGCTTACCCAATTTTTAATCTTTTTTTATAAAATTTTTTTACAATTTCTAATCATCATTTCGAACAACTTAGCACAAGCTTTTTTTTATTCTAATTATAATTAGGTCCAACTACATATAGGTCTAAAAGTATAAATTTTAAAATTTCGGAATTTTTTTTTATGTATCATCTAGTTATTATCTAGTAGATTCCTAAATTTTCAAGTCCCAACGATTTTTTTGTTTCTAAATTGAAAATATACTTGAGGTCCTTTTAAAAAAAAAAACAATTCTAATGAATAAATTTAATTCAATTAAAAATAAATTCTTTTTAGTTTACAAAGATTAAGACAATTACCAAAACCCAAAGCACCACTTTACGTGTATACTCCAGATTTGGTACATGACCAGTATATGAGTTGTATTCAACAATTGACGGATGTTATCTGTGAAGATTATAAAGTAACAATTATATTTTGAAAAAAAATAGTTAAGAAAAAAAAAAATTTTAACATTAATCTATTGAGTTTCAAATAATTCAATTTTTAGAACTTCCTCGAACGATGTGAGTGTGAAGATAATTTTGAAAAAAAAATGATAGCGAAAAGTAAAGGTGGTAAGGATAACTTATGTAAGTGTGAATCTGCTTGTTCTTTAGAAGATGAAGATGAAGGACTTGCCCCTATTATTATATTCCTGTAAATTTTTAATTTTTACGGTAAATTTAGTGAAAATTTTAAACTATATTTCATGATTTTCGTAGGATGAATTGAGTCGATTTAAACAGTTTCTTCAGGAAACTGGTAAATTTGCAGCTATAACAAATACTTTGAAGAAAAATATAATCCATTTGCTAGATCAAAAGTTTTCCCTTAATTATTCCAACTGGTACTCTCAAGAAATGCAGGTATAAACTAATGCAAAGAAGAAAAGTACTTAATTTATTTTACTTCTAATTGAAAATCTAGACTACCGATGCTAATAATTAGCAAAAGCTAAGTGTTAAAAAATAAATTTTCAAAAATAATTTAGTTTCGAATTTTCAGAAAAAATGAAAAATATTTCTTACACTTTTATTAATGTATTCAATTTTTAAGCATGTTAAGATTTAAAAACGTTTAAACTTTCGCAATATTTTTTTTTTCTTCAAAAATTTTTTTAGTTCCCAAACGTTACTGTAAATTATAGATTTTTCGAAATAATGTTTAAATTATCAGTTCAACATTTCAACATTTTGTACCATCTTGATTCCTTTAAACTTTTCTAAATTTTAAATTTTTCAAATGAAACTTTTGAGCAGGTATTAAACAATGATACCGAACAACTTCTTGCATAAATTTTGAAAAATTAAAACTACCTAGGGCTAAGAATAAAAATTCAGTCTTAAATTAAAAAAAAAAAAAAATTTCTGACGCCATTGTATAAAATACTTTTTAAGTATTTATACAATGGCGATGAATGTTAAATCTGTACAAAGTAAATATTAAAATTTGTAAAATTTAAGCCCTTACTTTTAAAATAATAATAATAATAAATTTATAAATCAACTTATTCTGCGTAGTTTACCTACAATTTACCTACTTATAATGCTGAAATTTTACCTCCGCACAATAATTATACGTGGGCTGCAATTTTACTTAGACCTCTGAATATACTAAAATGAACTAATTTCAAGGATTTGGTTGCGTCTTGTTACTCATATCTGGTGGATGAAATGCACCATGCGTTAAATAAAAAACTCGATGTTCGGTTATCTGCTGATTATATTAAATTCAAGACGTGTGATGATTATTGGTACCGGTCTGAAGAAGCTTATGAGTACGAAGATTTAAGTAAAAGTGAATCTTTGCTGACAAAAGTAAATCTATTTTTTAGAAATATTTTTTTCTGGCTTTATTCTTGTAAAAATATTAACTAACTCTTGTCATCTTAGCTTATAGCTTCAAAACGGAATGATCCGAATTCGTGGATATTGTATGCTATTCATTTTATGAAAAGATCTGAAATTAATGAGGCTATCGAATGTTGCAGAGAAACCATTAGATTAAACAGTCGACATAAAATTGGGTAAAATTAAAAATCGTACCTTAAGTCATGTAATAAAAATTTATCTTGCCACAGCAAATATGTATAAAGTGTTGCACATCATTTTTATCCCGATAGAATTTTTTAAAATTTTTCGAACGATGTTAATGTAATATATGTGCTGTTGAAGTTTTTTGATCATTTCTTAAGATAATAACGATAGTATTCCACGGCAAAAGATACATTACGATTGGAAACCATCTACTAGTATCAATCACGAATTTTTGTTGAAAATTTGATTTAACATTCATTAAGTTTCGTTTAAGGCGTAATTTTACTATTAACTTCATTCTATCATAGTTAAATATACTTACATATGAAATGAATTTCTGTCGAAACGACAAAATTTAATTTATATCAAGCAGTTTTCATGGTTAATTTATTTTCTCCACTTTTATTACTTGTTATCCGTAAAAAAAAAATAATATTGATAAAATAAAATTCTGAATAAAGTTCTGAATTAGCTCACAGATTAGTTTTATTTCTAACAGATTACTATTTTATGGAATTCTACTAGCCATGAAAGAAGATTATTCTGACGCAGAAATTTTTCTTCAAGCAGCTGTTCATTTTTATCCAAGATTCATAGAAGCTTGGACGGTTTTACACATATTTTACGTAAAAATACAGTACTATCCAGGTAAATTTAGTTTGTGTAACTTCTCAAAGGATGAAGTTAAATTATTATTACAATTTGTTAATTAGGTATCGAATTAACGCTTCAAGTTGCTAAACAGTGTGTCCAAGACAGAGTAAGAGAAGAAGATTCACTATATAAGATTTTTAAAGAAGAACCCATGGCGTGGTCCACTTTACCCAATGAATTTAATGTTTTCAATATGACTGCAGTATTATTGCTCAAGTTAAATCTGTACAAAGTAAATATTAAAATTTGTAAAATTTAAGCCCTTACTTTTAAAATAATAATAATAATAAATTTATAAATCAACTTATTCTGCGTAGTTTGCAGGGCTGGCTTTAATGCAAGAATCTGTAAAAGATAAATGTGACTTGGTTAAATATTTGTATTTTTTAAGTGTTTCTCAATACTTGCAAAGCGGCTACGAAGATGCCATAAAAAATTTAACTAAAGCTCAAGAGATTATCGGAATGGTAAGTTTCACTGAATGTCATCGATTGTGTGTGGGGATTTTGGCGAAATTTTTTTACGTAGGAGATGAAAGTCGATGAACCAAAATTAAATTTTTTGTTTTTCGTAATTCATTCATAATTATAAAACAGTTTAGTTCAAAAAAGTCTCGTCATTTCGATTTTTAGGATTTTAGCATAAATTCTTTACTGGCTCATAGTCTTTACAAAACTGGTAATTTTTCAAAAGCAGCTGAACTTTACGAAGCCGTTGATTCTTTGTACGATAGACCAGAAAACATTCATTTAATACATATGAGGTTGGGTTTTCATTATATTGAAGTCGAAGAATACGAACGTGCAAGATGCGTATTTTTACGTGCCTGTAAATATCCACCAACTTGTAAGACATGGCTGGGCGTTGGTACGTCTTGTTATCATGTAAGATATTTTTTATACTTACTCCCGTAAGCACTCAGGTTTGACTGTCAACAACATGAGTTCTGCAAGTCAACTTTTTTATATTTTCGTTTCAAAAATCGCACCCAAATATTTTTCCTGATTTTTTAGATTTTTTGAATATTGCACTATTAAAATTATAAATCAATTAATTTTTTTAAACATTGTTAAAACTGAATTATGTCTAAAATAGTATTAGAAACAATTTTGATTCATAATATTAAAGCCAATTAGGATTCTCAATTTTTGGCTTGAAATTTACAGTTAAATAAATTCGAAGACAGTGAGCTTGCTCTCATGGAAGCAAACAGAATAGATGACGAGGATCCGGAAGTATGGGGTTATTTATGTTTGCTAAGCATGGCGTTATTCAGATATCATGAGTTTATGCAATGCTATAGACAAACTGTCAAGGTAATATTCTATTCTTACTTTATATCATTCTATATTTTCAATAAAACAGCAAAAATTAATTTGTATCAAGTCAATGGTGAAATTTCCTGAAATTGGGAAAAATAATATATATTTTTTTTACTTATCCAAATACAGAATAAACTGAAGAGTAAAAAAATTTGGCAGCTTATAAAAAATTCAATGGAATCTCTGGGATACCCTTCATCGATCTCTGTGTTGAAAAATGACTGTGAGCAATGTACTTGCCAAGATAAAAATTAAGCATCTCTTAATAAAATTTTTATTCTTATTTTTAATTTTAAAATTTTGTCTTTTCTTTTTTCTTTTATTGTAAAAAAAACCGTATAAATTATATAGTTTACGTTTACTTTTTGCGAAGGTGGTGTAGAAAAAAGATTTTCAAGTTGGATATTCCAAAATTCTTATATTTATAGCTTTTATTCAAAAATTTCAATACACAGCTTGATAGAATTCATAAATTACTTACAAATATTAATTAATTAATTGTATAATTTTTTTCTAAAACAAAAAAAATTTCATGTAATTTTCTAAAAAATTTGTAGGCTAACGTTTTTTTATTCAGAGTAAATTTTTTTTTATCTCATATTGGTTCCGCATACAATTTGATTACAAAATTACTTTCCATAAAGAATGACACGTTTTTTAAAAATTAGAAAATACATGTACATATGCATGTATATATATATATAAATTAACGTTACTTAAAAAAATATATTTTTTTATGTTGAATCAAATGTAACGGTTTACAAAACTAAAAAAAAATAAAATGAAAAGTATGAAAAAAAAAAAAAAATAAACTATAAAACTTGATACAAACCATAATTTTTTTTTTTTTTTTTTTTAATTAAATAATAAATTATAATTCCAAAAAATAAATAATTTTTTGCAGATAAAATTGCAAAATAAAAATATTAATTATTGAATGCTCAATGAATTGCATACTGATCCTTACAATAATTACTATCAATTTAAAAAATATTCTTATTCATACTATATTATATATAATTAAAAACTTTTTTATTGCTTTATGCTTCAGCTTATCTCGAGCGCTTAGTATACAAAAATATTTTTTTCCTCATTAAAACAAATATTTTGCCGCTAAATTTTACAATCGATTTAATCAGTGAACAAGGTTGTAAAAGTTTGACTTTTTTGAGCTAGAAATGTTTTGACTACTTTTATAATATAATACCGGACATGTTTATAGAAATTTTTTTAAATTTTGGATTTTTTGAATGAAAATTAAATTTTACATTTAAAATAATTCTGAAAGATTTTAAAGTGAAAAAAAGATTTAACTAGGATCAAATTTTTAACATATAAAAAATTTTTTTGTAATATTTTGCTGAAAAGCTTCTATGGGCAAAAGTCAAAATTTTTGGACTAAAATTAGAAGCTGTTAAATTTTTATACCTATATCTCATTTTAAAGTACCTTTTTTCTGTGGATTTACAAGACAGGTGCGACGGAAATGTGGCCGAGTTTTTGACTTTTGCCCTTACCTTATTTTTTATTTTTATTTTTTTATTTTACAGTCTTAATTGCTGTAGAGTACCAATTTTTTTTTTTTTCTTTTTGTTTTGAACAAAATATATACATCATAACTTTAAAATATTTTAGTTGACCACATCATTGTATTAAAATTTCGAACATTATACCAAACATTAATGTATGAAAATTTTACTAAAGTAATTCAACAATCCATTTTAATTTAGTTTTCCGATATAAAAACTATTACAATGCCTTGGCTCAAATCATCGATCATCGCGCAAACACAATTTTTTGTTGCAAAACAAAAAGATTAAAATAAGTTTTAGTTTAGATCGATTTCTTTCTTTAACAGTACCTAGATTTGTCTGAGACAAATAACTGTATTCAACAATGAAGTTTTATTAAGTCTACACCTTGCAGTTTTGAACCTTTGAACCTTAAATTCATTCTTAAAGGAAAAGTATATCTATGATTAGTTTTTACACACTTTCATTTATAAATTAAATCAATTTCTTGTATGTTACTTTTTCATTAATAATAAATCAATGATTAATTTTTATTCAATTGATAATTAATTTAAAAAATTTTTTTTTTTTTTAATTGAAAGATGATTTTAATTATGAAACTTACGCTTGTTCATCGTTAATCCTTAAAAAATTAATATCGCTCGACATGATTTATCATATTCGCTTCGCTCGAGAGATAATTTAAGATGTGCTCAAACTTATTTGAACCACTTAAATCAAAAGATACTACTAAGAAAAACATGAAAATTAAATCGTAAAAGTAAGTTTTGTGTATACAATGATAATCAAATGACTTAATCCCAAACTTTGTTTCGGTTAAATAATTAACAATTTTAAAACATAAATTCATAAAAACAATAATAAATTAACAATTCAAACAAAATGTTTTAATTATTTGCAATTCGATTTGCTTCAAAAATATTCTCACCAAAACCTAAAAGTACAAATGAAATAATTTTTTTGTAAAATATTAAGAAAAGAATACAAGTTTTTTAAATTAAAAAAATCTTGAAGTTTAAAAAACTTTAAAAAGATTCGCTACAACTGAAGTTGATGTAATTTTTGAATTTATTACAATAGACTAATTCGATTGAACTTTGTGAGCAGCTAGCGTGTGTACTCACGTTAGCGTGAGCAACTCGGATGCGAATCGAACGCACGTTCGTTTCGATATTTTTCGCTAGGATTAAACCCAAGAGCGCTCCCGTGAGTAAATCCAAGCGAAAAATATCGAAACGAACGCGCGTTCGATTCGCATCCGAGTTGCTCACGTTAACGTGAGTACAAACGGTAGCTGCTCACAAAGTTGAATCGAATTAGTCTAATATGTGTAAATAAGATTAACAAGATTTAAAAAATTGTATTAATAAATAGAAAATTTTCTCACTACATAATTATTCTACTAAAAGTTTTTGCATTTACTTGGTAAAAATCCATTACAACATATTAATAAACTAACAGAATTGTGTTTACGATTTTTACAATATTTTTTATTAACATTAGTCAAAAACTTGAATCTAAATACTATTCAATGTACTCATTTGCAGATGATACTGCATCGTAACGCCTGTAATGGGTTGAGTTAACTATGTCAATAAAAAAGTTTTGTGAAAATCATGAAATACAGTCGTTCTTATATATTACACAATTATTATTTTCTAAGGAGTTAGTTGTTTTCGTTAAATCGCAATAAATATTAAAATTAGGAATAAACTTTCACGAATTTATTCAGTTTTTAGTTTTTTGAATAACTAAATATACGGTTTTGTAATAACTGAATAAGCTGCAAAAACGTATTTATGTATATTATGAAACTCACAACTTACACAAATTTTATATAAAAAGTGTCTTACACAAATAACACCTTAAATTATTAAGAAAATAGACTTATGGCTGTTTCCCACCAAACATAGATAAACCAGCCGCATTATTTATAATTTACAAAGAGTAAAAAGTATTACTTCATTTTTAGATAAATATCGATTATAATTCTAAAGTTTTGAATGAAAGTACTTACTTTCATCTTTATCACATATATTCACCTGGCTAGATTATCACTGTTTAGCGAATACTCATGTATTAATATTTTTAATACAGAAATATTTAAATTTTGCGCGTTGTTTATCTTGATAACATGGCATTGAGCACTTATACTTAAGAATTTGAAAATACTGACGAATCTTCAAGATCTTATGCAATTAAGATTTTTACCTAATATTTTTAGTTATTGCATCCTAATATATTTATTAGATTCTTTAAGAATCAAAATTTTATTCAGGTTGCAAGCTGAACTCTATGAAAAATCTATTTTTAATACATTAATATATCTTTATAACTAAAAGTTAATATCATTATTTTTAAACATTAAATTTTATTAAAACAGCTGCGTAAATTTTAAGATTTTAGTTTTTATTAATAAGATTCTTAAATTATAAAAATAGATTTTTCATACATTTAAAGTTTCTTTAAAATATCCAAACTTTAAAAATTTAAGTCTCTTGAATAATAATAGCAATATATTTTTACATTCAATCTCAATAAAATACCTTCACTTACTCTGATTCAATAACTTCTGTTTCTGTTTCTTTTGAAGAATTTTGTTCTTCTTTTATCTCGTTCAGGTTTTCTTGTTTAACAATTACTTCCTTTGAAGTTTTTAATTTTTCATCAATATCCTCACCATCAATTACTCTATCTTTGGTTGGGTTTTCTAATTTTTCATCGTTTTGTTCTGGGATTTCACTTACTTCCGTTATTTTTTCTATAGAATTAATAGTGACACCAGATGCCGCACTAATATTATCACAGATTTCAGAAAAATTTTCACTTGATTCTTTGGTGGTATCCAATTTATCAGACTTTATATATTCTTCATCTTTTTTTAAAAACGTTTCATTAATTATGTCTTCTGTAACTTCAGAATTGTAGTGTTCTTTATTTAAATCACTGACTGAATCATTTTTTATTTGATTACACTCAGATTCATCTGGTTCAAAAAATTCATTTGCATCAGCAAAACCACTATCATCATAAGATTCATTTTTAATAGTAGCAGAATCAGTACTTTTGTCATTTAACTCGAACAATCCTTCTTTACTGTCTACATTTTCTGAAATATTGAAATCAATCTGCACATTCTGAGATTCTTCATTTTTTATTTCAGCAGGCTCAAAATTTTTTTCATCCTGAATTGTATTATTTTTTTCATCTTCATTAGAAACTGAAACTTGAGTCTCCTCTTCTTTTATAAGTTCTTCAACACTATCATTTTCATTTAATAAATCCAAAACACACTGTTTTGAACTTACCGCTTCTATTATATCATTTTTTTCATCAATAATTGATTCACTTATTAATTGTTCATCCAATTCTTTTGATAAATTTGAAGAGGGAACCGAAGTATTAATTTGTTCTATTAAATCATTAGATATTGACTCACATTTTGTGCTATTTCCATTCTCAGTTGAGTTTTTAATGGCAACATCAGAATCAATTTTTTTTTCTTCTTCTGGATCCTTTTCAATGATTGATAATTTGGATGAAGTTACAGCTTTCATACAATCATTTTTTTCAGTGTTTTGGAAAGAATCATCAAAACCAGCTATATCATTTTGAACTGCTATGAATTTATTGTTTTCTATATTTTCTAAGTTGTCACCATCATCTTTTACAATTTTCATATTGGAAACGGTTTCCAATTTTTCATCAGTTTTTGTATAGTTTTCACTTTGAATATGTTGTTTACAATCATTTGCTTCACTAACGTTACTTTTAGTTTGATTATCATTTTCATTTTGAATGACAGATTCAAAATTGACAAAATGATCTATAGTTTTCAAGTCACTTGAATGTATTTCATCTAAGACATTGATTTCATATGAATCACTTATATTAAAAGTTTTCTCTCTGCTTTGCACTTCAGTGTAATAATCGGGATCTGATGATGTTTCAAAACTATATTCAGTAGAAATAGCATCACTGCATACAGTATTAGATACTGTATTTTCTGTAAACTTTTGAATTCTTTTAGGAGCTCGCTGTGGTTTTTGCGAATAATGATTGGAGTGTTTTTGATCTTTGAATTCATTTTTGTTAGAAAACGCAGTTTTTAAATTTTTAGGTCGGCTGGTTAATTCATCATTTTTATACTCTTTTCTTTGAAGATAAGGAGATTTTAAATTATTATCTTTTTTTCTCTGAGCAAAAGGACTTTTAGGAGTTGATCTCGAACCTGAGCCGGGATTTGCTAAAGCAGTTTTTTCATCAAATGACTTTTGCCTTGAAAAATTACTTGTCTCTTGAGGACTAAAATCAGCTTCTGATGAGTCACTGTAAGTGACGCGACTTTTTTGTCGTGGGCCCACTCGTCCAGTGCCAGCAATACTCGGCGAGTTTACTACAATAAAAATTATTATTAAAAAGATGAAGTCATATAGAGACAAATTTATAATTGAGACTAGTATGTTCATATACGAATAAAAATTGCTTAAAAAAAAAATTTTTAGTTACACTAGATGTACGGTTTTATTTATTAGTTAGGTATTTATTATTAACGATTATTCATGTTTTTATGATGAGCACTGTATACTTGTGAAACAAGAAAATTCAATTATAAATAATTGTAAATCATTAAAAATTTACAATACTTATTCAAACATAACAATCAATATATCGACATATACAAGTATTTGTTAGTTTCACTAAAATTATTCCTAAAATTTTAAATTTTTTGCAAAAAATCTGGTGTACTTAAACGTTAAGGGAATTTAACTCGCAAGTTCAAACGGTAATTTTTTTTCACACTGAAAATTTTTTTTTTTTCTTTCTTTTTTTTTTTTTTTTTTTAACTAAAAAAAAATTGTTACCTTTGACACTCATTAATGGTCCTTTAGCTTGATTTCCATAATTTCCTGGAAATTGAGTATTTTTGTCAAAAGTATTGACCACTCGATCGTCTGTAGGAGACATAACTTGTTTATAATCTGAAGATTGCCTTTTAAATTCATATTGTTGTTCATGCTGAGGGCGTCGATAGTCTTGATGACTATTATTTTTCTGTGATCCATGAAATGTTCTATTACCGGTGTGACCTCGATTAGAATAATCACCTAATTAATAATAACCATTCATATAATAATGTTTTAAGTGCTATAAACAAATGTTTGAAATTGTATGTATTAAAAAAATTATAACTTTATACATAAAAATTTTCTTCCATGATTTTTAATTATAAATAAAAAAAGAAAGATAAAAAAAACTGAAGATAATTGAATCAAATAACAAAACTTTATTTAGGTATTTATCCTAGAAAATATTGTAGTAAGTTTTGATAAAATTACTGTATTTAACTGGTTTATTTAACTAGGAAATAATGAATATTTAAGTATTTTATTATTTATAAAGAACTTACTGTCATAATGATTGTTTCTTTTATCGAAATTGCTTGAATCCTTGCGGTTGAAATCAGATTTTTTTGAAATATCTTTTTCAACATTTACCTAGCAACAGGAAGTTTTGTTATATTTTTGTTAAACAAAAAGTTACTTTCCAGTTTTGAATAAATACTTACTTTGTTGCAGTCCCATTCCCTGCGCCAGTTTCCTTCTGCAGTTTTTTGTCTGTTGATACGAGCTTCATCTATACGGTTACGCTCAGCTCTCCATGCTTCATATTCAGGAAGAGATTCCTCTTTGCAAAAAAATGCATTAGGACTCCGATTATCCTGTAAATTTACATTTTAATAAAATAAAACACACATATTATATTTATATACATATACATATTTATATTAGTGGGATACCTCTCCTGCTCGCTTTGCTAGCAAAGCCGCTAAGGGGAATTATTAAATTAAAATTATATACATGTGTGTGTATGTGTGTGTGTAACACATGGTAGAGACGCAACGTTACATCAGTAAAAATGTCAACACTTATTTTAAAAAATTCCGCAAACTAAATAAACTAAAAGATTTTTTAAAAAAACTTATTTTGCAATATTATAAAAAAAAAAAAAAAAATTAAGTTGAAGTTGTAAAATGCGAACAAACATAAATTACGAGGTAAAAATTACTGCAAAAATAATAATAATTTAATTAATTGTAGGATTAGTTTCACGTGAAAAAAAATACTTATTTTTTTAATTAATCTTTCTAAGAGAGTTTGTGGTGAGAAAAAAATTAAAAAAAAAGTAAAATAATAAACTTTTTAATATAAATATTAATAGGTTTAGGAGAAGCTAGAACATTTATCCTCCTAGTCTTAGAAATTTTAATAGTATTAGTAATTTTAAGAGATTGAGAAGAATATACTGCAAAATTTAATTGATCTATATATATATAAATTTTTTAATTTACTTTGAAAAAAGCCTCTTTAAGTCCACCTCCATTACTCCCAGTGGTCATTCCTCCACCCCTTTTCCTAGCAGCTCCACGTGGAGTTTTGTTTCTTGGTCTATTTTTATCCTCTTCTCCTCTATTTTCATCTCTTATGCGCATTTCTCTCTCTGAATCTGCTAGAAAATTGTATTTAGGATCTGGTGGAGGACCATCTCCCTATTTGAAAAGATTTATGTTAACATTTAAGATGAAAATTTAAAAAATTTTACTTTCCATAACATCTAAAAATAATACCTGTGAAAATTTATGATCTTTTTTTCCAAATCTTTCTGAAACTCCAACATAATGTTGAGGTCTGTCAATGTGATCTTTGTTTGATGACTTTAGTTTTTGAATATTTTTTGGAGGTGTTGAAAACTCAGGAGGCTCCCTTCTTTCGGGCCAATCATCAGATGGAACTAATTGCACTAAGGCATTTGCTTTAGCTGCATTTTTCTTGTCAGCCTCAACTTCCTAAGATTAAAATTAATTTGAAAAAAATTATGGTTTTTTAATACTTTTGAACTTTACCTCATATCTTTGCCTGATTTTTTCATTCTGCAGTCTGATTTTTTCGATTTTTTCTTCTAATGCAATCGAAGCCATCTAACATTAAATAAAAAATTGAAATTAAAAATTTTGAGTTTGATTAATAAATTTTGGTAATAAAAACGATGATGTAATTATTTGGTGCGTTAAAATACTTTACATTCTTTCGTTAAATTCTAAGTAGAGCAGCTAAAGCTCTAACAGTTATTTTAATTTTTGTTGTTCTCAAAACTGAATCGAGTAACGGTAAAAATTTATCGAGTTCCATTTAAAAAGAAAAAATATATTAATAAAGATTTAAAAAGTAATTTATCGCAGCTGTAAAACATTTTTCCACTTTAGTTGTGGGAAAAAATGTCGGTAACTCGCCAAATTAAAGTTATGGGCAATTCTATTGGCGAATACAACTAAAACAAGTATGCACATTATCGGAAAAAATAATCAATAATCCAAAAAAAAATAGAAAAAATAAACAAAATATCTTGTACGTAACTTAACCTCAATTGATATTTAAATTATTATAAAGTAATTATTTAAAAGTATGAAATAAAACAAAGTACACTTCCATACCATAAAATTTTTTTTTATTCACCGGATTATTCGGTCTGGTCAACAAGCTACTTCCGAACCACAGCGACCTTTCACATCACATCTCTTTCTGTCTTAGCAATTCTTCTTATTTAGGGAGATGACCTTAAAATTTGTCCTTCCACAATTTGATTGTTCCCTAAACTTTTGGATCAGCTATATAATACAGAAATAAAAAGATGTAGACTCTCGCGGTGTAACTGTTACTCGTTAAATGTCTGTTTTCGGACAGGAGCAAAAAGGTATGTACCTATACTAGTGCAGCATAGGTAGACACTCGCTTACGCAGCTGAAATCTTCTTTCCTTTTTTATTTTGCCAATTGCCACCAAATGGTATGTGTATTTATGTGTATCAACCATCAGTGTATGTTCTATTTCTATATAACAGTATACTGTATAGTGTATACTGTGTATACGTATGTGCGCAGTCGCGTCTCTTGTTAGTTTCGCGAATCGCAAGTTCCGCGCTATGTGGACTGTGGTGGGGTGGCAAGTAGCAATGTTCAAGCGGCGGGGCGCGGCGCGGCGGTAGACCATGTTCAGAGCACTCGGCGCCGCGCGTGATATGAAGAATATAATAGAATAAACTATTTATTCAGCAGAACAAAAAATTTTGGTCTTCAAATAAGTTATTGAAACAAGATTTTGAAGGTCTTTCGTATAGATTGTTGAGATAGAAAATTGTGTAAAAAAAAAAAATTATTATAAAAGACAACAAAGTAAGTGAATTTCCTAAGCTTATCAATTATTATGTGATTTTTTTTTTTTTGAAATCAAATAATTTGATAAAAATAAATAAATTTTTCATTAATCAACCATTATCACTGTAGTTACCTCTTTTTAACTATAAAGAGCCCTACCAAATACCAGAAAAAGATAAATCCCCAAGAAATTTTGGCAACTTCATCAGCTTTAACATGACCAACTATCAACGATGCCAGCATGAGAACAACCAATGTACGCTTTTTTCGTCCTCAAAATATACAACTTTTCATTCTGCTTTCCAAAAATTTTTTTGCAAAAATAGTTGTTTTTTTAATTTACTTATTTTAATAGGTGTTCTAAAAGTCAGTAATTATTTTATTAATTATAATAACTGCTTGATAATGAACTGAAAAGAGGAAAAAATCAAATAAACTGAGATAAAATGAATTAAAAATATATTTATTTCTTATTAATTATTTTGTCCTATAACAATGAGTTTTTAAAAGTTACAATATCAAATACTTCTAAATATATATATTTATATATTTCTAAATTTTTTTTAGTGGGTACATAAATTAGTATCTATATAATAGGTTTAGAAAAAAAACTTATGTTAACAATTTTTTTTTTAATTCATAAGTTTCTTATTCATTTATCACAGTTCAATTTCATTTTAAAAATGAAATCGAAAATACATCGATAGAAATTTTAAACTAAGCATAATACAATAATGATAATGATATAGATACATGATAAAATATGTACAAAACCTACTGATTCAACTTCGAATTCAAATCAATTTTTGAACATTGTAAAGCAGGTATTTATTACTTACAGCTTGAAAAAAATTTTTAATCACTTTGATTTTAAACTTTAGGAAATCGAAACAATATTTTGGTTTCTTTTGAATTTTATCACAATAAAGCACGATATTAAAAAATAAAAAATTTGTTCCAGTAGTGTGTATGCATTTCGATTATTAAAACATTTAACACGCTGAAATTTAAAGGAAGATAAAACTTTTCTGAATATGTAACTAATGAATATGATAGTTTGCAATGTGTATTGTATAATAAAACGTTGAAAAAAAATTGAAGATTCAAATCATAAAATTTTTAGTACCTAATCAGATACATCCTATAAAATTAAAAATGCGTTTCCCATTTTCAAATTAAATCAATTGCAACTGCATGTTTTTTCTCCTTTTTTTTTTTTTTTTTTCGGTATCTTTTTTAA
Source organism: Encarsia formosa (assembly GCA_038277355.1). Classification (NCBI taxonomy): domain Eukaryota; kingdom Metazoa; phylum Arthropoda; class Insecta; order Hymenoptera; family Aphelinidae; genus Encarsia; species Encarsia formosa. The sequence continues at coordinate 33,022,135 of CM076188.1, read as the reverse complement.
ATTTAACTCCTTGGTATCTCTCTTGTCGAAGCTGGCGATCCATCTCTTCTTGGATATAACCAACTAGCTCCCTCAAGTAAACTTTTACCTACTATTGTACTCGAAGGACGTCTAGTTCGAACACATCCCTTTTCATGACTTTTGAGTGTAGACGGATTCGAAAAACTGCGAGGGCACTGAGTACACGCATACGGTCTTTCACCCTGAAACGTACACGATTAATTTTGAGTTTAAAAATTTTAATCAAAATAATAAAAAATCTTTAGAGAAATACTTACGGAATGAGTTTTTTCGTGAAGCTTGAGATTCCACTTAGTACTGCAGCTAATTTTTTTTTTTTTTTTTTCGGGAATAAATTATTAAAAATTAGACCGTGAAAATATTTTAAATTAAAGTAGGACCTCGCACATTGTCCAAAAATCAAAAGAGCCGCCATGGACAATGCGTGAGGTTCTTGCTCCCGATGGGTGGACAATGCGCGAGGTCCTACTGTATTAACATATTAAAAAAAAAAAAAAAAGGTGTTATCAGTGTGGAAGTGCGTGGTATTAAATAAAACCGCAAAATAAAAGATAGAACCCAAAAAGAATGACAGCATTTTATTCGTGTTATCAGTTAAAGAACATGATTTGAAATTTTCATTACAAAATCAGTAAGAAATTCAAAAATTTTGCAACGAATAATAATAATTACCTAATAAAATCAATGAAACTAGAAAAGTTTCGAACTCAAGTCAAAACGTAAAGGCAAAGGCATATAATATGTAATGGATATTACTGTTATAATCCATATGTTATTGAAAAAAAACTTTTACAAAAAAAAATAAATAAATTTTATTTTATTGTTACAATAATAATGGATTTCTTTTTTTAAATTTCTTCAAGTAATTTGTTTCAACAAATAGCGTATAAGTGATCAAAGTTATAATAAGCCATAGAAAATGTACTTTTCTTTTGTTTTACATATGCCAAAGTTTTTTGGTCATTATTTTGTAGAAAAGAATTGCAACAACAAATTTAAAAGATATGGAAGCAGAATCTAACGCTCTCGAATTATTCAGTTTTTATACAAAAAAAAAAAATTTCTATTTACCATGAAATTTGATCGAAAGATTGTGTTAAAAAAAACGTGATTTTTTAGAAATTATAATTAATTAAAAAAGATATTTTTTAAATATTTAAAGCTTTGAAGTTGGAAAAATCATACTCGGAAAGCTTTTAAGATTAATTTTCCACGATTTTCAAATACTTGAACATAAAATTAATCGAAAATTTTTTTTGGTTCGAATATTAATGAAATATCTAATACGCCTCAAAAAATATTATTAGACCTACCTGAGAGGACACTGTTTGCAAGCAAAAGGTCGTTCTCCTGTGTGTGTTCTCATGTGGCTTTTGAGGTTTGAAGAATTTGTAAAGCTGCGAGGACATTCGGTACACGCAAAAGGTCGTTCTCCTGAATTTGCCAAAATGTACTTAGTTTTGGGTTGTATAAATTGATCTTAAGTTTTAATCCTTTGTGTATAAAAATTTACCTGTATGTATGCGCATATGCAGTTTTAAATTCCACTTCGTTGAAGTTCGTTGAGGGCACTCAGTGCAAGCGTAAGGTCGTTCACCAGTATGGACTTTCATGTGACTTTTTAGGTTCAGAGATGTTGAGCAACTTTGAGGGCATTCTGAACAAGAAAAAGGTCGCTCACCAGTATGAGATCTCATGTGAACTTTGAAGTTATATTTGCTAGACATTTGCTGAGGACATTCAGAACAAGTGTACGGCCGTTCCCTTGGGTTAGATCGTGATTGACTTTTGTTATTTGTCGAGCTGATCGCTCCCAGATCTTCATGTGAATCTTGTGGTTCGAGAAAGTGAAAAGTGGGAATGCGATGCATGCGTAAGGCGGCTTGGTGTGGATCCTCTTGTAAACCTTCGATTTGAGGTAGTAACTGTGAAGGCATTCGGTGCGCTGCACGAACAGCTGCATTCCATTGTGATTCTTCGTTTGAAGCTTGAGATTCCATTTGTGGAAACGCTCCTCGTGTTATTGGTTCTTTTTGAGTTACTTGTGGGTCTAACGGAAAGAAAATCTGCGAAGGCATTCGAGGTACGCGTACAGTTCCACGCTCCTCGGATGAAGCTTGAGATTCCAGGAGAGGAAAAAGTTGTGTAGGAACAGAGTGCATGCGTATTGCCACTCCACGATGCGGCATCTGACATGCAAGCAGTTGATTTTTGGGTCGGTGAACGACTTTCCGCAGAAGTTGCACACCACCCAGATCTTCTAGGGTATTGCTGGATCAAGAATTTCCAAGTTGCTGAGATCGAAGCAAGTGAGTTGGCTAAAAAAATGTACAAATGTTAATTTAAATAAATTGACTAAGAAAAAAGTTTGAAATTAAAAATAATTTATTGGAGATAAGTTAATTTTCCAAGTAATTTTCTACTATTAGCACTGAATTAAAAAGTTTCAGAAACATTATGTATATTTTTGCAAAAACTGACTTCAAAAATTCAAAAACAGAAAAATAATTTCGTAAATTTAAAGATTAGCAAAAGCCGAGCTTTGTCATGTACTGTTCCTAGTCCAAGTATAAGTGTAAACCTAAATTTAAAGTATATAAAGCGTTTGTAAAGCGGTAGGTGCGATTTCACGATAATCGGTGTTAAAAACCCACTTGCTGTTAAAGAGCTACCGCCGTTTAGGATTTATTCACACCTTGGTTCAAGTTTTGGCCCTTCTTATTGAAAACATGGCGCGAAGTTCTGATTTTGAGATTAAAGGAGCGAAAAATCTTTTGTGATTATTTATAAGTCATATCAATTGTATCGTTGTGATTTTTCAAAAACGTTTTTGTCTGATTCTGAGTTAAATAAATTATTTTTGAAAGAAAATATACGGTTGACTTGTACAGATTAAGGTCATAATTTTTTTTCCCTAAAAACACCATTGAGAAGTGTGTTAAAGTTTGTAATGAACTTTAGCATTGGTGTCCATCTTGGATCGGTGTTTAGGACCATCTTGAAGTTTTCAAAATTTCAATGTATCTAAATGTGATTCGGACCGATCACGTCGCAGTTTCGCAACTTCAAAAACTAATGTATAAAACTAATTTATGAAAATTTTTATTTAAATCATTAAAAATTGCAAACCTTCCGAAAAAAATACTTCTGAAGTAATTTGACGGTTCAATGTAGTATAGGGTCAATCCTAAATGATCAATTCAATAACGTACGCTATTGAATCGGTAGTGCAATAAGATACGCTATTGAAACGATATGAATTAATTTGTAGCTTCATCTACATCTGCGAAATACATATAAGCAATGTTAAATTAATAGCTCAATAAAGTATTTTATTGCACTAGCGTTCCAATGGCGTATCTTATTGCTCCATCGAGTTAATATCGTATGTTATTGTACTGACCGGTTAGGATTGACCTTATTGCATTGAACCATAGAATCGTTTTTAACCCTACCTGTAATGATTAAATCAACAGTTTGATCATAAACATACTAGTTTCAAACTATAAATAAATAGTATCCTTTATTTATGACAACAATCCCCCCCCCCCCCTCGAACGTATTTTTTGAACGTCCCCTTAGTAAGGAATCAATAAAGGATACCGAAAAAATTTTGACAAACACCGACATTTAATTATTTATTTTATTTTTTTTATTTATTTAAGCAAATACTTGAGTTGTGTACCCAAAAAATGTGCTTTAAAAATTTAGCAATTAAAGTTCCTGGTATTCAAGCTTATATATAGTTATTCTGCCAAGGTGACTGCAATAAAGCTTTTTCATAAGCAGACGATTTCTAAAGCCTTTCAATTGCTAAGGAAAAAACTGCTGATTTTGTGGATCTAGTTGAAATTTTGGTTTAATAAAATTTATACAAATCTAAACAAAATAAAAAAAAAGAGTTGAAAATTCATAATAGTGTATATATAATATATAACATTTTTGGTTCTAGGTAAAACAAAAATTTTTTCAGTGTTTAAACTAAGAATAAAATGAATTTTTCTTTAATAAAGTTATCAGAACTATAGATTGATTCATTGGATTAAAAAATAATAAATATAGAAAGCTTTAAAGTTTAGAAAATTAAATATCAATATAGAATATCATTTTATGTACCCAAAGCTATTGACGACATCTGCTTAATGGCAGCACAGACTTGCACATAGTTTCAGAAACCTTTGATTATTTAAAATTTGTTCATCCTTTCAACCATAGATTTTTATATCACAAAGAATTAATTGCTTAAGTATTTTAGCGTTAAAATTTTTAAATCTAATTAAGTACATAATGTAGTCTAAAATGTGACAAATAGATTGCAAAAAAAATTTCAAAGTATGGTTTAAAAACAAGAAATTCATGTTACTTTTTATTATTTAAAGTGAATAAAATTTTTTAAAGTGTTTTTCAAATAAAACTATCTTATCACCACATTTTTAAAAGTTCTAGTTCTTTTTAATTAATATAATAAACTAATAATAATTCACTTCTAAACTTGTTTTTTTTTTTTTTTTTTTTTTTTTTTTAATTTATATAATAGCAAAGCATTGGTTAATATTATTATTATTATTATATATAATTTAGTTTTTGTTTTAAATTATTTAAATCTCTTTTTTGATTCATTTCAAATTAATGCACACATTTTATTTTTCTTTTTTTTAAGGATTTATATTTTCTTTATTATTATTTTTTTTTTACAGAAAATTTCTGCAAATACTACTAACATGTAGAATAGTGTAAAAGTTTTTCTTCTTATAACAATTCTTTTATTATCGCATCGGCCAGATAAACTTTTTTTTTTTTTTTAATAATAAATAATATATGATTCCTAAACACTTGCAAGAAACAAAATGCCTTGTATGTGTATTTTTTGACAAGTGTTTCTTTACTTGTATTGAAAAATTTTCTGATTTTTCAACAACCTAAACAAATAAATCTTCTTTCCATATTAATCTACATCTATATTAACAATTTAAATACCTTTTTTTTATCTTTTCCTCGACTTCTTTTGCAGATCCACACTTTTTTCATAGTCACACCTAACCTCAAATTTTCTTCATCGCAGTATTTCATAGATTTAATCTTGCCACAATTTCTCTTCAGTAAAATTATTAAGTTATATCAAATTGCATGTACAAAACCTGGTCGAGTACTTTGTTTTTGAACTATTTTTTTTTTCAAATGACTGCTCCTTAGTCTAATTTTGATACAGAACGCTAGCGACCGCTGATGCCTCGTAGAACTTGGACACAATCATCGAATCGACCTCTCCTCCGCTGCCTTCGCGGATAAGAGCCACTGACTGCAACCGCAACTGCAACTTGCATTCAGTTTTGCTGGCGGTAGCAGGTGTACAGTGTACCTACTGCAACAATCTCTGCCGTATTCCGCACATGGTTGCATCTTTTTTAAGGTAGACGTTTGTATAGTGTATGCAGGAAAAAAACTTCATTGAGGAATTAGATTTTGAAGAAATTAATTAAATGCACTCGAATAAAAACATTCCTTGTAAATAAATCAATGAAAAAATTTTCTTGATAACGAGAGCAAATTTGTATTGCAATTTTTTACCTTTTTAAATTTACTAATTACATATCGTAGTACAATAATTTTTTTTTTTTTTTTGAGATCTCCTCTGTTGGTATTTGGTGTTCCATCTTGGTAGAAGTTAAAAATATAATTAATAATCTTTGAAAAAGTGAATTTTTAGAAAAGTGAGTTTTTCGTCCACGAAAATAGGCCTGAAAAACTTTGTTAAATAAAACTTACAAATTTATTTCTTTATTGTTGGTTAATTCAGTTATTATAAACTGAAAAACGTTGAGAGCGCAGGGAGAGAACTAGTACATACATACAATAAAAATGTCTATTTTGGTAAAGTACATTTTTAAGATTATTTTTATAAATTCATTTTTATAAATCAATGGTTAGCGATTAATTTAATCTCTCAAAATATTTTTTCATTGGTTATAGGTTTTTAAACCTCGTTTGCACCACGATCATTTCAAATACGATTTAATTTAGATTATATAGGTATATTATGCACATGATAATTTTTGAATTCATTTTGAAAGTTTTAATTTTTTGTTGAACAGGGTATGTTCAAGTTGCAGAAAAAAGTATGGTTTGAAATTAAAAAAAAAAAAAGGAAATTCTTTTACCAAGCCCATGTAATGAGAAAGTTTGTTGTAAAATTCCTTCGAGAAGAGTAACGAAATCATGCATAAGATTTTATTATGAACTCGACAAGATAATATTTTTTCGGTGTAAAAAATTTTATTTATATTTTTTTCAGTTGAAAAAAAAAGTTTTTTTTTCACTTCGTTATAACGGTGGTTTTTTGAAGGTATATAATTGATTTAAATTTTGCTTTTGGCTTAGTAGTTCTTCAGAAGTTTTACATCAATAAAGTTTATTTCTAACTGTTAATAGTATTAGTTAATGAAGTAATAATTTGTAAGAGGGATTATTTAATCCAGTTTTTTGAATTGAAAGACGAAATGCTCCAACTGTACATAATTTAAATGAAGAATTTATGAATATGTTTTTAAAAATATTAAATAAATGAATAAGCTGTAGTTAAACTAATACATTTTTTGGGAGCGTTTACAAATTAATTATGGTTAATCAAAACTACATTCATTTTCGTTTATTATCAAATGGATTTATTTACAGATATTTCCTTTCATTTTCGCAATTTAATGTCGTCATTTGTGACTATTTGACTGTCTCATTGCACTTTATCCTCTTTTCATGCGCTTTCATCTTGTCCCTGCGGCTAAACTTTTTACCGCACTTGCACTCAAAGAGTTTATCACCTGTGTGCAATTTAAAGTGTCGATTAAGATTAGATTTAGTTGGAAAACTGCGATAACACTGAGGACATATGTATGGCTTTTCCTGAGTATGCTTTCTCATGTGTTTGTTGAAATCGCCTCGATGAGTGAATGACTTATTGCAAAAGCTGCACACAATCAAAATCTTCGACGAAGTTGTTGCAGGCATGTTTGTAGACGACGAGCTACTCAAACTGTGGTAGGTGTTGCTGAAAAATTGTTTTTATTAATGCTTTGACAAAAATAATTTGTAATACACGTATTTTGTACAATAAAGAGTCGACAAAAGTATCAGTGTAATTTAAATAAATAGTTCAACGACAGAGTTTCCATAAACTGAAAATGTTAATGAAAAAACAACTTCAATTATCTTAACAAAAATAAAAAATTTTTAATTTTATGAAAGCCCTCATCCCGACTAAAAAGGTGAACGATGATTTTAAATTTATACAAAAAATTTTAGAGATGCTAAAGAATTAATAATTTTATCGCAGTGGTTTAATTTGATTATTTGTAAGTTTAATCTCAAATCTTTTAATAAGTTTAGGAAAAAAAAAAAATATTTTGATTTGAATTTTTTGTGCAGTTAACCATGAAAAGTAATATTATCATTATAGAGTAAATGGTAAAGTAACATTTTAAAACTTACTACTTAATTTCATGAGCGCTTTCGTCGTTCAAAGTAATCAATTTAACATTTTTCACTTGTTCAACCACTGATGATAAGCTTGGTTCATAATTTGAAAAGTTTTGCGAGCTTTGCGGTCCACATTTGAGATAACTTACCCTTTTAATATCTGATAAAATCGAATTTTGATTGAAAAGCAGCATGTTTTTTTGTTGTGATCTAAATTTGTTAAAACATTTGTATTTATGAAAAAATTAAACTTTTACAAATCTTAGTATAAAAAATATCAGAGTTTTGTTTAAAGGAATCAACCGCCAACAGTAAAACGTTCGTTTTTTCGACTACGACTGCGTTTCATAGCAGCAAGCGCCGATTGTTGAGGTGGGAGTGTGCTCATGCTTGTAGTAGGGAATACCCGAATCGGGGCTTCCCCTTTATAGCCTATTTCATATACTGCTTTTGATCAGGGAAAATACGAGTATATTTTTTTATCAGACTTTCTGTCGCTTTTAAAATCTTTTTATCATCTAAATCTCCAACACATATTTCACGATTATACATGCTTCAAATTTTCCTTATTTATAAGCAATCATTTTTGCAATGCTTTTGAAAACTTATAAAAAGCTTCAATTTACTTTTAAGATTTTTTGATAAGTTTTTTTACTAATATTACCAGAGAAAGAGTTTTTTGTTATATATATATATTATTGCTTCTCGTGACGTCATCAGTACCATTATGTATTATAGGTATACCTATATATATGAAAATTTCGGAAACTTCAAAAGTCCTTGCCTTCTTATATTTTTATTTTTTTCCAAAAAGAAAAAATAGATGTCAATTATTTTTTTATCCACGCAAGTCTGATATAACCGTTAAGTCAGCCGTCTTAACTATTTATCAGGACGGTAAATATTCAAAATTATATGAAGATTTCAAAGGTTATTTTCCTTTTTGTTTAACAGTGTACACAGCTGAATTAACTATTATATCAGACTTTTCTGTGTGTACAATTTAATACAGCATAAAAAACTAAACAACTTTTCATACTTCCCCATGATGAATTATTTTTTAAAAAAACGTGTAGTTCTGGAAATTCCCGATGATTTATACATATTTTTTATCTAACTTTTATTTTTTGATAAGAAACGCCAGAAAAATTTGAATATACAGTTATTGTGATAAAATTATTCTCTCAAAATTTAATTCATTCCATTTTTATTAAAACTGTTCGACCCGTGGAATCCTTCTGAGAAATGGTCAAATTAGTTCAAACCAACATATTTTAGTAGTTCGTGACTAGTAGGTGAAAAGTCTCAATGAGCACTAATCTGTAAAAACTCATGGTTCAAAGACATAGCTTGAAGTTGCAAATTTCGTGATATTCAGGAAACTTGCACCTTCGACTCGTTAAAAAGCTTTTAATCTATTTCTTTCATACCTTAAGATAAAATGTACAACTAGTAACGAATCAAACACCTATTACGGTCTATCAAGCTTTGAATTCTGAAAATAATTGATAATTATTCATATCGCTCATTATTGGTTGTAATATACTGAAAACAGCGTTGTTAGGAGCCAAGATTTTTTATTTTACCAACGTTTCGACCCAAGATCTCGAATCCTTAGGGTATGTTATTACATAATTTACACCTATAAAATATTTATGTAATAATATAAGTCCCCTAATGAGGACCCGAGATCTTGGGTCGAAATGTCGGTAAAATTCTGAAAATCTTTGAAAAAATGCTGAAAATCGCATACTTCTTAAATCATACAGTAGTTGTCAAAATTAAAGAATGAATTAAAATGAATAAACCAATAATAAAGAACAACTAATGTATTGAATTCAATTATTTAATTATTGTTCGTAAAATTAATTTTAAATTGACCCCTGAATTTAGAAAAATTTTTGAAAATCGTTGAAAAAAGCTAAAAAATTGCTCCTTCTCAGGATAAATTATGAAATAAAAATAATTATTTTTTTATTTTTTTATTTTAAAATATTAATTATTTTTTTATTTTTTACTATTTATAATTTTTGCCAATTTTTAGATGCTTATCCCAATATTATTGAATTTTTGTTTCAAACGCTGAGTAATAAAGAATATCTTCATTGTCATATTTCTACTAGGCTTTCGATAATAAAACTTTTTTCCGTGCAATATATCTAAAAAGTTAATCATACATTTTATTTATCACGTTAAATATAAATTCAAAATGCAGTTTCCAGTTTTTTTCAGAATTCTCTAAAAAATTCAGACACCGACGGGGGTTTCAGCTTATGTTTTACATGAATTATTTATATTCAACCAGCCCAATTTTTTTCAAAAAAGAAGCAGGCGCATCAAAGCCAATCAGTAAACGTAGTGGCAAAAGTCCACTTACTTTTACGATTTTTATTTCAACTTAAAATTTTAAGGTGAAAATTTAAATCTATTATATAAGTTGTGGTACTTATTTTAAATGTTAGAGTTTAAACTTTAGTTTCTTACCTAAATAATAATGATTTTTTATTCATTTAATTATTTCTGAGATCCCAAGATCAATCATGAAAAGAAAAAAATATTTTATTTATTTTGTTTCTTTATTTTTTATAAAATCTTTTCTCATACTTACATTGTATAAAATGAAATATTAATCGACACTGGACACTCTTATTTCATGCATACAATAATAAGTTTCTTTTTTTAAATATTTTTTGATTTTATCATTCAGAAAAACTTAATGATTATTGATAAATAATCTTACACTAATATTAAAATTATAAACACGAATGAAATATAACAGTAGGTACATAAAATTAACAAAGCTTAATACAAATAAAACCTATTTTTTGATACAACGTTATGCCTCGCAACTTACACTGTATGAGCTTTTGTTAATCCTATTATTGTGATTTGTGAGACTTCAAAAAGTTAATAGTTAATTTGATTGATGAAATTGTCTTTACAGGCGCGTTAAGACTTGATTATTTACAGGAGAGTTAATTTTTTCTAAAATCACTTTTGGATTAAAATAACTTCGCAGGCTTTTTTTTCTGGAATAGAAAAAATTGAAATATTTAAAAACTATAGTTATAAATACATTTTAAAATTATATTTTTCAAAAACATTTATTAAATGAAAAATTTTAAAGCACTTATGAAAATGATTTAAAGACTGATGTGGCAATACTGTGGCAACAACTCTATATAGCTTAAATTTAAATCTTACACTTTTAAGGCTAAATACTTGAGATTCACTCTCAAGATCAACACATACGCACAAACGGTTCCTTACCTGAATATCACAGTACAAATCACTACTCGGAACTATTAAATATTTTAGCTACTTCGTACACTACTTTTGACATGGTGTTTAATAATATCATTTTTTGTTCGTTCGTATTAAATTATTGAAAACAAAGTACCTATATCATTACTTTTCTGAAACAGTTAAACGGTACGATTTTACACATTTAATTTCATCACGAGAAATTGAAAATTACTGTTTACGAATTGTTAAGTAATAATTTGGTGCAAAAATGTTAAACTATAAAATGTATTTTTTAAATCTTCAACTTAACTGTTTAAATTTTTTTTTTTAGTTTCTATTTGATAAGAAGCATAAACTTGACCAGACGAAGAACTATAACAATTTTTAACCAATACTTTTACATTTTAATTTTTTTCCTTATAAGTCACTAGTGCCTAATGCTATTTGGCATAATCATATAAATAGTATAAAAAATGCAAAAATAAACTAAATTTAATTTTTGTAATATCATAGTAAGTCATCGATCATTGTGAAAAGAATGAATCATGTAATTACTTCATCATAGACATTTTACATACATCTTCTTTGTTCGTTCATTAAATAATTCAAAGAAATTTATGAATTTTTGATTGACTTTTTCGATTAAATAACTGAAAGATTCTGTAAAAGTAAAGGTTCCAGGGTGGTAATGAGCTTTTTTAAATACATAATAAAGTCAGAAAACGATATAAACACAGGACAACACAAGAAAGAAAAGCTTTTAGAATAAATTGAGCAAATTAGAAAAAAAAACTTCGAAATAAAGTAAGTAACTCGTCACATAAATATGCACCAGCCAGCGTCCATCCACCTGAAAACCCAGTAAACAGAACACAAGCAGACGATCCACAGAAGCGCAGCGGTTACGTGAATTCCACGAGCTGCGGAAGATCCGTTGGCGGCCCGCAGCTCACTAAGAATTAACGGCAGCCAGTTCGCTATAGAACTTCGCACCTTCTCGTCTACGTGGTCGATCTCGTTGTCCAGGTCGTTCGGCCTCTTACTGCTGCTTAAACTACCACTGGGAGTTACGGCCCTCATGGGCGGAGTGTAGTCGCCACATCGAGGAAAATTTGCCGGCACTGGAGCGAAGTCTGCGTGCTCGCCCACCTTGAAAACCAGAGCCATGCCGACTTCCGAATGGAACTCTATGTGACAATGAAACAGCCAATACCCTGTTGAGAAATTTTAGTAATTAAACTTTGTTTTAATAAATTCATTTTGCTGTTTGTCTTTAGACTTTTATCTGGACCTGTGCGATACAGGAAAACTTCTATCATTCGAACGCCAGACTCTTTAATTTCATTTTGCTGTCTAATTGTAATTTGGAATTTCGAAACCTCTGCAATCCAAAGTAGCTTTCTGCCCCATTAATGACATTTTCATGTATAATTTCAAAGTTACCTGAGAGATGAGTTACGAAGGTGCACATCATTGTAAAAAAAAAGTTAAATTATATGCAGAATCTCAATTTTAATAAAAAATTTGAATAAACGTGATTAATATTAAAAAAAAAAAAAAAAATTATTTGATAAAAATATTCAAAAACATTTTTAAAATCTATTGAACTAGAAATTTTTATAAGTATTACCAAATTCAAATAAAATAGTCCTAATCCTCGTAATAATCGACTTGAGTTTTGAATTATAGATATTTCACTGTATATTCATAATAACAAAAATAAATATCGCTTATTGTCAAGTTTGACAGTTAATGTATATTGAAAACTCAAGTACGCAGGTAAAAGTGAGTTTTTGTGTCAATGGGGCAATGCGCCCCCGCCCCGAATTTTCGGGCCTTGGTGGTCTATTGGACCCCCGCAGGTCAGTTGTACGGAGGCATCCGACCACGCCTGTTCGACCCCTCTTAGTTTAATGAGTTTAAGATTAAAGTCTTCGTAAAGATTGTAGGACAGTTTTCCCAAAAAATATTTTCCCAAAATTTCTATTTTCAAATCTTTGGGAAAAATGGATTTGGGAAAAGTGTCCCCCTACTTTCGTGATTTTACTGTTCGAAATATTTATTGAATTACCTCCCTTTTTTTCTTAATATCAAATTATTTTATCGTTCTTAATTCTATTATTTTACGCACTGTTTGTCGCGTGCATTCACTAAATTATTTTATCAAAATTTAATTAACACTTATTCTTTAACACTAGTAATACTTTAGGTTCTTTTTTTACATCAATTGATTTCATTTTACAGTCCACCATAAATCACTAAAATAAGTAAAAAAGAATAGTAAGCTTTACCGAAAAAATAGATGGATTCAATTTTCGCTTTAGTCATACATTTCCTTTTTTGCAACGCAAATAATTATTTTTCAAATTTTTTTAAACGAATAAAAAATGACTAAAACAAATACGTTTTAAATTCTATCATTTTCAAACAATCAAACCATTAAAAAAATTAATAAATAATTTTAATCTAATTTTTGTATTCAATACGTTGGTTTGATTGACGTGGTTATTACCTGGTAACATTACGTCACTACGAAATAGACGGATTTTTCAAGGCAAGCCGATTGATTACGACGCTTACATACCCAGTTATTATTTAAAATCGAAAAGAATCTTAAACAACGTAAGTTGGCTAAATAAGTAGTTTGACTAATTTGATGGCCTTCAATAAAGTCATTGGCATAGTACTACTTAATAACTGAATAAATGCATTGAATGCATACGTTGCAAGTAAATTATCACGGATACTAGATTAATTCTAATTATTGCTTGGAATAGCGGTTTTTTTTATTAATCAACATGTTAGTCTCTTAAAATGAGACAGGATTAAAATTTCAACGAGTTTCTTGCATAGTTATTTCAAAACCATAAAATTTTTTCATTTCTTTTTTTCATGGAAAACTTTTTTATAGTTCAATTTAGTTTGGTATACTTGAAGTTTGAGTAATTGATAATAAAAAAGGCTATTTAAAAAATACTTCTATTTAATCTCGATAAAAAAATAACTTTAAAGTATATTGTTAATAAATTTTAAAAAATAAACATTTAAAAAAAGCATCACAGTAGAAACGAAAAAAAAAAAGCATTGTTAAGACAATACCTTATTTTCAAATTCCAAAAAAAAACTATCTATGAGCAAAAAAATATATTGGTAGCGGTATTAAAAAAAAATTATAGAACAAACCTGGATTATTCGCGTGAAATCGTATGACTGTGTAGCCACCGTCGGGAACGGTGACCGTATCCTTGATGGGGGCTCGGTCGAGCTTTCTGCGTATTTTACCTTCCCGGTCTGCCTTCTTGACTTCGTCCAGGGTAACGTTCGGGCCCAGACGTTCCATAGCCACCACTCGAAATGCGTGTCCGTGCAGATGAAATGGATGGTTTGCGTCGTAAGGCACTCCTGATATCATCATAATAATAATTATTATTTTTAGTTAATAATTATTTGATCAATGTTAGTATTTACAAATTGTTATTATGTTCAATTCATAAAAAACTCGTAAAATTCGTAAAATTTTCAATAAATAAACTTTCATTACTCTTATCAAGTGAAATTTTGATTTCTCTTATGATCGCTTGAAGTGAAGTTGTATGGATCATAAAAAAGCAAGACTCGTGAAATAATAACTTCATGTCTAGGAGGTGCATAGCGACTCGAAACACGAAAATGGCATTAGAGATAAAAATAAGGCGTTTTTGACGTCTCGTCGTCGTCGCTAATGCGCATAGTATATAGCTGAGTATTTAGCACAAGAAGTTCGACGAACTATGCCTGGCTAGCTGCACGCATGTGACTATTACGCGACCACCTCTGCGGTAGTTTTTCCAGAGGATCTTGGAAATTATTGCACCAGCCGAAGCGCGATGCGACCGAGGGCAAACCTGCTCACGCAAGATGATTGACGGACAACTCGAAAGAAAAAATCTCCATAGTTTCACAGCTCGAGCCTCACAGCTTACTTCTATGTTCGTTATCTCTCTCTAGCTATTTGTATTTTATTGTAATAATAAAATCCCAACGCGATTTTTCTTAATATGTCTCTGATTACCTTTGTTTTATTGTTTATTTTATGTAATCGCAGATTAATTTATACAGTGTTATAAATTAATTGTACACTATCAGTTTTCCTTGTGTTAAGATATCGTCGAAGTATTCAATTTAAAGTAAATTGATTGTAAACTCACGTGTTTTAATCGCGACTGATTACTCTTGCTTTGTTAAAACACAATTTTTTGCATTAAATTTGAATCTTTTTTTTTGTAAAAATTTTTAATAAGTTATTTGAATAAAATGGTATTAACTTTTGATAGAAATCAAAATTTTTTATTGGAAGTTATAAGTTTATGCAATATTACATGTTGCTTTTTTTTATTATAATGTAATTAAAACTCTTGTGAATCTTAAGACCCTGAAAACAGTACGTTCTCAAGTCAAGTTTATAGAAACGAGGATTGATCACGGAAAATATAAGTAAACGGAATGACGAGCGAGTCGGAAAAAAAGCGGTGTCTTTTACCTCTTGAATAAAATACAATGCATTTTCTATACAGCATCACGTGCTTCTTGTGTAACGGTACAAGTACGCGCTCGCTGATTTATCGGTGCAATTACAAATGACTCATGCACATCCCGTATAATTTTTTTCCCTCACGAACCAAAGCCGAGTTCAACGAAAAAATTATCAAAAGGGCTAGTCGCATTGATTTGAACATAATGTGACCGATCGAGGTATTAGTAATAATTAAAATGATTAGCACCTTCGTCAACAAGGATAAGTTCAACGACGCTGTTCAGTTTGACCTGTAGTACGTGCGGACAGGTGCAGTACTCGGTTGTGCAATTATCGTTGATCGTGCTCGAATTGCAAAAGTCCGCTGAGTCTATGAGCTCGGTCTGGGACATCAGTGGAAACGTCGGCATTCGCATAGTTATATGGTTCAACTGCGGCGTCCCCACTCTTCCAAGTTTCTTCGTCACTGTAACCACAATGCAAACACCATCTCGATTATTAAAGGTGTAATATTTTCGTAATTATTATAGCCTTAACAGCCTTAATCGTATTTTTAATGAGAACAAAGGTCGGTCTTGAACGAAAGTTTATGGTGATGGTAAAAAAAACTGTGCTGTGGGATACTCATAAAAAAAATAATTTATCTTCGTCCTTTTTTTCATCTCATTATTAAATACGTGTATATTAATGATATTTTTTTCATTAACGTAGTATGAATTATGCAATCATGCAATTATTTAAATATAAAATTTTTTTTACTTTAAAATTTAAATAACTAATTTGTCTATACAGTTTCATTACCTTGATGGAACCCGTACAAATTTTTACGGTGGAATTCATGATTGTTTTTGGAATAAAAGTCATAGGAAATGTAGAACTTATGATCCGGCTCTCGCGTATTAGATTTGTCGTTCTTATCCAGTGCATCCAACATCGGTATGGTTAAAACTTCTTTGGACTCTGTTCCTTTATTCAAGGCGTTAATTTGCTAAAAATAAAAAAATAAAAATACAGATTGAATTTTCATTTGACGAGCTTTTTAAAGAGAAGTTAGTTAAAGCTTCAAAGTACCAAGGCCATTTCCTTCTGGGATGGAAAGTTGTAACCGACTTCTGCCTTGGGATCTTCCTTTGGAGCTCCAGCATATCTTAAAATTGCTACTTGGAACGCTTTTGTATAGTTAGGCCCACAGTCGATAAGTCCTCTGAATCGAATCCAATAATTACTGATATTTTGATTCATCTCAACTATGACGTCGAACCTTTCTCCGGCGTAGCTGACCAATGACTTTGCTGTAATAATATTTGGAATTTATTGTTGAGAAGATTTTTACAAAGTCTCAGAAAAATGATTCATACTCGTCTCAGATTTTTTTCTGAATATTTCATAACAAAAATTTTATAGCTGGCAAATAATTTTAATTACTGATCGTAAAAAAAAAAAAAAAAAATTTGCTAACAAACTCATGACCGACTTAGTTACTTAAAACTTTTTCATAAACAGCTAAACAAAAGCCGTCAAAAGAAATAACAATAATAATAAAGATTATCTATATTTCAAAAGAAAAAAGAATGATTTATTACCTTCAACTGGTTCAACGTCTTTTCCGTCTGAGCTTACAACCCATAACGTATGATTATCAATAGACATTTCAATAGGACAGTTCAAAAATTCGGCGTTGATCAGGCGAATGCGATGTCTCGAATTCTGTTAACGTAAACAAAAAAAGTCTGTAAATCCCTAAAAGTGACATCATTGTTTTTTTTTTTTTTTTTTTTTTTTTTTTTTTTTAGAGCACTAAGATCTATTAAAAACCAATGTAGGTAAACATATTTAGAAAGTAATTCTTGAAGTGCGTAATTATCCTGTCGCATTTAAGGTCATATTTCGTCATTTCCATCGCCTTGATACTGACATTTTTGGTCTAGCCATTAAAATTTATTACGCACGCGTAAGTGTAAAATATTATGCAAAATTATTTTGCACTTGATCTAGAAATTTGGCGTGGAGATAATTCTTAAAAATTTTCAACCTGCACAGGAAAAAATGAGCCAATTTGTTGTGTAAGTTGCGAAATGAAAAAAATGTGTTGTTAAAATATTTTATGACTATATTTACATTAATGTGTATGTAAAAAATTGCAACACTTGTAAAAATATTATTAACTCTTTTCAGCTGCTTCTTTTCTTACGTGAATCTTGGAAAATTACTCACCCAAATGATCTTTTATATTATGATTCAACCAAAATTTCAACGGAGTAAAAGCTGACCCATAAATTTCCATTTCATTTGATCCTTAAAAAAACGGACCATGAAGTTAAAAGAAAGGGAAAAAGGACCAGTTATGAAAATAACGAGGCGTATAAACACGGCTTCTTTATGTCGTGAGAGTTCTTTATGTCGTGAGAGAGTTCAGGTGAACTCGTACTTACATAATAATCATTTGGTTTCGATTTCACACTTTTATTGAGCGATTCATGCTTTTCTTTAAAGATAATTTATGATTAAAAGAATTTTTTTTATCTTACTTTTACTTTTTTTCAGACCTATAAACCTAAATTTTTTATTTATTTATTAATGTAATTAGTAGATTATTTTGTATTTTCAAATAATGAGGTCAAAATTAAAAATTTTTGATCATTTAAAGAAAGTGTTACCATCATAAAACTAAAAACCAAATTCAAACTGTTATTTTAAGTAAAAGTTTTTGACAAAAAAAAAATTATTATGAAAAGAAAAATAAGTGAGAGAAAAAGAAACATTTTACGAAATCATTGAGATAATTATGATTTTGTCATGTGAGAAAAATGATTAAGAAAAAATTTTATACCATTTTAAATACTCAAATAAATCACGTGTAGTTACGAGTAGTTCAGATCAGTTTTGAATTTTTAAGGATAAAAATTTAAAATTTTAAAAACCAATTTTCTTAATGAGCAATGAAGGATTCATGTTCGCATTTTAAAAAAATTTTGAAAAATAAAATTTTATAAATTTTAAAATTCCTGCCATTGCTTGAGTGTATCCAAAAATAAGGATTCAGTAGCGTAATGGAATTTTTTCAAGTGCCATCAGGACTATAATTAAACTATTGGAAATGAAATCTGCAAATCATGGGCAAACGTAGAAGAATGTAATCACGATTTTAAAATAAAGCGTCAAAATAAGAAAAAAAAAAAAAAAAAAAAATCCCGAAGCGTCAGTGCATAATCCCAGCGCTATTATAAAAGTGATAGTGTCGGTAACCTGAGTGACGGTGAAGACTGCCGTCGGCATGGTCTCGGGATTTCCCTCGCGCTCCATTTGACGTACAAAGCGGCCGCGACCATTAATCAGTAGATTCGGGGGTTTGTTACTTCCGTTGCTGTGGTAGTGGGCCAAGAATACGTCAACGCCCAGCTGGTGGTCCCAATCCGATACGATTATAGTGTGCTCATCGAAATCGTACAGATTTCGTAGCTGGTCTCGCACCTGAGACCGCCGGATTATCATGGGACCAAACAACCCGTCACCTCGCTGAAAACCTGTGAACAAACCAAAATTACGCTTATTTTTTCATGTACATACACATTTACACAAAACCAGTCAAATAGGGGAAGATTAAATATTTTTCCTGTTTCAATAGTTACTGTGAAAATTGAAATAAAATCTTATTATTAATGCTTATAAAATCTAATCACGAACTTATTATGTAATCAGATTTCTTATCTGTAAATACATTTTCTTACATCAAATTTTCCACAGCTGTGCTCTAAGAAAGAGAAAGATTCCACAAAAACCGGACCAAAAATGCATAATTCAACGAGAGAGTGCACCAGTCATCGTACTTTAATCCGAAACGTTGCACTTTCATAATACATATTTCATATACTCGCGTAAAAAAATTTTTAAAATTGGGGAAAATAGAAGCTAAATTAAAAGTTGATATGTGTTCACTAAATCCACGGATAAAAATCTTAAAGCGTACACGCTGGTTATCAAAGTTGAATGAATGAACAATAAAGCGTCACTCTGCTTTGGTATGTGTACACGTTGTTTGTAGCGTTAAAAATAAAGAAGACGCTTTAATCAGCATTTTTCGGTGCAATCATAAAGTTAATAATAATCAAATTTCTCGGTCTTGTATATTTACATGCTCGCGCGGTATCTTTAATTGTAGCAGCAGCATTACAGTCATACGTGACAAGTTTTGCGTTGCATCTTTAAAAGTCCCGGCTCCGGCTAAAAGTAGCAGCAGCATGCATCATTATCAATGCGCGGCTTTTATCGTGAATTTAAATTTAACGTCGCGCGTCAAACTGCGGCCAAGACCAAAATTTCGCGATCATGATGCGGTCCATGCGCGCACTTGACTTGATATAATATGTAATAGCAACAAACTTCAACCAACATCCCACATCTAAAATTTTTATGATGTAAAACATAAAATTTTATTGATTTAAACTTACCAACGTGCGAATGCCAAAAATGTGTTCCGGGCGTCTCGGCTATGAAGTTGTACCGGAAACTGGCCCCGGGTGGTATGGGGCACTGGCTGACGTAAGGCGTGCCGTCCATGTAGGGACTGGACACCATGTGCTGGCCGTGCCAGTGCAGAGTTGTGCTGTCACCTCGCATCATATTTGTGGCATCCACGATAACCCGGTCGCCCTCGCAAACCTGGAATATTCAATTTGAAAAATCCATACGTTTAAATTGCATTTTCTATTTACTTAATTATCAAGAAAAATCAAGCTAATCGGCATTCGTCGATTTTAATTTACATCAATAAATCGTCTTCAATCTTATCTATAATCCGATTTTTTTATTTAATCTCTGGTAATTAAAAGAGTAATTTTTCTATTTTTATGTCCCACAAATCACCGCATGTGGTACCTAATTTTTTTTTTAAGTAAGTTTCCAATACATTTCTTTTTTTTTTGGATTAACGCGTTTGACCGGGCACGTGTGCAACTACTTAAGTTTTACGCTGATTTTTAATAATGATTAAGATCAATCAACGAAACTTTATCTGGATAAAAGAATAATCAATACCTCTACTTCATTACTATACAAATACAATTTAATTAAATCTAGATAGTCTTGCGTCAAGCTTCATACCATTTGAGGATTTTCAATATGTATTGATCAAAAATAATCAATAAAAGTTTAACTGGATAATAGAATAAGATTTACACCAACTTCATCTCATTATACAACATCAACATTGTTAAACTGGTGTCATTAGAAGTTAATTAATTGTTTAGTCCAAGCGATTAATTTTAAATTTTTATGAAGTTTATAATATATCAACTAATTGAAGTTATTACATCGTAGATTTGTAATAAATAAAAATACAATTGGTTCATTAGAAACTCAAGTAATCTACGGAACACACTGGAAAATTATTTAAAAACTGTTAGAAAGATTTATTGCTTGAAACTTTGAATATGAATCACACCTGATGAACTGTTACTAAATTAAATTTAGCTAAGGTTTCATTCATCCACATTTTTAGAAACTTCGTTTTATGATCATTAGTTTTTTATGACCACAATTATAAACATTGTATCCTGATTTAATGAATGTACATAAAGAGGAAAAAAAACTTTTTTTTGAATATTTTATGTTGAAAAATCCCGGTGAGTCAACAAAATTTTTAGTTAATACTTAACTTACGAGCTTGAGTATTATTGCAACTGACATAGTAATTAGATCAGGTGTTTTACAATTTATTGAAAGCTAATGAATGGAATATTCATAGCAAACAAATGTCAGCCATGATTTTATTTCTTTACTACACTGTTTTTTGAAAAAATAAAAATGAAAACTGTGATTGCTTTCTACATAAAAGGTTGTTTTTTTTTTTTTTTTGACTTACGTCTGTAATAAAATATGTACAAAACAATATGATTTTATAGGTTTAAACCGATTACAGATTGTATTCAAATGAAATAATCAAGCTGTCTGAAGATATCTTTTCCGAGATTTATGTATTACACGTGTTTTATGAACATAATAATTATCATTTATTATATAATGATGAATTTGTAAAAAATTTCAAATACAAGATAAAATTTAAGTTCATTAGGATCTATTTTTTGCACAACCCTGTCACGTGAATCGAGATAATTTTTAATTTAAATTTTTGAATTTGCAATGGGTGTGTCATTATAAATCATTCAATGAAAAAAAAGACTTCTAAAATCATTAAAATTTAAATCTGTATGTTTGTATAAAAATTCAATATTCTTGTAAGTATAAGTTTGCAAAAATAAGTTGTATTAAAAATTCCTAATCGATTGCAATAATAACTTATAGGGTAGATCATTTGTATTTTTTTTATTAATTAATTCAATTGGAAGAATGACCATGAAACAAAATGATTTTTAAAAACTACTAGTAAGATAAGTTTCCTGAAATCGATCGAATCATGCTATTAGTACTTCATTTGATGCATCCGGATTAAATGTAAAGTTTGCACGTGTTAGTGAGTATAAAAGAATTTAAAAAAAAAAAACGAATATTTTTTTCCAACGATATATACATTGTAACAAATTCTAGAAAAATATAAAAATGCAGAATTCAAACGTATCAATTGCCTTTGTTTCATAGTAATAATCACCATAAAAATCCCGTCTATTAAAATTTATACACTAAGTCGCGTGAGTTGCCGGCGCTGATCCCGGAACCGGCGCATCGAAGGACGCACCTGTGAGTAAGCTATAACGGTCGTTCCGGAGCAATAAAAAAAAAAAAAAAAAAAAAAAAAAAAAAAAAAAAAAAAAACTAGTCAGCTGAGGATTTAGATAATAGTAGAAGATCAAGAAGGCACCTGATGTCTAATCAGTGCAGTGTTCCTCAAATTATCATTAGGGGCTAGATTACTCATACGAATTACTCGATAAAGAATTAAACGTGCCTTTTTTTTTACGTGATTGAATGGTATCTATATTACAATTTTAAGTACACTAACAAATTTTAATTCCAGCAAGGTTTCGTTTGTATAATTGATTTAGTAGAAATTTCCAATAATATGACGGACTCATTAAGTTATATATAGATTAAACTGTTTATTTGGAGCATTTCTGATGTTTATAAAAAAAAATCAAGTTATACTATCCTCTTTTTAAAATTAACTATTGCTTCATATCAATATAAAGAGCAGAAAACAAAAATCAAAATCATTCCTCTACTTTTTTTAAATAAAAATATATACAATCTATGCAATAATTATGAAAAAACAATATTTTAAAATTATATTCAAGTTGGATATAGCTTTGAAGCATTTTAATATACTAACAAATTCTTTTTGGTTTCACGCAGCATCATTTACCCCCTACCCCTAAAACTTTTTTAAATTTTCTTAGTAGCTCGATTTTCTAATAACTGATTAAAAAAAAAAGTGAAGTAATTGAAGTGGTTTATTTGACGGTATTTTTTTAACAACAGTGCGAAAATAATTCCGATAATCCTTAGATATAGTTAAACCAATCATTAACAAAAATTATTTTTATTTTTACAGTGGACTATGCAGTTTATTCTCTACGTTTACAAACGTAGAGAAAATGCTTTTGTAATTAATTTATCTTGTACAATGCATGAAAAGTAAAGTATTCTTATCATGTCTTAATTGCAAATCTGATTTTGTCTCAATTTAAAACGTCTTTAAAAGTGATCCAAAATGAATTTTGAAAACTGAAAGACTGTTAATATATTGCTTTTTGCATTATTTGAAGGTCAATTATTTATTAATTTTTTCTTTTTAGAAATTTTTTAAACGTATAAAAATTTTTTTTACAACCCCATTTAATTATAAAAACATTACTCAACTGTAGCATTGACAATTGGTACATGGATTTTTTATTTGCTGTTCAAACTCAACAAATTCATTTCGAATAGGATTTGTTGGTTTGACGTCTTAGTGTAATTGAAATCAGAAAGACGTATGATTTTATATACTTAATGCAACTTTAATGAAAAGTTTAAAAAATCTTGAATAATGAACAAAAAAGCGAATGTATATATTCAAGGCTGCACGTTACTTCAGATTTTCCTAAAGATACTATTTAGATGCATTTGTAGTCATCTTTTTTCATCTTTCTGAATAAAATTGTTAATTCATAACTATCATGATAATTAAACACGTGGCAAGAACCGATCGTGATAAAAAAATTAACCAGTAAGTTTTTCTTTAAGTGGTTAAAAAGTTATTTTCAAACAGAAAACTTGTTTAAAAAATCTTTCTAAGAATAAATTTATCAGATGAATTTAAACTATCGCTCGTAGTGTAACGATCTCGATGGATGGGATCGATGACAATACTTACTCGTGTTAAGCGAAAATGCACTAATTGCAATTTCTTAAATTAATAGTCGGAGAATCCCATCTACTTATGAAAACGTCATTACCATCAATCAAAGACCATTCGAATTTCCCGGGATCATCATAAAATGAATCGATTGATTGGTCAATTCAGGGTTTTTTTTTTTTTAATATTTTTTCGTGCTTATTTCATCTGGGAAAAACTTGGTTAAATCCAGCGGGGAAAATTGAAAAATTTTTTACGAGTCAAACTGAGAATGATGCAGACACATATAGTTGTCGAAAAAAAACCTCTGTAATACATTAAATAATAAATGTAATCTGGATTACTTCGACCGTGAAAATTTTGCGCCTGACCAAGATCACGAGCTAACCGCAGGTACGAGAGATCCTGGCGAGAGCGAAAGGTGAGCGGAGACCTTCGAAGGTCGAGA
The DNA here is from genome assembly GCA_038277355.1 of Encarsia formosa. Lineage (NCBI taxonomy): Eukaryota > Metazoa > Arthropoda > Insecta > Hymenoptera > Aphelinidae > Encarsia > Encarsia formosa. The sequence continues at coordinate 32,998,147 of CM076188.1, read as the reverse complement.
GCCTGAGTTGCAGCTCGACCTTGCTCGGCCGTCACACGCGTTTTTTTTTTTTTTTTTTTGTACTTAGTAGCCGATGCCTTCGAAGCGAGGAAAAGGTTTTTTTACTTCCGTCCTGTGTAAAAAAATTGATTTTTTTTTTTTTTTTTTTTTTTTAACGATCCTTCAATCGTCTTGTTTGTTTTGTTTAGATCAGACCGGGCGTTGTTTAGGTTTCGCTTTATTGGTTTGGGCATGGCGTAGTGTAGAAATGAAATTACGAAATCTACGTTTACAAATTTGAGTGTTAAATTAATTAATAACAATTTATTTTAACCTCGTGATGAGATAAATTGTTCATAAATTGGTTATTTTGAGGAGAATTAAAATATTATTAACATAGTTTCATTAAAGCTTCTATGGAAAAACTTACTATTCGAGTAAGTAATTAAATAAAATTGATTATGATTCACATTTTTAAAAAAGTAAATTAATTATTTTGTTATGAAAAATCAAATATATCATTGCCAAATTAGACATTAAATGCTAAATAAATGATTTTTTTCTTCTAATACGTAATAATATTTAAATACTTAATTTGATTAAATTTTTGTAAAAGATAAACTTCATTTAAAATTAATTCCGAAAATAGCTCATTGATTTAAATAGAGAGCTAAATAAATATGACTAGTTTTTGTAAATGCGTCGAAAAAAAATACATACTGCTTCATTAAATTGAAACAAATTTTTTAATTTTATCTGCACGATCAAATTACTTAACTAATTAAATTTATCATTTATTTGAATCTAAATTGACTATTTGTCTTTGTGAAATGCGCTCTCACTTTTATATTGAAAAAAAAAAAAAAAAAACTGATTACCATACATAGTTTTAATTAGCAAGCTACTCCGAGATCTTGGTTGGCTTAACACGTGACTTAATAAATCAAAACTTTTTCAAAATCATTTTCATGATTGAAAATTAATCACTGCTATTTTCGTTTACTTTCTTTCTAAAAAAAAGTTACTGTAGAAAACCATTTGAATAAATTTACAACAAATTTTTTTTTCGTAACTACTTAATAATACTTGAATGACTACAATAAAATTTAAAAAGTTTTTGCATTATTTGCGCTAAATGAATTCGATTTATAAAATTTTAAATTTCTTGAAATTTAAATTGTAGACGTGAATCAAGATCACCCCAGATAATCACAAATGATTCTTTCATGATTCTTTTGCCAAATTTTAAATGTTTTGTATCTCTGAATTACCTTTGATTAAATTTTCATGAAAAATAATGATTTTTTAAAAATTTTATTTAAAATGAAGTAAAGATTTGATTGATAGTATTGACTTATATATCTGTGACTCTTTTGGTGATTCTGAAGTCCATAGCCTCTCGATAAAAATGCATAGGATGGTTAGAAAAAAATGCCGTGGCGCTAGTGGCAAGACCCTCCTCATTGAAAGTATATCTATATTTTTTTATGTATAGATATACTTTCAATGAGGAGGGTCTTACCACTAGCGCCACGGAATTTTTTGCTAACCATCCTCATTCATATATTATTATACAAAAATAATAAATATTCTCGGTTCCCATCAAGGTATATATTTCAAATTTGTATTGTAGTTATAGAAAACTACTAAGGTACCACTTCAGCTACCAGGTAAATAACTCGAGTTCTCGTAATAATTTAAACTACTTCGAATTAGTTGGGAACAGTAAACAGAAAAAAGCCGTTCCACGCGTTGTGCACACCACGTAATATAATCGAAGTGTAATTCATCGTTATCAACAAACATTACGTTTTTAACAATGTCTTTTGGAGCATAAAATTAAGTGTCTTATAGATAACATTAATTTTTTTTTTGTTGATAAACTTTGTGATATGTTAAATATGTTTAAAAGTACCTCGATGGAGGGTCCAGGCATCTGACGATTAACAACGACGAGGGGCCTCCTGATGCCGTCAGCCGGTATGCAGTGGGGCCTGAAGCAATCGGTCATGTTACGTGGACAGTTGTAACAAGCCCTGTGTATTTAACAACAGACAATAATTTTAATTGGATTATGGCAATTTCAGCTTAACTGAACTACAGTAGTAATGAGGAAAACCCTAAAGTATTTTCAAATATTTTCATTTTGGAATCTGATTAACTGATTTGAATGAAATCTCACTTAAATGGACGTAACTAGACATTCGGGTCGTTTTTTTTTAGTTTTTAGCTAATTTTTAAAAAATCTGCGCTCGAAAGTTATCATACTTCCACAGTCCTAAAACCTCTTATTATCTTCATTTTTTTTTTTTATGAATTTTATTGAAAAATATTTTAAAATTTAACTTCTTAAAAAAAGGAAAAAAGTACTTTTCGAAAACTATATTAGTACTTAGGCATAAAATATTTAAAAATTAGTTGAAAAATCTAAAAAGGGACAATAATGACATATAAATGTACCCGCATACCATCAAAAAGACCCATTATTAAAGTTTCGTAAAGAATTTCAAATGAAAAAATAAAATGCTTCGTACCTGCTCATCGCGAAGTAATGCTCCATGTGGAATACGTAGTGGCACTCCTTGGGAGGCTCGCCCTCCCTGCAGTCCCTTTTGCAAGGGTGAGCATTCCAGTTTCTCATGTCGGCCTCCTCCGACGACCTGTACGACTTGTCGTTTTCGTCGTCTTCCAACCAGAAAGGCTGCTGAACCCTGCTGGGCTTCAACGCCGGGCCGTTTATAACAGTCGCTACAATAAGTTGGGCCGATTATGAATTATCAGTGCGCATTGATTTATTTATTTTTTTATTTCCATCGTTAACCAAACAAACGCTCTTTAGGTTTTTATCAAACAGTTTCTTGACGCTATTTGATTTATAGCGCATAAAAAGTAATGTAATAATAGTTGACTCAGATCGTTTTATTACAGTGAGAAAAATAAAGTTGCAGCTTTGTAAACTTTGATTCGATGCTAATTTTTTTTTTATATACTTATTGCAATCGTGATTAATTATATCGATTAAGGGTAAAAAAATAAACAAATAGTCCTACGACGAGGTGCGTGACTAAAATAACTTAAACTGGTTTGCTTCGAGTGTTGCGGACTCGAATGAAAAAAGGTACGCTACCCCTTTGGTAAAATGAAGTGACAACTATTACTAATAATTATTTGCGCGGTTGTATTGAAAATAAATATTTTTAAAATGCGAAAAATTTTAATAACGGTGTATTGTTATAAACAGAAAAAAATGCCATTGTTATAAACAGAAAGTAAAATTTAATAAATTGATTAACAAAAATTTAGAAAAAAAAAAAACGATTTCAACTAATCTTGTGTAAGTAGACTCAGATATTTGAAAACAGATCGAGTCAAGAGAGGTCTGCGAGAACTCGCTTTTTACTACTTACTCCAGTGTACCTTTTGCCGCTCATAAGCCACTACTCCTTACGTCTTTTTAAACAAACGCATTTTTACTTTTATATTATCAATGCAATTGTAATTTTGTTCTTAAATTATATATGTAAATAATATTTATAATAAAGCTTAAACTCACCAGAGTGGCATTGCTGGGTAGCAACCAGCAAAGAAATGCAAATGAATATTTTTGGAGCCTGCATTATCGCGGTGGCCTGAAGCAAGTAAAATTCACCACTCAGACCCAACAGAACCCACCCCACTGAACAATTCACATGAATTCTAAATAAAAACAAAAATAATAAGAATGTGTTAAAAATTAAAAAACAGGAATGCTTTGCGATATTATAACAAGTGGTGCATTATTCGAGTTTAAATAAAAAAAGATTTCTTTCCCGCACACTTGAAAAGCTCCAGAGCGGGCCGAACGTAAACGCGTTGCTCTCGTGACGGGCTGTCGCGACTATCTACTCGATATAAGCGCGGCCGAGACGGGCCCCGTATTATAGCAAAGCAAGGCCGCCGCCGGCTCAGCCGCCGCCACAGCGAATTTACAAACGCACCGCATGCCTCCGAGAGGAGGAAAACGTGGTGTACGTCAGGTGAAAGAACCCCCACCCACCGCGACACTCTCGTCATCGGCGCTGATGTTACGAGGAAAAATCAGGAAAGTTATCATTATCCCCGCGACTCCTCTTTATTACACTTGTTTACCAGATTTGCTCCGATTTGACGATTTTGAGGGTACCGCTCTTCTGCTGTTGCTTTTTCCGCACCTTTCAAATTTTAAATCCTGATAACTTGTAAACTTCATTGATATTTTTTAAGGATATGCACTCATCCTGAATTTATGATTTCAGAAGTCGGAATTTATTAAATGATCTTCTAAATATTTTCTTGTTTGGATTTCCCAATCGAACTCTTCTTTTTTTTTTTTCATTCGTGGAAAAGTCTGGGTAACTCGGTTAGGGGATTTTTAGGTCGTAATTTTTTATTCGAACTAGCTGGAAGAGTTATATGCAAATGCGGATAATCATTAGGATTGACGAGCTAAAGTACCTCGGCGAACCATGAGTAATTTTACCCTTTTAAGGAAATTTCTCTCGTTATGATCATTTATTGTAAATTTTTACCAAGTAAGCATTTTTTAATGCTTAGAAATTTTTATATATGAAATAATCGTTCAAGAGTACGCTAATACCTAGAATTTTTTTTTTTTTGGCACTTTTAATGAAGCTCTCCTGATGATGTAGACATCTTTTTTTAATAACTTTGTTGAGTATCACGATCATTTAGTTTACAAACTTTTTTAAAATTAAGTAATGCAACTGATCATAACGAATTTGCATTGAGAATAAAAAAAAAATTTCTGAATTATTGCTAATGAATAATTGATATATGATAAAATTATAAAAATATACATCAAATTAATAAAAAGTTTAAAATAATCAAAATAAAATAAAAAATTTTCTTTCTAAATTGATTTTTGAATACTTACAAACAAATAATTTTTGAAATTTCTTTTTTACTAGCTCTTTTGAGCGCGCTGGGAGCTTGCATGTATAGGAAAATAAAAATGCAATCGTAATCTTAAAATGCACTTTTTGAATATTTTAAAAAACTTCTCCACCTATCAGCTTACCAATAAAAATCTTACGCAATATAGCGATAGTTCTCTTTTACAAAGGGAAAGTGTACAAAACATCGTAAATTTTATTATTTCTTACATTGAATTTATCTAAATTATTTACGAACAAAGATAAGCACTAAATTAATCAACACAGAGGTCTTTTTAACTACTTTTAATTGCTTAGTTTTTAATAACGATAAATTCATTGAAATATCGTGATTTAAATTTCCAAGAATAACATAACTCTTCCAAATTTTCCTAAATATGATCTATAGGATCTAACAAACGTATCCTCCGGAATCACTAAAATTTCAATGTGTTCTTTGGACATTAAAAAAACTACGATCAAATCTATTCTGAAAATCGGCTGGTCTGGCAATATTCTTTTCAGTCCATTAAAAATTATAATTTTAACGTTTTTGGATATTTTTTGGAAAAAAGGGTTGAAAAAAAGGTCCTCTAAAGCGGTTTTTTAGCTGAATCAGTATTATTCGAATTGTTTCAATCACCTTTTCCTGGTGTCCTAAAAAAAAAAAGTATTGAAATTTCAGGAATTTTAAAGGAAGCATTTGTTGAATCCCAGATTTTGGAAAATTTGCACGAGGTTCTTTCGTTAAAAACAATTTAAAGATACAGTGTCTACAGTACGGACAAATCTGCATAGGATCTTACTAGATTTTGAATGATTTTATGAAGAGCTCTGAGAAACAAGTTTAGGAAGCTAAAAATCTGATTTGAAATTTTTTTAATGTCTTAACTTAAACGACAATCGTAAATCGACTTTTTGATCGTAATTTTTTTTATTGATTTCAAGTTCCAGCAGTTCAGATGCTAGGTTCTTTTTTTCGGCTCTTTATTCATTACTGATTACATATACATTATTTAATTCTTAGTAAATTTTCCATGAGATATAATACCTGGGGATTATTCGATGTTATTTGTTCACGTGTTCAACAATAGGATACAGCGAAAACTAAATAATGATTTTTGCAACTCATCTTGTAAAAAGAATGTACATAAAATAAATAAAATAATAAATTCTGTATAATGCTAAGTGCTTAAACATAAAATTTGTGCTAATAAAATTACGTTTGTTTCTTTTATAAGCTCGTTAAAAATGAAACGATTAACTCGAAACGGTATACATTACTTTAGGCATAAGGGTTACGCTCAAAAAATTTATTTTTTAAATATTTTAACAAGCCGATAATTCATTTGGAAAGAATTTAAAAATTCCCAAAGTAAAAAGAAAAGTTCTTTTCTAAAAAATTATCTTAAAACTATTTTTTGGAACTTTTCTGACGTCAGATTTTTTAAACAAAAAACACGAGATAGTAGTGTATTTTTTTTAGGTATGGTTTTTTCTGTACTCTTGAGAAAAAAAATAAATAAAAAAAAATAAGAATACATCAATCAATTTTGAATCCCAATTTTTGATTAAAAAGTTTATAACTCAGCAAGCTATTTTTAAACTTTCAAAAATTTTTTTTTTTTTTTTGATTATTCAAAAAAAACCTTAAAACTAAAGATATCAGTCATATAGCAAAATTTTTAAACATTCACAAAGGAATAAATTTTCATAGAATCCTAAAAAGCCAGTATATCTCGAGGTGAATTCAAGGAACGCTTTCTTTCTATAAAAATAATCACATTTAACAATAAAAAATTAAAAATAATTAATGAAAAAAAATATATTCCAAAATCTTTTTTGAATCAAACAATTGTTTTTTAAATCAATAATCAATACTCATCAACAGGATGTAAAAATATTAAATAAGTATATTAATAAAGAGTCTCAAGGACTATTTCAAAATTACTCAAGAAAACGACATTGCGGTCATACGTATGTGTGCAACCACAGTCGCAGGAATCACCGCATCAGATCCAACGATAGCCTTGCATGATAATTTAAAAAAGCCCTTAGTCCAAAAAATTCGCTAATCATTGCTGGCCATCAGTCAATCACCCGGTGAAGGATAAGGTCAAAATTGTGAAAAAAAAAAAAAAAAAAAAAAAAAAACTACAAACTATATCGCGTTTAGTGTAACTTTCAAGAATACCCTCACGTAAACTCCAGTACGATGGATAATTGCATTTACGAAATACTTGTATGTAAGTACATCTCGCTTGCCCCTGACCACCTTCTACCACTTCTTCTTTTTCTTTTTCTTCTTGTTTGGATGATGAGGCACGTGCTTGCGACTTCTAGGCAAGAATGTATAGTGAACAAGCGGATTTTTATGCAATAACCATCAATCACAACCGAAAATAATTTGTTATTAGTTTGACTTGAATATGATAAATCTCTTTCATTCAAATTTCAAGTCAATCAAAAGAAAAAATTTCAGTTTCGAATAAATATAAATTTAATAATGCAAAGCTGTTATGCATCCTCTTATAGCATACTGCAACTTTACAATTGATAGTTTTTCGATTAATTAGTTTTTTGGTAAGATTATGATAATCAAATCAAAAATTTTTATTAATAAATTTGAGTTTTATCCAGTTTTAATCTCTAAATTTAAATTGATCCATGTTAAAAATTTTTTAAATAATTTAGGCGTATGATAACAAAAAAAAAAAAAAAACTTACGAACAAAACAGAATTAATAGTACGTTTGGACACTGGTGCGACAACCGACATCATCACCGGGGCGATTTAAAGGCACCAAGGGTGAAGCGAAGCGGAGCCAGAGGTTCGTCAAAGAGCCCTGATGACGATGCGCACCAGTTTTGAAATATATTTTTGACCTTAGTTAGTGCGTAAAACCTTTTCAAAGTTCATTTTTTACGCTCTAGTGTCAAAAAATTTTTTTTTTAATTATTTATTAAACAAAATTTTAAATAATGTAGCAAAAATGTATGAATATATTTAGTTATCTTTAAAAATTTTTTTTATTAATCAATCACTAAGAATTATGTTTTACAATTATTTCACGCCGAACGTAGCTCTAAACGATTAGTTTAAAGGTAATCCTCCAGATATTGGTTATTTGATGGTTATGAGATTGAAATAAATCGCTTAAAATGTGATTTAGTAATTATCACGTTAATTAAACCAAATCTGGATTAGTAATTTTTAAAAAATTTAAAAGTTTTGTTAAATTCTTGTTTGAGGTGGTCTGGTCGGTATGACTAACGCAGTGTTTGAAAATGTTTAATATCTAATTTTTTATTTCTCTTGTTAAAGTCCAGCTTAGATTTATTTGATTTCACAATGGAAATTTTAACTCTGATGTTTACTAAGTTAAACTATGTTCAAAACATTGATAAATAATGACGCAATCACATTGTGGGTCGTTTTTTAATTACTTGCCGTTCGGATCAATAAATTCACTGATTAGTTTTAGTTAGATTCCACAAATCAAAGTAAATTTTTGATAGTAAATAAATGAAGTATTTTATTTGCATTTGAAATTATGAGTTTACACGGTAAGATTTCAGTCTTTAAATCAGTCAATCACATTCCAAAATTAAAAATTTTTGAAAATAATTTAATGTTTGTCACTTTATTAATACGATTTCGTCAACTATTGTGAAACTGTCAATGTCAATAATCTGTTAAATTTTTTAAAATAGTCTGTAAAGAATAATATTACTCGGCGCATTGACATTAACGTTTTATTTTTTGAAAAAATAATTTCATTTAAAAAAAGATCCCATAAATGTATAACATAAACTGGAAAATAAATCCTATATAAAAAAATAAATAAATAAAAGTCCTGTAAACTTTGACTATCAAAAAATGTAATCCTATAAAAACTTTACTTCTATTAACTCTTCGCGAACAATCAGCGAAATTGGCTTTCAAAAGTGAAACTTAAAGAAAATCTGGAGAGTTCTGGACGGTGTACCACCAGTATTGGAGATCGAAAGCGCCGCATACGACAAATTTATTATTTTACATAATATGTCTCGTGTCGAAGCATTTTTCATTCTGTGAAACTCGATGTTTATTGCAGATAATTTTGATGCAATTCAAGTTATAGGTAAACATTTATTTAAGTATTCGTATTTACGGTACTGATAAACCTTATAGTTTATGTGACACAGCAAGTTTTTTAACTCAAAAAGAATAGCTAATAAATTTTAAATATTTTTAAATTCAATAAATAGCCATTACAAAAATATTGAAAAAACATTAAAAATCTTTTTTCTTTTCCCTCGAATCAGTATTGATAAAAACTTATCAAAAAATCTCGAAGTTATTCAAAATTTATACATATAAGTAGAATATATAAATTAAAATTTTAAAAAAAAGAGACCGATGTGTCCCACTCGCAACGGACCTTATTTTTAATACAACTCCCTTAAAATAAAAGATAAGGTAGTGGCCCCTATATAGGATCACGTCCCTATTTGGGATCACTCTGTACAAACTGCACGGGAGACACAAATATGTAATCATACAAATCCATGGCTGGTCCCAAATAGGGACGTGATTGCTTGTAGGGACCACTATCTTAATTAAAAAATTCGTTCAGGAAAAATTTATTTGAACCAAGCGCTTTCTATTTGAAACATAATTATTAAAATTTAATTTCTTTTACTGACAAGGAGATGACCAGACTCTTGGGTCAACGATTATATAATGAAACTTTTCTGGAACCTAATGATGAGCGGAACCATCAATATTTCCTTTGAGTTTGTCATGCAAAAAATTTGTGTTCAAAGCCTATTCCACTTACGAAGATGCCGGATCTCGCATTTTTTCGTCTTTCTATGAACTCAAAGGAAAAAATATTTTCAATTCTTTAAATTTGAATAATTTATGTTACTGGAAGTACTTTTTAGCTTTTTTTGAGTTTTGAAAAATAAATAATTCAGGTTTGAACTTTTTGAGTAAAGATTTGAAAATATTTTTCCCTTTGTTCATAGAAAGACGAAAAAAATGCGAGGTCCCGTATCTTTATAACTGCAATAGGCTTTGAACACGAATTTTTTGCATGGCAAACCCAAAGGAAATATTAGACTTATTCAATTCAACTTTTGACCAAGAGCTGGCAGTAAAAAATCCATGTGAAAACGAGCAATGCCAGTTACGCATGATTACGATACAGCAACATAAGTTCAGTGCCGTGCCACAACATCCATCACCTAAGTGGAGGGGTGGAGCGTGGGTGGCAGCGCAAATGTGTCAATTTTGGCACTTTTTTGCATGATGACATTTTGTCAGTACTTTCAAAAAGGTATTTAAAACATGCAGAAAAAATGTCCATCACCCACCCATATGGAGGGGTTTACTTGAAAAATTTTTTTTAATTTTCCTCGTCCGGCCGGTCGCGTAATGTTTGATAAATTTTTTTGTATGCTGACATACATGATGGACTCTTTGTCTATATGTTCAAATGGATATTTAAAGAATGTAAGCTTAATGTCCATCGATTGTGTGGGGGTGGAAAGGTGAAAATCATTTTTTTAAACGTAATTCTTACGCGTGCACGGCAAATTTTTTTTTATTTTCATGTCAACTGACATGTAATTTATTTAGATAAGTATCTTTATTATTCAAATCAAAGGGAAAAATATTGTCAATTCTAGGCTCGAAAAATTTAAATAGGAATAATTTAAGTGACTGGAAAGGTACGTTTTAGCTTTTTTTTGAGTTTTAAAAAATAAATAATTCAGGTTTGAACTTTTTGAGTTAAGATTTGAAAATATTTTTCCCTTAAAGTTTATAAAGAGACAAAGAAAAATGCGAAGTTCCCCATCTTTGTAAGTGCAGAAGGCTTTAAACACGACTTTTTCGAATATTAGTTAAAAAACAAAAAAATGATAACAGTTTCATATATTCAATCATTCAATTTTAATACATCAAAGTTTCATTGAAATCTATGATCCAACTAACTTTTCAACTCTAACAGGAGGATCCGCAAGGACCCGACATTTGAGTCACTTTTTTAGTTTTTTAGCTAACTTTCGAAAAATTAGTGTTTAGAGCCTATTGCACGTACAGAGATGGGAAACCTCGCATTTTTTTTCTCTTTATGAACTTTCGAAAAAATTGTTGATCGAATGTAACACTCGGTGACAGATAATTAAATCTGACTTTGTCTATCTTCCAGAGTCAAAAAGTATAAGGTAGGTTGATTAAATTCAAAACAATGTTTTTCTTCTCATCCGGCGTTTCGGCAACATCGTTACCCTTTTCAAGGCTAAATGAAATTTTTATATTAATTTTCAAAAATAATAATATTTACATAATATGTGATAATGATACAAATTTCGTTTACCTTAATAATTAAGTAGTTTGAATAAATTCACAATAATAAGACTGCGAAATCTGGAGCGATTTTCATGTTCAAACCTTAACTTAAAAAGTTCAAACCTGAATTATGTATTTATTTCTCAAAACTCAGAAAATGCTAAAAAGTATATCCAGTAACATAAATTATTCACGTTTAAATTTTTTGCTCCGCATATTTGTAAGTGCAATACAGGCTTAAAAAAATAAAAAATTGCATATATTTGCATGGCAAACTCAGAGGAAACATTGTTGTTTCGCTCATCATTTATTTTTATTTTTAAAATTTTTACAAGCTTAGATTTTAGCATAATTATAACCAATAAGATATCAACACTATACAATATCAATAAAATCTTTTCAAACTCATAAGAAAGATAAAATTTCAAGTTGTAATATTTATTTACAATAATTGATTAGTAATTATACTGTTTTTTTGTTAGTTGTACTTTCTTGATCCACTGAATTCTCTTGATTTAACTGTTTAGATTGTCTCAATTTTTTTCTCAATTTTTTCTTTAATACCATAGCGCCTAAAATATTTATAAATACATATTCAGTTATTATTCAAATCTAAGAAATGTCAAAAAAATATCTTTTAAAATATCAATTAATATCTATCAACACTATAAATTTGAAATGGTTGATTAATGTGTCATGTATAACTGCTTATTATCTAATGCAAATATAATACATAAAATTATAAGAATAAATAAGATTATAATTAATTGCAGTCATTGAGCAAAAAATATGATACTGTAATCATTAATCTTGATTTTTTTGTGCAAAAACTAAAAAATTTATTCAAAAATTAACATTTATATTCCAGTTAAGGTTGTAGGGTCGGTTCTCGAATTCCAAGAAAGATTTGCATGAAACTTGGCTAAAACATTGTTAATATTAAGCTATGAGCTCACATAAATTTTTAGAACACTCAGACATATTGGAAAAATGATAGGAACAAATTAAGTTTAACATGAAATCATATGGATAATCACTGTTTTTCGAGGTTTTCATAGAAATTTTATCAAAACTGGAAGAAGGATTTTAAAATTTGAATGATACTTGCACAAGTATACATAGATTAGTGTTCTCTCTCTTGCACCAACCCTACAACTTCAATAGTTTTTATCTGTTAATGCTTTACTCACAGTAAAGAGATTGCCACAATTCTTTTTTAACTGTATCTTTATCTTTAATTTTATTTGCTTTTTGATAGCTGTTTAATTTATTTATTAAATATTGAGATTCTACTGAACAGCATCTGGTCCTGAATAAACAACTTTTTATAAAATTTGGTGATTTGAAGTTTACAATGATACCTAGCCAGATCTGAAATTAATTTTTATTAGTAATGCAATTATTACACTAAATTTAAAAAATCAATACATACAAAATCAAAATATTCTACTGCTATCCAAATAAATAATATTAAATTTTTATTGACATTCAATAAATTATAAGTATCTTTGTTAAAAATCTGTAAATTTGTTGGAACATATACTACATGTAAGTAAAACCTAAAATAAAATAAACATATTTTTAACAGCGCTTCTATCTTTTCATCAGGTTCACCAGTCATTCATATTTACCAAATAAAAAAGTACATGATGCACAATGATTTTGAATAAACTTGTTTGACTTTGATCAAATAAGTTAATTGACAAATGTCCAGCACCAGTGTTTCAATTGATTTAAGTAAAAAAATGCAGGAAATGGAAGGCTGAAAACTAATTATCAATTTATATGTATAAACAGAATATTTTTAAAATTATTATTATTATTATTATTATTTATTTTTTTTTTATGGACATTACCTTTGTTGAAAGATTATTCTAAAAATACTTATTGCAAACAAAAAATTCATAAATCCTTTTAGTTTTTCATTCATAAAAATCTGTACTCCGCAATAATGCAAATAAAAACTTTTCAAAATGATAATGTATATTTCTGGTCTGAAGAGATGATCGCAAAGAATAATGTAAAAAATAGACAAGCTTGTGAATCCTAAATTCCATATAACATCACTAAGATATTTACGTCTAAGAAATGAAAATCCCACTTTACGAAGATACTTCTGCAAGTATATATAAACTTTTATTTTCAAATCATTAATTTTTTAACTGTTACAGTAATACTTACATTAAGGCACTTTTTGTAAATGGCATGTGAAAAGATAATTGTAGATAATGCATACATAAAAATGTATTTTTTGTTTTCAATGTCAATTTCAGCTTTTCCTTTTACATTTGATTGAAGACATAGAGAAATATTTAAGTAAGCATAAGTTGAAATATCTAACCATGATGAGTAAAAATTATTTAACATTTCATAACAGACATAATCTGTAATTTAATTTTCAAAAGTAAAATAAAGTAAGAATTAGTTATTATATTTATCAAGCAAGCTCTTACCATTGTTGTACAAAATGTGTATTTCCAAAAGAACAGTTATATATCTTTTGATAAGTTTCTTTTCCACATTTTAACCTCCAAATCGGATACTTGTTTTCGGTGTCTCATGTGAAAAAATACTTTTCGATTTGCGGTCGTAAAGGGTTGTTTATAGAATAGTTATAATTATTTATAACTAGATGTTTTTCTATAATTGCAGTCTGCTTGGCACTTTGCTAAGCTCAAAGTTAAAATTACAAAGTTTAAATGCAAGACTAACTTTTCATATTTAGATATTACTTAAATTTTAATTCATCTTATATAATTCTAAAATTTTACTATACGTAATAATATTACATTAAGTAATTTGTTGAATATGTTTAGTAAGTTTACATGATTTTTAAAGTTTTGTTTTTTATTAGGTAGAGCATTAGAGGGTTGAACTCTCCTTGCGAGCACAGAGCGATCGGCCGGTCGCAAGTTAAAATGAAACTGTTTGCCATCTTGTGGAGAGTAATGAAAATACAAGCTCAGACCTGAGTGAGTCTGACAGCTGACTTTTCTGAACTCTCTAAAAGACAAGCTACAATTAGCACCCTAGTTTTCATTGAACTGTATTTTTTTTTTGTAGCTACCATCAATTAATGCATGGATACTTATCATTTTTAAAGTGATTTATAAAGGTAATTTATCATATTCGATTTATTAAATACTGTTTTTAAAATATGCAAGTATTACTCAAAATAGATGCAATCAATTTGTTATTTTTTGTTCTAGTACTGAGGAAAGAAATTTCATTTATATTCATCTACTTGAAACTTAATAATGATTGATCCAAAATATGCTGATCTACCTGGTATTGCTTATGATCAGCCAGATATTTATGAAACTAATGATGTATCAGAAAGTGAACAATTCCAAGATTGCTTGCAGGATGATGGGGATTCAGTAGATAAAATAAATATTAATGCTACAGATGCATTCAATAAGTTCAAAGATAAAATATTTTCAAATCAGTCCAAAACTGAAAAAAAGGAATTCACCAATGATGAAACACCCCTTGAAAGATACCAAAGAATAAAACGCGAAGTTCAAGAATTGAAAGAACAAATTGGAACCATAAAGGATAATACAAAAGGGAATGAGGAATCCAAATCATTGACAGATATTCTTCAACAAATCGAAACAACTGAAAAAGAATTAAGTGTAATGAATGTAGATAAATTATTAAGTGGTAAAGCTGTTGCTACTTTGCATAATAATCAAGAAATTTATATAAAAGAACTTCAATCACAAATTGAAATTTTCAAACAAAAAGAAAACATTAAAAGCAATTATCCTAGCAAAAAAATTGATTTACCAAGCCAAGGTGGAACAAAAAATGATACATTAAAATATCAAATGATATATCTTCCTGACAAGGCAAAGTTACAAGATGATGCTCGATTAAGCAACCTTGAAAAGAGACTGGGACACTTAGAAAGTGTGGTTGGTATATCAAATGACAACACAGCAAAAATTTCTCAAATATTAAAGGCACAAGGCATGATTCAATCCATAGAAAAATTAATGGCTAATGCTTGTTTATTAGACAGTTCTCAGTTGGATATTTTAGAGAATAAAGTATCTTCTTTATTAGGTAAAATGGACAGTGTACAAAAGAAGAGTTTAACAAATCAAGAAACAAAGTATGAAAAAACAATTTTAGAATTATATGACTTAGTAAAGGAGTATGAAAATTCTTCTCAAACTCTTCCTCAAACAGTTGATCGAATGCTGTCACTAAGTGGCTTGCATAGCAAAGCTGCGGAATTTTTCAATCAATTAAAAGAACTGGAAGATTTACAACAAAGCATTAGTGGATCATTGGTAAAAGATGAAACTTTATTAATAGAGATGCAAAAACATTTTAGTAGTAATTTAGATGTAATTATGAAAGATATATCATCATTGAATGAACGAATCAAAAAATTAAAAAAATAACTTGGATAGTTTATTTTGATATCTTATAACATGTATGCACTTTTATAAATACTATTTACAAAATTATAATCATTGTTACAAGCGCTTGAAAAGCATAAATCGACTAATCAATAAAAATAATTTAATAACTATGATTCAAGAGTATATTTATGTGATATATAACACTAGCAAAAAATGTTTTTATGAGGAGAGCTTAAAAAGTATTGTACCAACATAAAAACATAATTATAATTTTTTACTAATATCATTTTGTTTTTAGTTATTTATTCAGCATTTATTTCAATACATTACATTTAATAAAATTTTTAATTTTCATTGATTTTAACTAAATTTTGCCCATATGCACTGGAAATTGGCAAAATTTCCCATCTAATATTAAAAAAAATTTTCAATATCTCTAATTATGATCTTTATTTTTAAGAACTTTTAAAATTTAATTTCACAGTGAAAAAGTCAGTAATTTATTAAAATAAAACTGTTCATAAATAAACAAATTTTATCTAACACTTTTCCAAAACTAAATAAAATTTCATTTATAGTTTTAATAATTATAAAAATTATTTATTAGAATTTTGTTTATATTTCCGGAAATATTTCTAAAAAATTTTGATATCACATTTAAATCTTAGTAAGACTGCCGCGGTGGGATTGAAACTCACAAGACAGAAACTGATACCAGCATTATTGTTGCGTTAGTATAATAAAATAAACTTTCGAGTCTTATCACAGCAATTTAAAAGTTTCAAGATTAAAATCTTTTTATTCAAAACGTGTAATATGATTCAAAGGAATGTAAACATGATCATAAACATAAAAAAATTGCCGTCACAAACCAAACAACTCCGAACGTACCTAACCCTGAAAAAAATCCTTGCTGCGGGCCGAGTGTCGATTGATGATGTGTTTGTGTTTGTGTAAAGTTGATCATTTCATTTTTTTTTTTTTTTTTTTCAATAAAAACGCCTACTAAATGTAACATTAACGCATCTGTATTCACGAATAATTATTGGTTTTAATGATATAATAATTTTATTACTCATAAAAACTTGAAGTAGCAAAAAACTTGTAATTGAACTTTCAACCTGTTGATTTCGATTTAATTAAAATGGAACTTTGGTGTTCACTGTACGATTATAAATGTTAATTTATAAACCATTACTCATACCCTTGAGAAAGAAATCGAGTTGTGTGTGTTATTAATAGATGTTTGCAATTGTTTTAAAGATCTAGAATTTTTCTGGTTTGTATTTAATATTCTGGCACATCACCTGTTGCTTTCATATAAGTAAATAGAATTTTTACCTTACTTCATTTTTTTTTTTAGGGTTAATTCCATTCAAAGGACATTGTAACTTTGATTCAATATGGATAAATTAAGAAGCTTTTTCAATGGTGAAGAGAGCACTGCTGATGAACAAAACGGAATTATTGCACAGGTAAACAGTGACCCCAAAAATCGACAAATTTTAGCCCGTTTTGAAAAATCGTGATTTTCGACGAATTTTCATGCAAAATCGGTTGCATAAATCGAAAAAACACTAAGTATATTTTCTTCTTAGAATTTCATGCTGAATACGATAGTATTTTTTGTTTTATAAATATTAAACTTTAAAAAATTGCCCCTTTAAACGTATGTATAAAAAAATGACGTTTTTCGATCATATCTTTGTAACAAATAAATTTCGCAAATAAAAACTTTACAGGGATTCATTTTAAACTATAAACTACTATTTAGACCAAAAATTAAATCGAATTTCGTTTGCGCCAAAACAGGCTAATTTTGGGGTCACTCTTTCTAGTAACTAATTAAAAAACTATTTGGAAGTTATTGATACATTCATTTATTTATGATATCAAACTTTTAAACTTGAAAAAAATTCGTTTGTGAAGTGCTTTTTAATAGTAAGTTTTTATAATATGTATATAAGTCTAATATATTGACTTTATATTGTTTATGCAAGTCTGATGTGGAGTTTGTGGTGAGATCAATTTTGCGATTATTACTTGCAGTGTTTATATTTGAATATATCAGTTTGACAATAAGAGTGATTATTAAAAATTTGTTTCATTAGGTAACAGATTCTATAAAATTGAGTAAAACTACAAGAATCAAGGGTTTCATAGCATGCTTTGTTGCTGGAATGATTTTTTTCATATTTGGATCATTTGCTCTCTTTTTACCAGGAGGCTTCATGCTTTTCATTGTTTTGTACACACTGGGAAACATAACAGCAATTGCCAGGTAATATTTTAGTTTATCTGTACCATAACTATTTTTTGAGTTTGTATAGTATCAACATTGTTTGTTTATTTTTTAGCACATGCTTTTTAATGGGACCTTGGAATCAATTAAAAAAAATGTTTGCGGCTACACGAGTTGTTGCCACTCTAATAATTTTTATTGCATTTGGGCTGACTCTTTATGCAGCACTAGTTGTAAATATAATTGCTACTATTATTCAAAATTGGTTTACCATCATGTGGGGCTACTTAAGTCACTGCAAAAAAAATTGCCTGATTTTGGTTCTTAATTTGCAGGCATACAAAAAAAATTTTTAATTTTATTTTTTACTTGAAGTATGTTTCTTACTTTTATTGTAAACTCAGGTCAGAGATTCTTTATTTGCAGTGGGCAAAATAGCTCCTTGTGATGGAAACTTTTTTTAAAAAATTTAGTTTTATAATTTTTTTATTTTTATTTTTAGAAAGGCAATGCTGCACTTGCTCTAATTTTCATCATTATACAATCATTTGCCATGTTATGGTATTCACTGTCATATATTCCATATGCCAGAGATGCTGTGAAGAAAACAGTTGAATCTTGTATTGCGTAATTAAGAAATTTTTTTTTTTTTATAAAAGAGAAAAATTTTACTAATTTATGTGATATTTTGAAAGTAGCATTTAATTAATGCACACATATGTGCCTATTTTTTAGAAGACTTTTGAATTTTGTTTATATCATTTATTAGCTTAATACTTTCTCAATATTAAAAAAAAAAAACACAAATTTCAGATGGTGCCTGACAAGTTTTAATTTATAGTTGTATTATTCTAGCCAGCAATTTTGAAGAATCTTACAAATTAATTTTTGTAGTATACATATAAAAAATGATTAAATTTATTGAACACTTTTCAAACTTAAAAAACTAAATTTTAATTCATTAAAAATTAAATAAGTTCTCAAGGTTTTTCAACATCTTAAATCAAATGTGTTAAATACTATAAGTCAATTAAATGCAAAAACAATTGAAACTAAATATTAAATTGTCAAAAAAAAAAGAAAAAAAAAAAAAAAAAAAAAAAAACAACTATATAGTTAGTAAAATAACTAATTTCTTTTTAAAAATGAAGAAAAATATCTTTTTGAATAACTGAAGAAGTTGAGAGCAATTGATTGTTTTGAAATTGTCAAATTTATGAATATTTTTCTACTTGCTTTTTCAAAAACAGACTTCTCTAAAATGTTGAAAAATTTTTTAGATGTTTGTTTGTTTACAAACTATACATATTCAAATGAATTGTTTATATTATTCAAAAATACTCAAACTAGCTGTAATTATTTTATTAACTTGTTTAAAAATATATTTTGTAACAAGACGTAAATATATATTTTTTAAATAAAAATGGATTAGTGTCTCAAAAATCCATTTTAGTTTTGATTTTGAATCATATGCGGCTTCCAAGTAAAAAAAATTTAAAAATAGTCAATAATAACTACATTAGTTACATAACAATTTATTATATTTGCTGTATTATAAAATTTATTTTCGTTTTGCAATACTTTTGCAAAAGTTGTATAGTATGTACTTATCTATAAGTTTCTCACAGTATAGCTTTATTTTATATACAAAAATAAAACTGTCCAAAAATATGGTTCCATCATGTATTATATACATTTTTATTGATAATCCTATGAATAATAAATGGTTTATTATCAAATGACTATTTGATTTTTTTTATTATTTTTTTTTTTATCTGTGGTTTAATTTTAACATAAAGTACAATAACATTATAAGTCTTTGCTAACTTGTATGATGTTTGTATGAATTTTTCTAATTTTTTTCTAAAACCTGATACAATCTTTGTTATTTTTATATTTTTGGGGAGTTATTTTTAGCCTGTTAAAAGAGTCAATAAATGATTTAAATTTTTTTGAAAAAGTTCTTCAAAGTTTGTTTATGAAATTTAACGCTGATAATTTTGAATTTGTCGATCACAAAAACGTTTTAAGTTCAATAGCCAATCAGAAGTTTCTAAATAATTTCTTCCTTGAAATTTCTCTAGTAACTTCAATTTTTATTGGTCGGCAGTTCAAGCAATCGCGATTTTGAAACATTAGCCGCTATTTTCAGAGTGTAGATCAGATTAACGTTTTTCGGCGCCATATTTCATTACAACAGTGCCTGTCGGCGGGATAACATCATAAATCTTTGGCTTGCTGATAATTATTCAATAATATTTATAATTTTATTATTCTACTTTTTAAAGACTTTTTGTGTTTTACCTGCCTAGGAATTAAGAGGTAAGAATGCGAGAATCGCTAATGAACAAAAAAAAACTTTTTGGCGGTTAGGAAGACCACGTATTTATAAATCAGAATTTTTATTTTTTAGGGTCATTTTCTTAACATATTAATCTTTTAACCCTTTTTATAATTAGTAGTAAAATAATTTCTTATACTTACGAATTGAAAAATTAAATTCAACTTCCATTTTTATTTGTCACGATTGATTTTGCCATTTTTTAAAAGTTTTCGCATTGATTCCTTTAACCGTCATTCTATTCAAAATGAATCATTTTTTTCAAATAATTTCATTGCTTTTGTTTGTTTGTTTTTTTTTTTTTAAGGTATTAAAATATTTTTTGTTTTATTCTTGTAATTTTATTATAACTTAATTAAATATGAAAGGACCTCGCAGGCCTCAGCCCAAAATATGTATTAAATTTAGCCAGAAATTTAAATTGACGGAGTGACGGTTTAGACACCGGAAATAGCTCTGTAAACAATGGAAGTCGGGGTTAATTTTTTTAATTCTGTGGTTTTTATTCTTTTAATTTTTTTTTAACTTGAATTTAATCTATCATATGTGGCAATCAACAAACTAGAATATTTACTATATAATCTTGTAATATGAAACTTAACTCTGAAAACCAATCATGTACCTATTAGACTTAACTTTATTAGTTGTTTTGATTTTTCTGTATTATAATATTTTGAATCAGAAATCTTACTGTAATGAGGTATCCTGTACAAACACGTTAGCAAGAGCGTGAATTTCCGAGATTATCCGTGAAAGGGCGAGCTTGTTTACACAATGTAATTTTAATTGATAACTCAAAATAAATAGTGATTGTCCAGAAGTTCATTGTATGCTTTCCCTATCACGGAAATTTTTAAAAATTTTTTATTTTAATAAATTTAATTATATTTATTTATATTTTTTGTAGAAAAAATGCCTGCTCCAGACAACGCTGTTTCGCGAATTTCAAAATTTAAATTTCAAGGAAAAGCTGATGTATGTTTGAAAAAAAATGTTTTCTATATGTCTTTATGGATACACTTATTTTTCAAATTTATCACTTTTATTATTTTTTAATCATTTAGGAAGCTCGCAGGAAAAGAACTGAAGGAGCAATAGAGCTTCGAAAAGCTCATAAAGATGATCAGTTTTCCAAACGGCGAAATATCCTTAGTGATGATGAACCACTTAGTCCAGAAAAATCATCTCCTTCTTCAATGAACATTGATGATATTATTTCTGGTATGAATTCTACCAATGAAATGGTTCAACTTCAAGCTGTGCAAGCTTGTAGAAAAATGCTTAGCCGAGAAAAAAATCCACCTATCGATGATATGATTAATAAAGGAGTTGTCCCACTCTGTATACAATTTTTAAACAAGAAGTACAGGTTGGTATTTCATTTTACATTTTATTTATTTATTTTATTTTATTTTGAAAAATAGTATAAAAATTGTAATTCCTTGAAATACATAATTATATCTCTCATAATTCATGATTCATAATTTTAAAAATAAATCATAAAATTTCTTTTTTTCCAGCTCCGTTGTTCAGTTTGAAGCCTGCTGGGCTTTGACTAATGTAGCCTCGGGTACCTCGGAGCAGACGCAGGTCGTTATAAAATGCGGAGGTATTGTCCCGCTGGTCGAACTTCTAAAGTCACAATTTGTCAATGTAGCTGAGCAAGCTGTCTGGGCTCTTGGTAACATTGCTGGAGATGGGTCAACTGCAAGAGACCTTGTTTTACGTGAAGGAGCTATGGCGTCATTAGTTAAACTCATTAGTCCTGAAACATCGTTATCATTTACACGTAATATTGTCTGGACAATATCAAACCTGAGTCGAAACAAAAATCCTCCACCTCCGTTTGAAATTGTGAAAACTGCACTGCCAACTTTGAATCAACTGCTTAGTTATCATGATAAAGATATCTTGGGTAAAATTTATTTTTATTTTATTTTTCTATTGAACCAAGTTTGGTAATATTAATTCTCTTTGATTTATTGTAAATTATTTGGAAATGAAAAGCTTTTAGTAAGTTCCAACTACTGTGTTATATCTCAACATGAAATTATAAAAACTAAGAATCAATTTTCCAATGAGTAATCCACTATTCCTGCAATTTAATTCACTTAATACCTAAAAAGCTCAGTGAAATGAAAAATATTTTTTTATGACTAGCACATATTGCTATTATTTTTTAAAACATAAGCATTATTTATTAAAGTGCCAAAAAATTTTTTATCAAGGTGACGCTTGCTGGGCTCTTTCGTATCTTACGGATGGATCAAATGAAAAGATTCAAACAGTCTTGGAATCTGGTGTTGTTCCAAAACTAGTTGAATTACTTGACTGTGATGAACCAACTGTGTTGACTCCAGCACTTCGAGCAGTTGGTAATATTGTTACTGGAACTGATGTTCAAACAGATGCTGTTATCGATGCTGGTGCTTTGAAATATCTCAAAAAATTATTGAAACACTCTAGATTAAACATAGTTAAAGAAGCTGCTTGGACATTAAGTAATATTACTGCTGGTAATCAACAGCAGATATCTGCAATTATCAATGCTGGATTAATAGGCCCATTAATTCAAGTTCTTTTTTCGGTATGCAGTTATTTTCCTTCAATTTTAAAACTGACAAAAAATTCAATGAGTACTAAATTTTTTTGTGCATTTCAAGATAATTAATTGTCAAAACATAGCTAAATATTTGTATTAAATTTTATTTAGATTTTTTTATTTACTATTTTAGGGAGATATAAAGTCCCAAAAGGAAGCAGCATGGGCTATAACTAATTTAACTTCTGGAGGTTCCACTGAACAATTAGCAGTTTTAGTACAAGAAGGAGTTCTTCAACCTTATTGTAATTTATTGTTATTAAAAGATTGGAGGGTTGTTGCAGTAATTCTTGATGGTCTCATGAATATTCTTAGTGCCGCAGAAAGAATAGGAGAAGTTGATAAAGTAGCTTATATGATTGAAGAAGCTGGAGGTTTGGATAATATCGAAATGTTGCAGTCTCACGAGAATGAACAAATTTATGCTAAAGCTGTTGTTATAATCGACCGATTCTACTCAGAGGGGGTAAGTCTCTTTCATTTATTTTTAAATTTTAATGTATAAAAATCTTGCACATTTTTAATATTATTTTTTCCAATTTCTTCATTTTATTTTTATATTTTTATAGAACTATCACAATTTTTGAAAATAAAAATTTGTTTTTTAACTATGTTTCTGTTTATAATATATATATATATATATTTTTAGGAAGATGCTGAAATTGTAGCCCCAGGTGTCAACCAGCAAACAGGCCAACTAGAATTTCAAGTTCCAGCAACAAATTCAGCAGAAGGTGCCTTTTCTTTTTAAAATACATATCATATTTGTTTACTTTTGTACATATTTATAAATATTAAACTTAAGACCTTAAAGAATTCGAGAGGTCATTTAAAGTGTAGATCATTTTGAATTGTTCTATTTATAGTTTGTAAGTTGAATATTATCCATAATCGTGAAACTGAGGTTTTATATGTTAATTTTATCGCTGAAAAAATGTAGGAAATGCAAAGATTCAAAAATTTAAAGCTCCATTAAAAAAAAAACGAAAATTTGTACTTTAATTATATATATATTTTTATTTTTATTTTTATAACTATTAAATATAAATTGTGATTTTGCAAAAAGAATTATTTATTCCATCCTATTAACAAATAATAAAAATCGCGTTAAACTAGCTTATAAAGTTTGTTTTTGTATAATCTTAATACACACTTATAATGTTCAGCATAGAAATTCTTAGAATAAAATAATTATATTAATTTAAAAAAATATATTAATAGTTCGACTATCAGATAAAATTTGACTAAAAAATCATGATAAAATAGAAAAAAATCATCATAAAAAAAAGACTACAGAATAAAATTACAAATGACTAACTGTTTACATCTCATAAAAGTATTTTCAACTAACTAGCGGCGCAATAAATCTCTATTGTGACTCATTACTTAAATACATTTTAAATTTTAGATTTTTCAAAATTGATTTTTTTTTTATATGTCAAGTATAAAACTATAAAAATAACTAGCCCGCTGATGTGGCAAAAGATAAAATTTTAAGCTGCAGTGTCTAAATATGTTTAGGACGATGTCTTGCAACTACATATACTTATTATACGAAAAAAACTTCGAGTGACTATACATAAGCAATTAGGTGCAGTTTAGGCTATTGAGATCTCGATCCTTTTGCTACAGTCAAATTTCGATAACTCAAAATCAAGTTCTGAGTTCTCTTCAATAATTTTTCTATGAGTTTTTATATGATTAATCCGACTCTCTTAGCACTCCGATCTTCGTGTATTGACTGTATATTAAAATATTTAATATGGAATTTGTTAAAAGAATAAACTTTCCAGCATTTTGACATCCTTAATTAAATTATTCTCTGAAAGAATCTTTAGCAATAGTTCTTATCGCCCTATAAAATCACTCTGATCATTTGTCAAAAAATGATAAACGAAAGCTGCTTTTTTCCTGTCAAACGTTGCTTGGATTGTTTTACTTCGCTGATTTCGATCATCTCGGCTTCGAGGGGGGTCCCTCAAGAAAAATGAACCAAATAAAGATGCTGAAAAAAAAATCAGTATTTTTATTTGAATATTAATTATATACAAAGTATAACAAACTTTTTTTATTTATGTACAGTAAGTTAAAAATTTTTTTGCAAGTTTATACAAATACATCTACATTTAAAGTTTAAGTAATATTATGGTATCAATGCGGTTCTATCGCGTGGATTCGGCAATAATTGAAACTTTTACCTAAATAATTTTTATTTGTGGAATAAAAAATAAAAAATAAGAACTTGAACCCAAATCTTGAAATGGTTTGAAGGTTCGAATAGTGCCAAGAGTATTTATTGTTCTATTCGTAGAAATATTAATAAATGAGAATTGTTCACATAATATGAGACATTCCAGCTAAAAACGAGCATGTGTGTTAATATTTAAAAAAATTCATATCTCGAACGGTTAAGCGGATTAAAAGTTTTTTTTTTTTTTTTTTTTTTTTTAATATGTGTTTTCATGTCTAGTTTTAAGCAAAATTTATAAATTTTATATTAAGTGCAACAACGACTGGCGAAAGTTCCAAAATTCATAACTCTGGTTCTAATAACAAGTACATTATTTTTCAAACGGAATTTTAAAGGAGAAAATGTTGTACTTTAAATTTTTTAAACCCTATTTGTTGTATTTTTTATAAAATTTATAAATTTTTCTTAAAGCTAGACACAAAAATGCTAATTAAAAAAAGTAAAAAAAAAAAAAAAAAAAAAAAAAAACTACCCCAATCCAATCAATCGTTACAGAGTTATGAATTTTTGAAAATATTAACCCCCAAAATGCTCGAAGGAGGTTGAAAAGAAACCCTTCATATTTGGCAGAAATATTTACTTTGAACCACCCAATACATGAGCCGAATTTCATATAGGGTCATAATTTGCTCCGAAACGAGCTCATTTTTCGTCCCATAAATGTAGGCGCGCTGATTTTAGAAATAGAGTAGAAAAATCCCCGCCGGGCCAGCCATGGCATAGGGGTGCAAGTGTGCGGTCAAAGTAGATCTTCGACCCTTATTCTAAATTACCGTTAATATCAGAAAATAAAATTAAAACCAAAGACTAAAAATTAAAAAATTTTTAAGTAATGAATGTAACTTACAACAACGGAATTGATAAAAATATGTCAAATTATAAATAATAGTATATTACATACCTAGGCCAGTAAAGTAAGAAATGTCTCAGATCACATGTATTGTCGGCTGAGGACAAGCCGAGGTTGATAAACATGTGATCTGATGTTTTCTTACTTACTTACTGTCCAAGGTGTGAATTAGTACATTACATGCTTAGGGAGTCCGAAAGTACTTTCGGCGCTACTAGCGTGAAATTAGTAGATTACATACCTAGGCCACGAAAGTAAGAAATGTCTCAAATCACATGTATTTTTCATCATATGTATGAGAAACATGTGATTTGAGACATTTCTTATTCGTGGCCAAGGTGTGTATACTATTTTTCTGCACGACGGAGCCGGGAAGTAGCAAAGGCCGGGGCGCGCAGCGGCCAGGAAATGCTACTTCCCGGCCGGAGAACAAAAAAAACTCATCGAAATAAAATTGAAGGCAAAAAAAAAAAAAATTGGAAAATTTACTCTAGTGATACTCAAAGTGTAGTAAAATTTTTTATAATTCATCAATTATTTAAAAACTTTGTCGTCAAGTTTAAACGGTAAAATATAATTTAAAAAAATTTATTATGAAATATTATAAAGAAACGGCATCTAAATCTCTAGATTCCTCAAATAGTCGTTATGACATGTTGAAAATTGCAAATAATGTTTATTATATTTACCAAGCGTTTTAGAGTCCAGTCCGTTGTCTTGAGTATGATTAAGAAGCTCTTGTAAAAAAGCACATATATACAAAAATACTGTCCTTCTAATTTCAGGTAGCTGCATGACAATCTAAATATTATGTAATTTATAGTTAAAAGGTTGAATCAATTATCTCAAAAATCGAAAAAGTATCAAGTCTTTACCTGTTTACATTGTAAATAATTTGGAGCTGCTGACAAACATACATTATGAAGATTATATGGGATCAAAGGTTCAGGTGTGGAATCTAAAAGTAAAAGTAAGGCCTCCGCAACTGAATGCACGCTTCCCGCTGGTTGGTTTTAATTAAGAAAAATAGTTTTCATAATTTTTTATTATTTGGAGCATTTCTTTACACATGCAGGAAAAAATGCCCAATTATTTACGTACTCGCGCGTGACAACTGATAATAAACATTATACATACGATGTTTTATTTGAAGTAAAAAATAAGTTAAAAAAAAATATAGGCACTTTAATTATTAGTCTTATTTGTTTTCCTGGTTTACATCTTCTTGGGGACTCTGCCAATTCTGGGTCCTTGAATAGTCCCAGAGAAGATGTAACACCAGGTAAATAATAATAAACGAATACAGGATGCAATGTCTATTCGGGAACTGGATGAAAAACATCATTATAAACATTTTAAAAACAAAAAAAAAGTTTTAAAAAGGATACGCATTGGATCTTGACTACCAACATCCAACCAATCTCTAATTGCAAGTACTTCACTGTGCAGACCTTGCGTTTCAAAAAGCCCTGGAGTTTTGATTCCATGTCGATATAATCTATCGACCAACAACCAAATTTCTTTCGGTACTGAGTATGGTTCTTGAGATACGTTTTTATTGTTTTCCTGTCGTTAAATGAAATTATTAGATTTTTTTATTATACATCATTGACAATACAATAAAAGTAGAAAAAAGTGTTTCTCGCAAATAAACGAGAAAAAAAAAAGTTCTCGTAAGGAAAAAAAAAGTTAGGTAACCCTTATATAAATTAAAAAGTTTCAAATAATTTAAAAATATGAACAATAAATTTTACTCATCTAAGTAAATTGCAAACTAATGAGAATTGTTGAGCGTGATAAGTCAATAATAGCAACGATATTAAATCACGAATGTACTTTTTTTATATTATTATACTATAGATTATTTTTATTTTTATTTTATTAAATGAGCAGGCTTTTAAAAGTCCAAAAATACAGAAATAGTATAATAGGTAAATGAGCAGGTTATAATTATTATTAATTTAATATTCTTACCAATTCCACTATCCTACCAACAGGTACTTCTCTAATTGGAACTGGAATATGAACTAAAGCTTCCATTGAACAACCAAAACAACTTCGTTCGTAAGTACCTGAGTTAAAAAAAAAAAAAAATACTTTAACATGCTGTCATATAAGCTGCCAATAATATTCAACAAATAATTTACCTGTTACAGTTATAAAAATATCTTTTCCATTTATTAGGTGTAAAACCAAAATATCATAAAGTTTATCATCTCCTGAATTTAACTTCCAGGCAGATCGTTTGTCCACGCAAACTTCAAGTTTTATATCACATTTTTGACCTTAAAATATTCAAATTATTAGTATTCAATATCTTGGTTAATTTTTCCATCATAAATTAATTCTCTATTTATGTTCTCTGGTGTAAATAAACATAAACATAACAAGAATGAACTAATGATGCATTTACCTGGTTCTATAAAGTCAGTGTAAGGAGTTATTGTAAGCCAATCTTTACAATAAGATGTGTCATCCAATTTTTTTATGAATTCAAACTCTACTGGAACCTAAAAAGACAAGCAAAAGAAAAATTAATTTGGTTACAACTGTCAAGTGGGATAACTTAATCTTTTGTAAGATAATAAATCCACAACAAAAAAATGATTCCTAGGCTATACAAATAAATTAATTTAATAGACACTAACTTGGCCAGTATTTGCAACTATAAGTTCCTTCACACAAGGTTCTGCAAATCTTAGAGTTTCAAAAATTATTTCTGTAGTATCAACGGTTACTTGAGGCAGAAATTCATTTTCTAATTTATCTAACTTTTTCATTAATTCTTCATGAATTTTTCGATATTTTGCTACATCTACCACTCTTACCTGAAATAAAATATTTCTTTGAAAATATCACCACCACAAAATTCATTATTAAGTTAATGCATACTCACATTAGCGTCAAATATTGCGCTAACGGGTTTATGATCAGAAATTTTCAATTCTGGGTGACTGCGATAATCTAAAGAAGTTATGGAGTCACCTTTCCACAGTACTCGATCACACCATGCCGGAGCTCGTCCTTTTTCGCTGAAAGAGCAATAAATATTTTAAAAGTTCAGTTAGTTTTTGGAAGAGAAAATAAAAATGAATTATGTAACGAAATAAAGAAAAGTGAAAAATAAACCTTGAGTCCCAATTATCAGTGCCTGGATCATATTTATAAGTAGGTTTAAATTTTATATCGGCTTCATGGAAGCCATAAAATACTCTTTTGAGTCTTTTTTGTTGCTGAAGTTGATCTAGAGCTAACACTGGTGCAAGGTCATTGGTGGAAATAAAATGTTTTGCAGTAGTTGCATCCATTTCAGTGATTCGGTAATTTAAATCTCCTAGCCAGTAAATTTGACTGAAAATTTAATGGAAAGAATAAAATAAAAAACTTAAATAATTACTAGAAAAGATAGATTCTGATAAAAATTTACTCATGGTCTTTAAATCCTTTGGGAGGGATATAAGTTTGAAAATTAAGCCTTGCGCAAATATCTGCATAATCTTGATTTCTTCTCTCAAATTCTTCACAATGAGCAGCCAAATGCGCATTTATAAAACAAATTGACGTATTGTGAATGCAACAACTAACAGCAACACCACCTTTGTTACCCTGCAAGATTCAATAAAAAAATTTTTTAGGTTTAATCTAATCCTCACTCTTTAATACAATAAATTTACCATTTTTCCCATGATTCCAGTGCCAACCGTGTCAACGCTAACATTTTTTACGTGAGGTAAATGCGAAGTTTTACAAAAAACGATAAGCATCATACCAACTAATCTTACAAGGGCAACTTGTTCATATGTTGCTTTGGGATGTAGAGATCTCGAGACAACTTGTCTCCATTCCTCTTCACGAGGTGTATCGTTGAAAAGAAAAGCTTCTTTGCTTAAATCTAACTCCTGGAAGCCTACAGCATAAAGATCAGGAGGTATTTCGTCGCTACTCAACCATTGTTCCAGTCTTATTGCATTTGGAGGCTGTCCATTAACATTCCACGTCCCAACAAATATTCTGAAAAATTTATAAATTGCAAAGTAAAATTTTTAATCATTGAAAATAGAAGTTTTTTGCCGTTATATGTATTACTAAAAATCTAATCTCTATTAAATTTACCTAAAAACTTTAGTATATGTATAATCATCTTCTTTACATGCCATCTGATAACGAACTACCGATTCTCTAGTAGCAATTGGAGTTTTTCCAGAAGCTATGTTACGTCGAGAAACAACTAATTCTGGACTGTCAAGTTCGATGGCCTAGAAAAAATTATACTTTGTAAGGTTCATTATTATTGAAAGTTAAAAAATATTTTGATGTATTTACTGGTTCAGCGGCACATGGAGTTTGATCAATTGTATTATCTAAGCTGCGACCACTTCCACTTAATTTTTGAATCCACAAAAAGTCCGTTGGAGGGTTTTTAGTTTTTTGAAATACTGTAATAAAATGAATAAAAATTGGTTTAGGAGTCTACTTAAATATTAAAGCAATTACTTATTTCAAATAAAGCTTAGACATACCTTCAATGGCTTGAAAAATTGTTGAAACAAAATTAGTTGTAGTAACACCAGGTCTCATCTCAAATATTGTACGAGATTTTCTACATGTTACATTTAAAAATACATCTGTAACATCTTTTTGCTCTTCATCAGTTCCTGAATTCAAATAAACATTTTGATACCACAATTTTAACATTTCCACACTTTTTATTAATCTTTCTTTATTACCAATGTCACATTGAAAATCTTGATCAATGGGTAAAACTCTCTCAATTGTTAGGTCACTATAGGCTTGAAAAGGTGTTCGAGAAGTAATTAATATGACTAGAGCATTTGTTAAACCTTTATTAACTAATGCTAGCAGCCGTGTTGTTTTTAACCATCCCTGAATCAACATTGCCTCCATAGCCTGTTATTAATAATATTAAGGAAAAAAATATTTTTTTTTTTCTTTTTCATTATCTCAAGTGAAAGCTTAAAATTTGAGAAAACACTGCGGTTTAAAAAGGATACAATAACTACAGTCTCGCCTGTAGTAAATTTGGATTGGATAATAGCCAATTGCTCTGGCGTTGACATGATGTTTAATTATTATCTGAAAATGGTAGGGCAAGTAAAATTTGAACACTGTTCAAGTATTTGTATTTCTAATGGAATTAGGTAGCAAGCACTGAAGAAGTAGTAATAAATAATGCATGCAATTGATCTCCATTTTTTATTAATTTAATTATTCTAGGAGGCATGAAAAAAAAAAAATTTATGATTATTTAAAAAAAAGATGCAATAACTTTGTTTTAAACTAAAAAATGACGTGATAGTCTAAAAATAGATGAAAACAACATAATGAAATAAGTAAACATACTTTAAAACGTAAAAAGTTGTAGGTATCGATTTCATTGATTATTTACCTTTGAAACGACTACGTAATAAGTTTCATTTACGATTTAAAAAAAAAAAAAAAGACTTGAAGCCTATATTGAATAGTATAAAACATTGATTGCATTTATAAGACATGTGTGACCGACCACGTCTAATTGAACCGCCTAACCAAAATCGTTAAATATATTGTGTTATAAGCAGTAACATTTGTAACACAGGTGCGGAGTACGGACTGCGGGTTAAAAAACCAAGTACACTGCTGGAGAAACTGAACGGAGCAAAAGGCAAGGGAAGGGGAAGCCCGAAGCACGGAGTAGGGGCTGTTCCTATGGGTTCTTTCCCTGTGCCTATATATATCAACCTATCAACTAATTTAATTCTCTAAAAAAAAATCGCGTTTTTAGTGATTGATAAGAATCAATTTTTCAGCCGAATTTAATTTAAACTATAAAATTTTAGTCAAAACATGAACTATTTTAGGATTAAAAAAAAAAAAAAGTTTTTTTCGTTTATTTAAAAATTTTTTTCTTCACAGGATAATATAACTATATACTTTTATTTTATTTTTTTAAATTTTAAATTTTTATAAATAATCATACGAAGTTTTTTTTTTCTTGAAAAAATTTTAAGTAGAGGGAATAAACAAGTAAGATAATACATTATTGATAACTCTTGGTAAATACAAAGAGTTATTTAAAAATTTATTCAAATGTGGGAATGGAAAAATCTTGTGACTTTTTTATACAACTCAATAACTGATATGCTGTGTTATTAAATGAATAATTAAATTATGATACTTGTTTTATTTTAATTTTTTTTATTACATTGTAACAATAAAATATATACAAATAAGTATTATTTAACAAACTAGCTTAGTAATTAAATTTTTCATACAACAGTTTAAAGACTTCCGTTTTTTTTTTGTTTTTTTTTCATTTTTTGCATAGGGTTTACTTATATTTCTAAACACCTGCTTTTTCATCACTTTTTGTCACTGAAGTTTCTTTGCATCACCTTCAATATTTTGAAGTTTTTACTGGGAAGTTTCCAAAGTTTAAAAACCTCCCTTCTTTTTTTTATTTTTTGCGTCGAGTTTACTTAAATCTCTAAATACCTGCTTTTTCATCACTTTCTGTCGCTGAAGTTTCTTTGCACCCTCTTCTTCTACCTTTTTCTGGTAATCTGTAATTCTCTTGTGAGTTGCTTCCTTTTGTTTCTCTTGTTTATAAGCATAGTGAGTTCTTATCATTTTCATGAGCTTTGCCATTTCTTCTTCCTTTGGTTCTCTTATAACTGCCACTCTCTTATCCTCGAACTTCGTTTTTCGTTTTCCAAGAACTGGTAAAAGTTTTGGCTTATCTCTGTAAGGCAACTCTTTTTGTAAAGATCTAGGAATGACCAAAGGCTTAAAGACCTTAGGCTCTCTTTCTATAGGAGTGTATAGACTATCCTTGTTTGGTTCTGCTTTTATATTCAAGGCCTTCTTCAGTTGAGCAACAGTTCTCATACCCGTCCACTGATCTTTTTGTCCTGACGGCATAAGCAATGAAGTCACAGGGTTGTAGTATTTAGGTACCTCAATTTCTGTCCACGTAGGAAAGAAAACTATGTCACTTAATTGAATCTTGTCTTCAAATGTCGCCCGGAAGGAGCCCTCAGGCTGATGCACTGCAGATTTTATTTGTCCACGAATACCCGACACAGTTTGAATTTTTCCATACTGATATCTGTCTACTTCTAGTTTTGAGTTGAACATATCTTTTATAAAAGCGGTTTTCTTGAATATTTTAAAAGGCACCCCTTTAAACTTTAGTTTTTTCATAATTTTTGTGCTTTTGTCAAGCTCAACTACCGTACCGGTAGCGGCTATTCGAAAATTAGCATCTTTTATTGAAGAGACATCTTGGATTGCCAGGATTCCAGTTCCTTGAGGCGTTATTGGACCATAAAACTGTGCCATACATGCTACATGTTCTGGTGTATACTTCAGATACCTGCACCTGAAGTTATCCTCTGTCAAAGAAAATATTAAAAATTTTATTCAATTCATTTGAAATTTAAAAGTAATTGAAAGTTTTTTTTTAAGTTTTCCAAAAATATTTGACATAAAAACAATCTTTTTTTACAAAGTACTCTTCAAGAATAAAAAATGACAAATAAATTAAGTCTCACCTAGTTTTGAATAAACTGGTATGGTTTGAAATCTTCTCCAACCAATGGACATGATAATCGGGTCAGAGTTCTTGAGAATTTTCGGGTACCAACGATGTTTTTTAATTCGAACCTGTATATATCCAGAATTTTCTTCACCTGGCAACAAGCCTCCTATAATCATAGGATATGTAGGATCGAGATTGGTTATCAGCTCGCAAGGAACTTTCTCTATTTCAATTCGAACGTACATGCCCGGTCGAAAGCCTTCAAGAGTGACACGGACGTTGTCATCAAGTCCCTCAAACTCAGATTTGTTGAGCTGCGCTTGACGCTCTACCTCGAGCTTAAGATCATCATAAAAGCTTTTATCAGTTGTGTCGTAGTCCGCGTCGAATTGTTCTTTCAGCTTTTTCTTCTTTTCAAGAAGAAGTTTTCGTTCGTCTAATTCTTCGGTAGACATTTCTTTGGGGGCTTTTTCCAAGGAAGGATTTTTTTCTTGAGATCTCTTAGCATCATGCTTTTCACCAGTCTCAAGATCCTCAAAATCACCATAAACTTCGTCATCATCCATATTGTCTGAAATGATTAAATTAATACTTAACATAAATAATGAAATTTGAATAGTTAATTAAATTACTGTTCATTGGAACACTTATTTTCTCAGAAATTTTTTAAAGATTCAAAGTTTTAAGACAATTCTTGAAATGCTATTGTAATTTATTTCGATGTTACAATAAACCGGAAGTAAAAATAAGTGATAATTTAACGAATTTTGAGTCTCAGCATAATCATAAATTTACAAAGTTTTAAGTCTTATAAAAAAAAAAAAAAAGAAAACTGTGTAAAACATATTAGTTTACCTAATTTTAAGAGAGTTTCAGCATCCTCTGAATCTTTCCATTTTCCAGTTACAAATCGGTTCACTAAAAAAACTTTATTATCGTCAGACGTCCAATTACGAGGGGGATCTTTCGAGTAAAATGCAGTGTCTTCTTGATTTTTTAGTTCACGTTCTTCAATTTTTTGTTTTTGTTTTGCTTGTACCTTTCGGAATATACCACCAACTTCTTCATCAGGTTCTTCTGACTCTTCCACTTCTTTCTCGTGTGCTTTACTGTCAAAAACTCCGTAAACCAAACGCATCAAATTCACATTACTTTGCTGTCTGTTTAAAAAAGCTTCTCTTGCCTTTTCAACAATATTTTCTTTCCATTTTAAATTTTCTTGGTTGTATTCATCTTCATCAGCTTCTTCATTTTCTTCTTCATCTTCATTGTCATCATCTTTTTCAGCTTCAACATCTTCACAATTATTTTCGCTGTTATCCATATTTTTATCTTCAGAGAAACTTTCATTTTCACTGCTTTCATCCAAATATTCATCTTTTTTTGCAGAATTAGATTGTAATTTAGAGTTATCATTTAAAAGACTAAGAACTTCTGAAATCTTATTTTTTACACTTTTGTCTTGATTTAAACTTAATTCACGATAAACATGAGTTACTTTTCCATCTTGAGTAGACTTTTGATCTAATTTTAATCGTTTACTAGATTTATCATCAGTTATTTTTCTTTTACTTGATTTGATAATTTCACTATCTTTTTTTTCTACCATTTCATTGGAACAATCGTTTTCCTCCTCTTGATCAGAATTAAAATCTTCTTTTTGAATTCCATTAATAGAAGTATCTTGTTCATCTAAATCCATTTCATTTTCACTTATGTCATTGTCATCATTATCATCATCATCATCATCATCATTGTCATTGTCATCATTATCATCATCTTCATCATCATTATAATCAGCGTCAATATTTTTTACTTCTGATTTTTCTAAATCATTAAAAACAACTTTTCGACGTATTCTACCTTGGTCTTGAATTTTTTCTTCTTTAAATACTTTTTCTACATCTTGAGACTTAATTGGTTCTGAGTTAGTAAACAGTTGAAGTTCACTTTGTTCCAGTTTGTAATCTAAAGTGGCTTGTGTTTGTAATAAACGACTCATTAAGCCAGTATCATCTTTTGTATGAGAGTGGCTTCCACCAAGTTCAACATAAACTGCATCTTTATCATATACAATCCCTCCTACTCCAGAAAAAGGAGCGTAAATCAGACGCTCTCTTTCAGCAAGGGCGCGTTTTTTCAACTGCTCTGGAAGAGGGCATGGATCTGGTAGAAAACTGACATCTTTAATTTGAAAATCCCCACATCCAGCTATGTGAATGGAAGACTTATTATTTAATGGCACACCTCGAACATACCTGAAATCATGTATTTGAATAAAAAATCTAATTAATCAGAAAAAATTAAAACTAACTGAAATAAAAAAATGTTTCAAAACCACGTTTTTTTTAATTTTAATTTTTATAACGAGATTTATCATCATTGTCAGCAAAGATAGTGAAGAATTCAAAGAAATAATATCTTACCCATAAACAGAAATATTTCTGTCAACTACTTGATTTTGCCTAATCAGTTCTGGATCAGTCAGGTCTTCAACTCTATCTACCAGTAAATATGGATGAGTTGTTCTCCATGTAAGAGGTCTAAACTTCATAACTGAAATAAATCTTGCCAAATTTTTTATTTCAACTTTCAAATATTCTTCATGGATTAGACCAGAAAGATAAAATAATTTTGCTCCTGAATAAACTTCAGTCCAAAATCGATGTTTTAAAAGTTTTTTTGTTTTTCGCATTTGTTTGGCATTTTTTATCATATCCAAATGAGTCAAAACTCCCATAACTCTTGGCATTCCATGGACTTGACAAATATTAAGAAATTCAAAAATTTCCATTTCAAATCCAAAAGAAGCATCAATTAGCAATAAGACTAAATCGGCAACTTTTGCCATATCTATCATGCTGTTTAAATCATTGTTACACTCCAAAAATGTGATTCTTCTGTGCTTTCCGGAAACCAAAGTGACAGGTCCTTTTATACTGGTTAATGGATGTTTTGTAAAACTTTTTATAAGGCATTGAATAAGTAAAGATTTTCCAACTTTTGGAGGGCCAACCACAGCAACCAAAACTGGAGGAGGTTCTATAGGTGTTCTGTCAACAACAGGAATGTGCTGTTTTTTAGTTTCAATATCCTGCTTACGTCTAAACCTTCTTTCAGCTTTTATTGCAGAATGAAATGTAAAGGCTTTTGGGTTTCTCTGTTTAGGGTCATCGCTTTGATTATCTTTTTTCTTGACTTTCTTTTTATCTGCTTTACGACCTGCATTTCGTTCTCTATGTTGTTTATGTGATTCAGCTTCTGCTCCTGGAGCTGACATTTTTATCTGTAATAAGGTAAAATATTTTATTTTTAATTAGTTATGAGTTTCCACTACATTTATTTTAAAATATTTGACTAGTTATTAAATGTTTTAGGAATTGGTCATTGTTCATTATTATTATTATTATTAATATTGTAATAATTAATTTTTTTTTAAGTTCTTTTTTTAATTGAATTTTTTTTAAATCAACGAGCACGTGGATAAAAATTGCGCAGATAATTACAAAATACTTCTGTTATTTGTTAACACAAATTACTAGGATAGCTACTGAATATTGTTTTAAAACTTACTTTCAAAAGATTAGTAATAATTAAACTTTCTTAATGTGCATATTTTATTTACTGCAAATTGTCACCACAAACATTGCAGAGATTGTGGTACAAACACAGCAACGTGCTCTCTGCAATGTGCTCAAGAATTTTAAGGTTATAATTTCCTTCCTTAGCAGTCGCACAACGGTCAACGACTGACGGTGACGGGCATGGGTCTCCTCGAGTCTCCTCGGTCTTGGATTTCGCATTTCCTCCTCATCTTTTTTTTCTTATTGATCATAATTAAATAATTAATTATATAATAAGTTGTTTTTCTTTATAAATAAAAACTATCATTTATAATTTAGAGTATACAATGTTGAAATAAATTTTTATTGTCAAAAATTTTGAATCAAATTACTTCGCGATTTAAAATCACAACTTTTATTAGGTATAGGTACAATTACCTACAAGGGGAGTTTCTGTCCTTTGGGAAACAGATTTTCATGAAATTTTCGGGATCTTTTCCTTTTATCTAACATCATGAACCAAACTACAAACCACTATATAATATTATGCGCAAACGCTTCTTTGTACCGGTTATCCATTAGCTTTTATTATATTTTTAGCACTTTTATGATTTTTTAGTCAATTTTTAAAAAATTTGTAATTGTACGTAGAGTTCTGGAACCTCGCATTTCTTTTATTTATTTATGAATTTCAAGGAAAAAATATTTTTAGATAAAATTTTTGTAAGTTTTACTATATAGTTATATCTAGAAGTAACTTTTTGCGTTATTTAGAGTTAGAAAACCAAATTATTCATCTAGTAAAAATCAAACATTTAAAAGAATTATATTTGAAAATATTTTTCCTTTAAAATTCACAAAAAAACAAAGATAATGAGACGTTCCAGAATTCTGAAAAAGTTTAATAGGTTTCAAGTACGAATTTTTTGTAAATGAGATATAAATGCAAAAAAAGGCCCAAAGGACAGATCATCTCCTTGTCAGCGTACTGTATAGTTATTACATGTTAGATAATATATATTTATTTCATAATCTTCCAAAATTTATAGTTTAGTAAATAATTCAAAATAGTTTTTTGTAAAAATTGTATATAAATAATTGTTTTAAATTCAGTAAACTATATTAGAGCACCTAAAGTGCCCTAACTATATTGAATTCCAAAAATTTTATAGTACATAAAAGCGAGGAATCAAAAATTTCACTTTAAAAATTTTTTAAATATAATAATTTTTGGATATATTTATAGATTTTGATTGAAAAAAATTTATTTATTGTAACTGTAATAAATTATGTAATTTTATACAATTCTTAAAAAATTGATAAATTTTAGTTATATTTTTACGATCTTTAAAAAAATTGGAAAATAACGTAAACATGACTTACAGAATACTTGTTTTAAAATTAAAAATGTATATTCTACTAAAAATCCAAAACTAAGTTCAAGTTTCTATATAATGATTCTTCTTTTGCCTTTAAATTATTAATGATATACGCGGAGAGTACCGCGACCGTACTAGGTATGCGGATAAAGTTTTTAATTTTAAATTCAGGTACAAGACAATTCACAACTCGAAATCCGGCAACAATGCTTATCAATCGTTACTAATCAAAGTAGTCGTTTCATCGGAATTATCAGCTGATTGTTTAAAGAACTCATCCTATTGGGCAACTTTTCTGTGAGTGTGTCCCACTTTGTGAAACGGCTTGCGTTCGCGCTTCCATGTGTGGGTGTACAGTTGTGCGTTCAGCGTTCACTGTTCAGCGTTAGTTCAGTCATAGCTCCTACGATGGTGTCGTTCCCGATGGCGTTGGCCCCGTAACGCCGAAGCTTCTCATCGTAAATTCGTTTAGCCAACGTCGGCGTCCTGTTAATTTTTTAAGAATAAGTTATAGTTCTTTAGAAATATCTTGATAATAGCATCGGTATCTGAGATCTGCAAAAAAACAAAACGCTAGAAAGTAAGTGAAATGTATTCGCAAGGATGGTGTTGACGACTGTACTCAGACTAGGGAGAGCGATGACTCTAGGACGATCTGTTGGCTGGCTAGGATATTCCTCAATTTTTAATGTACCTACCAAGGTTAGACATACCTTTTTCTTATTTTAAGTATTTACCCGGGTCGTTGACTTTTTTTGCTTAAGATTTATTACTTAAAAAAAATTTTTGAGCTGTTGTTTGGTTAAAGTATTGGCAAATAACGGGATAGATACGACCGTTTTTGTAGAAATAATTATTTTGGGAGTCTTATTTTTTATATCTAAATTTTTTTGTATAATTAATTTTAAATAAATTATGATGCGCCTATTTATATTGACTAAATTACAAAATTATAGCAATATTTATCTAGCTGCTCTGATTATTCCAAAACAGGATATTTGTTTACTGCAGTTGTATATCACCAGTGTAAAACTATTTTGAGCTGTGCATTATGTTAATAACTAAAGTTGATTGATAAAAATATGTTGTAGAAGTCTAATTTTTAACATTATTTATGATTACATAAATGTCATTTCTTTCTCAATTTATACTTAATGACAGAATCAATTTTTTGGTCTTTGAAAAGTATAAAACAAATTTATTTTAATTAATGTTCAACTGTACAAATTATATATTTTAAAAGTTCATTTATTAAATTTGATTAAAATTTTAAGAAAAACTGTGTTTTATGGATTTTAAGTTTCTTACCATTAATTTAGATTTTTGTATTTTAAAAACAGCATGTACTTTAATCTAAAAATGAAATTTTAATCATATCTTTTACAATTATTATTATTTTTTTTTTCAGAAAATATAAAAATCATGATTGAATAGTTCCAACTACAAATAAAAAACATCAATATTTAATTTGCTTTAACAAAATTATTTATGTGCAATGGAAGTGCAGCATCAATTATGTGTGATATATTAGTTAAATTGATATGCTGCTTCAAACTTTGATGATATTGGGTACAGTGGTTTATTTCAAGTGATGATAAATTTCTTTGATTCATAATATGATGGGAATATTGTATGAAAAAAGGCCACTGAAACGGCCTAGACTCGGACCACCTGATGTCTATCCACAAGAGCCCAGACAAAAAGAAGATGAGTTAACTCCTAATAATGTAAAACATGGGTTTACAACATCATTACAACTTTCTGATGAACATGGCACTGCCAGAAATAGCAATGTTACAGCAACAAAGGTTGGAGCTTATTTTAATGCAATATTAGCTAAAAAAGAAGAACTAGCTACCATGCCAGATGCAGGAAGAAAAAGACAGCAAATTAATCCTAAGGACAATTTTTGGCCTGTTACTGCTAGAACAAAAAATGGTATTGAGACATGGTTCAAAGATTTATCAGGATGCAAGCCTCTTGTATCATTAGCTAAAAAAGCACCAAATTTTAATAAAAAAGAAGAGATATTTACAATGTTGTGCGAATATCAAGTGCCCATGCTAAGAGCTGCTTGGTTCATTAAGTTGAGTTCTGCTTATACAGTAGCAGTTTCTGAATCTAAAACTAAAAGTAAAAGATCACTACCAGATCCAACAACAGGTAAAAATGATATTTTTTTATTTTTTATAGTACAAAAAATAATTATTTTAAAAAAATTTTGGAACAGTTTTTTATTAATTTAACCTTTTAAATTCTACAGATTGGACTCAAACATTAATTAAATTTTTAAAAGACCAACTCTCAAAATTACAAGATTACTACCATCTGGGTAATCACTCTTCAAGTAGCTCCAGTACTAACAGCATAAACAACGCTTTACCTAATGGAAGCATTAACTCTTCCAATGGACCCCCAAGTGGTGTTTCATCTAATGGTACTCCAAATAACCAATGTGCATCAATTAATGGTGTGAGTGTGCAACCTTCTACTCCTAGTTCTAATACCAGTTCCGGAATTTCTTCTGATAATTTTATGAAAGAGGAACACAAAGTTGCACTTAAACAATGGAACTACTGTTTACAATTAGGTAAGATAAAAATGACTTTTTTACATTCTTTAAAAAGTATTTTTTTAAATGACAGGTAAATTCATTTAAACTTGAGTACTAAATTTGTATTATTTTCATTCTTTTAGCTAAATACATGTTTGAAGAAGGACTTCTTGATCGGCAAGAACTTCTTCAATGGATTTTGGAACTCCTTGACAAAATGAGATCTGCTCCATCGGATGATGGAATTTTGAAACTCTTACTACCTCTTGCTCTGCAATATTTAGAAGAATTCGTTCAATCAGAATTACTAGCAAGGCGTTTGGCTTACTTATGTTGTAAAAAGATAGCCCATATGTGTAACAATATTGAAACTACATGCACTCCTCACAGTCCATCTGTAACTGTAACCAACACCACTGCAATCAAAACCGAGATCAATGGAAGTAAAGACAGAAATTTTCAACTACCGCAAGTTTCACCAGTGGTCAATCAATTAAATTCTGTTTTTAATGATTATTTAAACTGCCCGCATCACCGGGATATTCTTTATGGTTTGTCTACTATCATACAGGTAAACAATTTTTATAAAATCTATATAATAATAAAAACTATGTACAGCTAAATTGAAAAATGTTAATAATAAAATAATTCTTTATAGGTAATAACACTAGAATGTCCGACTGCTTTAGTATGGAACAATGTAGGCGAGGGTAAATCGATATCAGTGTTAAACGGCTCGCCGCTAGACCATCTCCCTTGTCCTCCTGCCGCGCTGCCAAGTCCTCCAACTAATGCAACAGATCCTACAAGACATCAACTTAAGATTGCTCAAGAAAATATTCGTATACGTTCTCAAGCCGCGGAGAGTCGATGGTCTTGTGATAAATGGCAACAAAGTAGTGCAGGTAGTTTTAAATTTACATTTTCTCTTTTTTTTTCAAGTTTTTTAGTGTAAATGTTTTCATTTTGTTAAAATAATTAGTAAATAAATAGTTCACTGCGTTTATTTAAACTTAATTAAACCAAAACATTCATTTATATATTTTAGGCATGACAACGACTAAAGTTTTAAGTGCTTTGGATGCTCTAGATCGTCATAATTTTAACTGTGTCAATTCTAACAATTCTCTTGACACACTTTATGCCAAAATATTTACTGCCCCCAATAAGGACGCTAATCTCTCTATCTCATCTTCTTCATCTTCATCCTCTTTATCGCCAACTTCGAAACCCAATGCAAATGACCAGGATGGTTCAAACGCCAAAAATGAGTACAATCCGCAACAGGATTCCCCGATAGTACAAATTTTATGTGAATGGGCAGTTAGTGCAGAGCGTTGGGGCGAACATCGTGCTATGGCGGTGGCCAAACTCCTCGAAAAACGTCAAAGTGAAGTATCTGGAGAAAGCAACGATAACGATGATAAAGATAGTGTATATAGTAACGGAAATGGAACACCATCGCTTCCAATATTTCAACCATTACTTATGAAATTTTTGGACATTGATGCTCCTGTGTTGGATAATAATTCGCCTCAAAATAAAGTGCAGTTTACTAATTTAGTACACCTATTCTCTGAACTAATCAGGCATGATGTATTCTCGCATGACGCGTACATGTGTACTTTGATTTCAAGGGGTGATTTAATCGAAGGTATATTAATTTTATTATATTCAAACTGTGGGTCCCAAAATTCATGAGCTATACCCCGTTCAGATAGCACGCGTTATAACTCATTTTTATTTTGGGACCATCAATTAAATTTTTTGTGTAGTTTGCATTTATTTTTTGTCAAAAACAATAGTTACAAGAAAAAATACTTTATAGTTCATTGATTGTACTTAATCTTATGATAAATTGACTTTTTGAAAGTAACACTCTATTTTAATTGTATTTAAAATTAAGTTGATAAATTTTATATTCAGGGCCTGCACCGAGTAAAGCGAGTACGCCAAGTAATCGTGACCCACTGGACGAGGATAGTCTTTTTCCAGGAATAGATATTAAACCTAAAATAGATAATCATGAT
This sequence comes from Encarsia formosa, assembly GCA_038277355.1. Classification (NCBI taxonomy): domain Eukaryota; kingdom Metazoa; phylum Arthropoda; class Insecta; order Hymenoptera; family Aphelinidae; genus Encarsia; species Encarsia formosa. Next base: position 32,955,194 of record CM076188.1, on the reverse strand, counting down.
CATTTGCGTTCGACTAATGACTACGATGATAGTAAAATAGACGATGATCTAGGTAAAATTCTGCAAGACATAAACAGCATGGATGCTCCTGACAGCCCAAAGGAAAGTGATGCTTTAGGTGGCCATGCTGCTCACGATTCAGGTTTAGATTCGAAGCCATCTGTAAACCCGAGTAGACATAGGCTTTATACCAATCATTTTCCACTACCTCAAGACGAAACATGTAGTCAACACGATTGTAATCAACGACATGTTTTGTTATATGGAATAGGCCGAATTAGAGATGAAGCTAGGCATACTGTTAAAAAGATGACTAAAGAGGTAAGAAATAATTTTTAAATAACTTTTTTATTTATTTATTCATACCTTCAAGGGTCGCTTATTGCCTTTTGGTTTCCTATAGTCTAAGGTTTTGAACTAATAAATTTTTAAAACGGGTTTTGTAAATTTACTCATACCTAATTTTAAAATTTTATTAAACTTGAACAATTATTTTTGAAAGTTTGTTTTTTTTTTAAGACTTATGTTGAAACGTTAAGAAACTTTATTTTTTGTTACAGATATGCAAGCTCTTCAGTAAAAAGTTCAACATTGATGTAATCGATGCTGGAAAAGCGAAGAAGCATTCTCGCAATGAGTTCAATTTTGAAGCGGTGACCCAGAAATTTCAGACCCTAAGCTACTTTGACCAGCATGTTGTAACGTGGCAATGTGCTACTCAGGTTGTCGATATGCTGAGTACCTTTGTTACTGGCTCAAATTCATTACCCGTGCAAGAACACGTGGCCTTTCTCTTTGATTTAATGGAGCTCGCTTTTAATATTTATGGATTGATTGAAATATGTATACAGATATTGAAAGAACTACCTGAGGTAGAAGGTCAATTAGAGACTAAAAACAGCTACTTGGTAAGAAGTTATACCACGAATCTCAGTTTGTACATTGTAGGAGTTCTTCGAAGATATCACTGCTGTTTGTTACGTAAGTTAATGATTATTTTTTTCACTCAGCATCCCTATATAGCTTTCATTTAGAGGATAATCTAAAGTAAATAAATAAAAAATTTTAGTTTCGCCGGAACAAACATCAACAGTTTTTAGTCTTCTCTGTAAAATGGTTGCACACGTTTCAAATCCAAGCGACTGCAGTTCAGCTGAACGTTGTATTCTTGCACACTTACTTGATCTTTTTACGGAGTGTCATCTATTAAAAAAATCACATCTCGCTGAAGGATTTAATAATGCGCATTCAAAAATACGGGCCGCTTACTCTTCTCAGTTGACATTGGCAGGTTCGTCCCATTCGTACAATGAGCAATTTATGATAGATGTTCTAAACAATCCCAGAAGAGGTGGTAAAATTGAGCCTCAATGGGCTAGGCAGCTTAATGAGACGCCAGCTAATCGTTACAGGTTGGTTAAATATTGATTGTAAAAATTGTAAATCTTTTCAAACAATTAATATTAATTAATTATTTTATATTAAGACTTGTCCGCTCATTTTTTGTTGAGTCAAAAGTTTTTAAAATAACGCTACAATCAAAGTATTTTTTGATAAAATATGTGATGAATTTTTATTACAGCTTTGTAACTAATGTCATCGTCACTGTATGTGGTGAAATTGACAACGATAAACTGAATGATATTGCAATCACGTGTGCAGAGCTCACAGCTTGTTGTAATGCACTAACTCTGGAGTGGTTGAACGTTTTATCGGCCCTCTGTAATTCTTCGTGTAGTCCTGAGCCTAGTTATCTTGAGGTACAGCGTCTTATCGACATTCGGGACTTGAGCATTCATAATTCTTTGGCTGTTTTCACTTCTATACTTATTGGTAAGATAACACTTTATTGAATGAACAAAATAGTGTTTATATTTTTTACATTATTACTTCATCGAGACAGCTCTTATGTTTATTTAAGTTTGAAATTCAAAGTTATGGATGAATATTTAGTTTATTAAGCTTTATTCTAAAGTTTAAAGTATTTTATTTTAACGTAAAATTTACTTTTTTGCAGCTCGTCATTGTTTTTCCTTGGAAGATTTCGTCCGACACATTGCCTGTCCCTCACTAGTTAAAAACTGTAATGGAAGTGACGAAGCTCGTGCGCGTCTTACAATTCACTTTCTTTTGCGTCTCTTCAAAACAGTTGAGTGTCCTCAGCCATCGCTTTATTCTGTAAGCACAAGTCCTCATCCGTTACCCAGTGGTAACCCGCGAAATTATAGCATTAAACTGAGTTGTGATCGGCATTTGCTCGCTGCTGCTCACAACAACATATCTCCAAAACCATTGATTGCAGTATTGAAGGCAACACTATTGGTAGGAGATGCTTCCGCGAGTAAGCAGCCTCCTAAAAAGCCTGACGCTCAGCTTGGGCACCCAGGTAAAGGAGGACCTGGAAGTGTAGGTGGTAGTGGTGGTGAAATTTCTATTAGTCATATTTTAGGTAAAATGTTTAGACTAGCTAATTTTGAATTTTTAAAAGTTTCCAAAAACTTTTATTTTTTACTTTTTATTTTTAGGAACAAGTGATATACTCAGTGGTGGTGAAGATCTTGGGCTTACCTTGGGAATGGCAGGATCAAGTAGTGGTGTCGGATTAAATACAGAAAATGTTAAAGGGTTGTCAGATTTTGCGCAACATGTTCTTCAACAGATTTGTAGTCAAGAGTGGGTTTTGGAAAGATGTTTCAAAAAACCGGAAGATCTTTGTGATGAAGAAATGCTTCTTGATAACGCTTTAACTCCTCGTCAGGTAAATAAAACTCTCTGCATATTTTATTAGATACAATAATTTTTAATTCTTTTTTATAAGATATAAACAGTCTATAAAATAACAATAACTAAAACCCTACAGGCTCAAAGACTGCTCCACATGATCTGCTATCCCAATACTCCTCCGGATAGTTTTGCAGACCAAAAGACCCATATAACAAACATTCTCGAAAATCTTGAGCAATGGAGCCTTAGAATGTCAGTTGAGGATCTGCATCTCATGTACAAACAATTACCACCAGGATCTTCCGATTTATCACAATGGTTAGATACTGTGGCTCAAGCTGCTATCGATGTCTTTCAATTAAACAATACTTCTGGTAAACCTGAGAAAAGATCTGATTCTATTTGGTTAGTTGCGCCACTTGTATCAAAGCTACCAGCGCCTCTTCAAGGTAGAGTTTTGAAAGTAGCTGGCCAGGTACTTGAGCAGGGTAATTGGTCTAAAACTGTGACTAGAGATAGAAAGTCTAAAAGCCCATCAATGCTTAATCATCAACCATTTTTATCGTTAGTACTAACGTGTCTTAAAGGACAAGACGATCAAAGAGAAGGTTTGATTTCATTTTTCAATACGTTCTTTTTTATACAATTTTTTTTTTATTCTTTTTAAAAATAAAAATTTTTTTTTTCAGATTTACTTACTTCTCTCCACACTCAACTTTCGTCTTTATTTTGCACAACGAACAAAGAAGAAAAAAATATTGGTAGTGAAGATCCAAAAATCCGCGAAATTCTTCAAGATGCTCTACAGCTTCGATTTAGTCTTGTGGGTGGAGTATTTGACACGATTCAGCGTAACGTTACAATGACTAATGACTGGGCTTTGCTGCTTGTTCAACTTGTTAGTTACGGTGTCATTGATCTAAATAATAATGCAGAGTTGTTTACAACGGTAATTGATATGCTTGCCACCCTTATACATTCCACCCTCGTAGATTCACAAAGTGAAAAGGACGAAAATAAAAGGTGTTATACTAACTTGATGAAAAAGCTGAAAAAAGAGCTTGGCGATAAAAAACACACATCTCAAAGTTTACAGTATGTTAGGCAATTATTACCTTTACCTAAGCTTACAATGGAAGTTATCACATGCGACCAGGTCGGCTGTATTACAGATACCAAAGGAAACAAAATTGCGTTCAACAGTATTGATAAAAAACAAGTAATTTTCTATTTTATATCTACAATTAATAGTATAAAATTAAAAATTGTACATGTAGTTAATATCTAAGGTAATCTATATTGGTTATAAAAAAATTTTTTCTCCGCCATCCAGGGGTTACAAGTACAAAATACTCAACGTGTTTCTGCTTGGGAGCTATTGGAGGGTCATAAGAATCCGGCTCCTTTATCTTGGTCTTGGTTTAGAGCAGTACGGCTCGAACGGAAACCTCTCACCTATCAAAATGCGCATAAATTGTTGCGTTTCCATACTCACTGTCAGGTCAGACCAGCACCATATTATTTAGAGCCACCACCCTTGCCACCAGAAGATCTTGAACCTGACAAAAAGGAGCTTGAATCTGGTAAAGCTGATACTCCAATGAGCATGGATTCACCTGGAAGAATGCTTGCCTTAGGAAAAGGGAAAGCACTCAAAACTAGAAGACATAAGAGAAACAAGACTGCTACACCTACCAACCCTATGCAACCACAAATGCCGGTATAATTAAGTTGATTTTTATTATTTATTAGCACGAATTATTTCATTTTTTAGAAAACTCAAAAGTGCAAGTAAATACAAGGCACTTTCCAATATTCTAAAAATTACCTTACCCTCATGTTAGTAATGAAAAAACTGAAACAGCAGAAAAAGTGTAAGTTAAGTTGAATTAGAAAGGATCTCCGGGGGCAAAAAACAATTAATAACACTTATTAGTGAGTCATTAATTTATTTTAATTAGTGCAACGTTTCTTACGCCGATGTGCGGAGCTTTTCAAGCACTGTTTGAAGTAAAATTATTAGTTAACAAAGAGTAATTATTTACAGATAAGAAATTTGATTATAAAAATTTTTTATAAAATTTACAAACCTAATGTAAGAGTCAAAGGTATACAATTTTCATTTCTATAATTTAAAACCGAAAGAGTAATGTTCCCCGGTAACGTCAAAATGAGAAATGAGAGGAAAAGGAGTATTGGATGTAAGGTATACAAATCAGAGGACAATTCATCAGTAGAGTTTATCACTCTTTATTCTGAATTAATCGCTCTTATGTTTTGACCCGCCTCTCTGGACACCTTGTTTACATTTGACTCATTATCCCCCTGATTTGGATACCTTACATCTAATACTCCTTTTCCTCTCACTTCTCATTCTGACGTTACCGAAGAACATTACTTTTTCGGTTTTAAATTATAGAAATTAAAATTGTATACTTGTGACTCTTACATTAGGTTTGTAAATTTTATAAAAAAATTTTGTAATCAAATTTCTTATCTGTAAATAAAGTATAACTTAAGTAGTCCTCAATGACACGCGGTGGAAAAAGTTAGTTTTTGGATTTATTTACAAGTATTTTTAAAATTTCAAAAAGAATCAATGTTTTTATTCTAATGTTATTATGTCACAATTTTTATTGTGTCATGAAAACACGTGAAAACGTGGCACAGAGTCATGGAAAAAATACGATATCAGTTAATGTTTAGTAATTTATGAAGCTTTTCAAAGTACGGGAAAAAAATTATTAAAATTTTTAACGTTTTTATTGCGATAAAATATTAAACAAAGGAAGTCCCAATCAATAAAATACCAACTGGGTTACTATTATTCATATTTTATATACTTTCAAATTACTCACGAACTTGAATTTGCTTCAGCAACAACCGGGACCAAATCCCATGCAGATGGTCTACGGCGGCCAACAACCACAATTACCTCAACAGCAAGGCATGTTTCCAAACCAGTCCCTTCAACATCAACAGCAACAACCCCCACAAGCTCAACAGCAACAACAATGGTATCCGAACCAACCAGCTCCTCACCCACAACAGTATGCACCATATGGTCCTCAAATGGCGCCAAATCAAGTTCCTGGACCACGATACGATCGTCCTGGTCCCCCTGGTCTCCAATCGAAAGCTGCCATTCAACAGATGCTAAGGCTACGCTTGCCAAATCAATTCATGGCTGGCCAACAGCAACCGCAGCAGCAACCACCAGCACCTTTACCAAACGCTGCGCCACCAAATGTAGCTGGACCGGCAGCTTTTCAAAACATGCAAAGAAATCAGTTTATTAGGCAGCAGTTACGAGCTACTCATGCTCAACAGCATGGTGGTCCACCTGGTATGGCACCTCAACAAAACATGTTTGGTTCCCAACAACAGCAACCTCAGCAACAAGGAATGTACGCTGGTATGCAGCAGGGTGAGTCTATACTTATTTTATTTTATTTTTTTTATGATATGTGTACGAACCGCAGATACTTGATCCGCGTATATCATTAGGTACTAAACCTGAAGATTAAAAGTATATTTATTTATTTATTTATTTATTTATTTATAAGATATACGGGCCAAAAGGTCCTTACAAGAGATAAATAGTAATAATATGGGTATTATAAACAACAATAGATAGCGCCTTAAAAAATATATAACAGAGATATCACTTAAGTTAACTAAAAAATGACAATGTTTGGCAATATAATAAAACTAATAATAGTGTGAAGACAATTTCATCCCTAAAATAATCAAAAAACGAATCATACTTCAGAAGTAATAAGAACAAGCTCAATCTACCCTTTATTGCAAAGTTTGAACTCACCAAAGGGCAAGGATTTAATGTTGGGGGGAATAGAGTTCCAAATTCTGACAAGTCTTTGGGAGGGAGAGTAAAATTGAAAGTCGTCTGCGGAGTGAGTTTCAATGAATTGTCGGGTGTTTCTGAGGTTGTAAGGGTTAGCTTTGATGACAAAAAGATTATTGATTGCAGGAATATTGATAAGTTTGTAGACAATTTTATAAGAAAGGCATTTGTCATAGTAGTGCAAAAGAGAATTTATTGAGGGAAGATTGAAAGATAACATGATGGGTTCAAAGAAGTGATCAAATCTGTGCATGGGGGTAGAGGTTTTAGAAGACAAATAACGAAGAAAGTAATGTTGGATGGATTCAAGTCGAGATAAAGAAGAGAGTTTATAGGGCCTCCAGAGTTGACAGCAATAGAAAATATATATTAAGAAACACAGTATTAAGGAGTGTTGAGATCTATTTAAAATAGACATAGAATCTATACGTGGACAGAACAATAAAAAGCTTTTTTTTTTTTTTTTTTTTTTTTCCTCCGGCTTTTTTGGGCCGTGGCCTAAAACGAAATTTCCGCTTTCTGGCTCCGTCAAACAAAAACATAGTATACACACCTCGGCCATTGAATAGGAAGGCCTCAGATTACATGTTTATCACCCTTGGCTTCGCCTCGGATGATAATTTTATGTGATGTGAAGCCATTTCCAGTGGCCTAGGTGTGTAAATACGATTAATAGCGAAATAGGTTCAAAAGTTTTTTTTATCATGAAAACTGATGGTTAAAACTCCTGTTGGCATAAAATGCTTATCAACTCTCTTTAACGTAAAAGAGCAGTAATAAACCTTGAATCCAGTAGAGTGGTTTTTTCTTTAAATAAAAATTTGAATTAAATATTTAGATGATTGTTCAGTTTAATTGATATGCTTAATTTAATTTTTTTAGGAATGAATCAAAATTACACGGGCTATGGTGGCCAGCAAATGATATCTCAGCAACAGCAACAGCAACAGCAGCAACAACAGCAACAGCAGCAACAACAACAACAGCAGCAGCAGCAACAACAACAGCCTAATATGATTTCTCAGCAACAGAATTTATTCCCCAATCAGCAACAGATGATGAACGCTCAAAATCAACAGCAAATGATGAACGCTCAGAATCAACAGCAGATGATGGGAGCACAGCGAAGTCAGGAATATATGCAGCAGCAGAGAATGCAGCCAGGTGCAGCGAGACCACCGTATATGCAGGTCCGTTATTATTATTTTTTTAATTTTTTTTTGTGAAAAACAAATTTTAACAATTTTAAAATAATGTAAAAATACGAAATTTTTAAAAAGCAACTCTTTATAAGGTCTTAGATCTTTGGAAATTTTTTCCAAACTTAGTGCTAGATGCCCTGCAAATTCAAGTTACTCTTTTTTTATTTGTTTTATAAGAGAGAAGTGAATCCACAAATTTAGATTTTAGTTGAAGTTAATACCTATTGCTGGTTAAAATGAAGAACGATTGTTATAATTTTGTATTGATATTATTTAGCAGGCACCAAATGTAACAATGAACACAATGGGTCCAATGGGTGGTGGTGTACAAAACCAACCAGCACCACCTTACCGACAAGCTGGTGGAAAACCGGGTGCAGTTGTTGGTGGCGTTCCAGCTAATCATGGCCATCCACCAAATCAGCACATGGTAAGTGAAATAATTGTTCAATAGTTTATTATAATTAATTGTTGCTTTGAAAAATTTACTGAAACTTTTAATTTTTATTTCTATTTTTTTGTTAAAAAACTGAAGTCATAATTTATGTTTAATCTTTTGAAAGTTCAATATTGATTAAGAAATAAAAATTAACCAATGTGAGTTTGAAGTTTTTCAAATCAATATTCAAGGTAGCCTTGCAAACGAACTGTTTGTTCAAAGCTATAAAAATTTAAAATAAAACCAAATGAAAGAACATAAATTAAGTTACCGGAAAAACTTCTAGTTTTTATAATTCATTGTACTTATCACTGAATGTTTCAATTTTTTCCGTAACGTTCGTTTAAGATTTTTTAGGTGACCCCCAAGTGAAATTTCAACTTTAAGATAAAATAATCGTATTTGACTTAAAATTTGGAAATACTTATATTTCCAAAGTAAAGCTATTTCAGTTAGTATGATCAAAAAATAGAAAAAAATTTTTTCATTCAAATAGCTACTTTCTGCCTAAGGTATGACGAAAAGCACAATACACACCAAGGGAGCGAAAAAAGAATCCCTCAGTGCACATTTTTATCGTGTATTGATAATTAAACGTGCTCTGAGACGTTCTTTAGTTTCGCTCTAAAAATTTTTAAAAATTTCAAAACCTTCAAACTTCTGGCATGGATTTTGCAACATCTTAATAGGTCTAAAAATAAAGTTTCCAACTTACTAAGTTTTCGTCAGTTTTTTCTTGGAAAATTGAAAAATTTTTTTGACCTTATAATAGTTATTTTTGTTTTTGAAGTATTATCCAGAATTTTCGGCACCACGCGATTACTAAATCCGTAGGCTGGAATTTCACTTGAGGACCTCCTAAGCCTATTGAAATTTTTTAATTACATTTTATATAAGAGTATTAAACTAATATATTGTTAATTATATATTTTTTAAATTCTTTTTTTTTTTTTTTTTTTTTAGCAAATGCGAATGAGACAGATGCTAGCGATGCAACAGCAACAAGCTCAACAGGTACAGCAACAGCAGCAGCAACAAGTACAGCAGAGTAGCGCTGCTGGACAACAAGCAACACCTCAACTTGTCGCGCAACTTCAACAACGAAATCTTAACCAGGGCATGCAGCATCAGTATCAGCATCAACCGCCGCCTTATTAAGTGTACTTCATTAAGTAAAATAAAAAAAATGCGTGTGTGGCTGTGTATGTGTTCGGCGCCTTTATCATGGACGCAATATTAGTAAAAAAAATAAAATAAATTAAAAAAAATTGTTTTAAAAACAATGTTAATTGAGAATTGTAAATGTAAAAAGTATTTTATCACAAAAAAAAGGTTCTCAATTTTTGTGAAGAAGTGTTTTGACACTCAATGATGTTAGTAAAATTAAATCATGCAAATTTATTCGAGTTATGAAGCTTTTAGTGTAAACGAGAACTTAAGTTACTTGTGGATTTTCTCAAAAAACAAACGGGGCCGGGCTTCAATTAGAAAAATTTTTATTCTAAACTAATTTTTACTCTGTACAATATGAATTTTTTTTTTTCTTTTTTCACATTAGCGTTATAAATAATTTCTTGATAATCAGTGTATAAATAACTATGGATGATAGTGACGATGATGCATGAATTGTAATTTTATAGAATAATAGTCAATGGGCTTAGATGATAAAATATCAAATATTTTACAAAAAAAGTTTATTTTTAGTTAAATTAATTTAATTGAAAACAAGCGACTTTAAACAAGTATTCTAAGCTCATCATGATTTGGTTGTGCCAAAATTTTTATATGCACAAATCTTTTACATAAATGACCATGTGTAAATTGTGGATGATTAATTAAGATCTTACGGAATGATATAAAGTGATTCTTTGAAAAAACGCTGTTTAATTATACTATTTCATATGCTTGCATAATGCCGCAACAAAGACTCATAAACTGTACATATTCACTACCACCTTCCAATAATCTATAGCTGCATTCCTAAATTAAAATAAAGTGAAAGTTTTATAATAATTAAATTCTGATACTTTTTATTTTTATACAACCATTTTCTTACTTACCCCGAGTCTTTCACCAATGAATGCTTTTTGCTTATCTGTTAACATTGATGAAAAAATAATAATATCATTTAGTTGATCTACAACCTGTGAAATAAAAATAAATTAATGTTAGTTGTTCATTTTATTTTATACTTAAACTGAAGTATCTTACTTGACTGGCTGAGTAAGCTTCTAACATAAAATTATCAACATATTCCTCAACTTTATTATAATTTTTTGTCTCACATATTTTTAATAAATCATCTAACCATTTATTTGGAACAACCTTAAAACAAAAATATTTAAATGTTTCATTCATAATATTATGAAGCATAAATATAAATGATTACACTATACATATTATGCATATAATGATATAGTAAAAATAAATATAAAAAAAATAAAATGTGAAACTTACACCAGTAACTTCCAGGACATCATTTACAGTAACTTCTACACCTTTTCCGTTCAATCTGGTAATAGATTGTAGACAAGTTATTGCTCGTCGTAAATCGCCGCCAGAAGTATCAACTACGGTTTTTAGGACGTCTTTATCAGCTTTCAAATCTTCTTCGCCACATATGTATTCTAATCTTTCAATAATTTTTTCTTCTCCTAATGGTTTGAATCTGAATTTAGTACATCGCGATGTCAGAGGTTCTATAATTCGTGAAACATAATTACAAATGAGACAAAATCGAGTTGAGTGAGATTCTTTTTCCATTGTTCTCCTTAAAGCTGATTGAGCTGCACCAGTCATGCTGTCTGCTTCATCCAGGATGATAATTTTAAATGGTGGGCAACGTTTTCCACTGAAACAAGTTTTTGCTTAAAATTTTTGTATATATGTGTAGAATTACACACTGATTTCAAAGTTTTATTATCTCAGTTGTGGTTTTTATCATAGATTCACAGAAAGCATTTCAGTTTAAAATAATAGCTTGCAATGCCCAAAAGATTATCTTGTTGGAAATTAAAAAAAATGATTAAAAAAAAAAAAAGAAAAAAAAAAAAAAACTTATTGATCTACCTAGTAATTTTACTAATTTAATATTTGCTAATCCAACAAGGTAATTTTAAAATGTCTGTTTTTTTAAGCAAAAGTTTTATCTTATAAACTTTAGATTGATAAAAAACATTTTAATGTCTGGCGGTTAATAATGGTCAATAAAAACTATTTCAAGACTATAGATACACCGACCAGCTGCAGTCTATTTTTTTAAAACTTTTATACTTTTCAAAGCAAATCTCAAACCTTTTACTAATACATCATGGATATTTTATTTCCAATCTAATAAAATAGTAAAAATCATTTTAATTTATAATTCTACTTTTGATATTTCAGAATCAAGTAATTAAAATAGTTTTAACTATTTTTTAAAATATGAAAAAATCAAAATTTTTAAATTAAAAAAAATCATACTCTGATGTAGTACTGCTTGCAGTTAGTTGAGCAAATGTTTTTACTTTATCTCTAATAATTTGTATTCCTCTTTCATCGGATGCATTGAGTTCTAATATTCTTTCTTTAAAAGAACTGCCAAAAAGTTGTCTAGCAGCAGCTAAAATTGTACTTGTTTTACCAGTACCTGGTGGTCCATACAATAAAAGATTAGGAAAATCTCCACCTGACAAACATTGTCTTAAAACTTCAACAACTTCTCCTTGTTCAACTACGTCATCTACTGTTTTTGGTCGACTGTTAAACAATGATTATTATTAAGGAATTATTGTTAACAATAAAATAATTTAAAAATAATTGACATCTAATAGATCTATTCAAGCAAGAATTTATTTAAATTTTCTTTAGTTAATATTCAATTAAATCTGAAAAATAAATATTAATCTTTTAAATGAAAGAAAAAAAAATATAACAATCAAAACTTTATAATAAAGATTCATATAGGTTATTATAATTACTATTTTTCGACCCAAGGTATAACTTTATGACGAGATGTGTTATCTTTAACATTTTCCGAAAACGGTAGCTTTTTTAACTCTTTGGGATCGATTTTTCCAGTTTTTAAGAACGAATGCATTATTAAATTTTGTTAAATAAAAAACACTTTATAACCACAATAATCGTGCCTTCCCGCCAAAAATCAACACAAACGCCGACAATCGAAACGCGAGAGCAAAACGCCGGGAATAAATCCAAATCCGAACGCAGACACGCAGCCGGCTGATGTCGATACCAACCTTGAAAATTTTGGAGTACAACATAAACTCCAAATTTACGATTTAACATTTATTATTTATATTTTCATTTAAGAAAAAAAGAAATAATTTAAATTTTATAATTTATATTAATATTACTTTACTAAACCTAACTCCAACATGGTAAGTTATTAAAAAAAAATTTCAAACTAAAGAAATAATTTCTAGTTGTAACCTATAAAAATTTAAGATAAGTTCATTTTTCTCTTAATTTACTAACAAATAAATTTTTTTTTACAGTTGTTCTATTCATTTTTCAAGTCACTAGTTGGAAAAGATGTTGTTGTTGAACTAAAAAATGATCTAAGGTAATTTACATGTTTTGTTTCACCAGTATGATTTGTATGAAATTTTCGTTTGTTTGTTATTACAACACTTTCTTTTTATTTTAGTATATGTGGAACCTTACACTCAGTAGATCAATACTTAAATATTAAACTCACAGATATAAGTGTAACAGATCCAGATAAATATCCTCACATGGTAAGCATTGGATGAATATTTAAAATTCATAAATTTAAAAATTTTATGAAATATTCTAAATTTTTTAATTTGATTTTCAGTTATCAGTTAAAAACTGTTTTATAAGAGGATCAGTTGTAAGATATGTACAATTACCAGGGGATGAAGTTGATACACAACTTTTGCAGGATGCTGCAAGAAAAGAAGCAGCAGCGCAAACACGATAGTATATTAATTAGTAAAAAACCTATTAATAATTAGGTTAAGTTATTTTATACAAAAAACTTATTAATAATTTAATACCTCTTTTTATTTTTTCTATCAAAGCTAATTTAAAAACTATATAAAATTTTCCTGACTCTAAATAGATACTTTTATTTTTTGCTAAAGTAAGTTTTGTCACTAGATTTTTCATTTTTAACGAGTCTAATTTATTATCATTATTGCTACTTGTGGCGCTATTTTGTAAATTGTTTTAGAAAACTCTGTTTTAAGATTACTTGGAGATAGCTTCACATGTAAATTTATCTATTATCGATACAAATTGAAAAAAATAAAATAAAATAAATTTTATTTTCAGAAGAATAAATTTATCAGTATATGAGTTCAAATCTACATAAATACAAGCTATTTAATATTTTGTTATTAATATGCTTATGAATGTAAATAAAGAAATTTATCTCTCAAAGTTTTTTATTTGATTTTTTTTTTTTTTAATATTTTTTATTATAATAATTATTATTTTTTGAATACAGTACTTATATTTTTTATACAGTAACAAAAATACAACAATAATTTTCAATATTTTAACTAAAATTAAATATTTAGTTCAGAATCAATATTTTTTTTGATTATTTAAAAAATGTTTCTAATTGTATCAGACTCCTTACGCGATTTTTAGTTCGAAAACTGAGTCTTGGGGTTTGGACTCGAAAATTTTGAGTCTGAGTCTTGGGATCAGTCTCAGAATTCAGAAATTTTTTCATAAATTTCGATTTGTCTCGTTCTAAAAAAAAGTTCCTAAAAATTGCTTTTTTTTTCTTGAAAAAAAAAAAAAATAATAATAAAATTTTTTGGAACTCTAAATTTTTGAGCTCTGGCTCCTGGCTAGTTAAAAATTTGTAATCTGTGAGACTTTCAGTAAAGGAGGATTCTAATTAACGTCTCACCAAAGTCTGTCTTTTAGAACCCTTTCAATAAACCTCTACGCATCCATTTTGGCAACTAAAAACCCTGCGAGGTCATACTTTTCGTGTTTCATAGATTTGTGCATATTAATATTACTAAGTATTTTGAAGTTTACAGTATACACACAAACTTACGACACTTGAAAGGTATCATCTAACACATTTTTTTTTATTTAAAAAAATGAAATCACAACAGCTTATACAAAAAAGTATTTTAAATGATGGACTGTGGTGGGATTTTAATTAAGTCTACGATTAATCAATGTGTTTTAAGCTTTCATTTTCGGACTCACGAGTCTTAGAAACGAGTCTCAAGACTCAGACTCAAAATTTTTAGTTATAATCTCAAGATTCGATTCCCAGACTCACCGAGTCTTTAGTATGAGTCCTCAGGACTAGCGGTCCCGAAAAATAGATTCACCGTGACTCCGAGCGAGCCTATCGGTGGAAAAAACAAATTAAATCAAAGTGAATACCCCTACATTTAAAGCTTTTACGCTTTTTGTTTACTGTGCCATCAAAGAAGGTAAGCTCCCTAAATCGACTACTGCATTTGATTTTAATCACTACCGCATTTCCCCACAAAAAATGCCATTTTTGGTGCTTGAAAATCGGGGTGCGGCTTATAGGAAGGGTCAAAATTTTTTTCGTGGTATTTATGAAATTCATGAAAATACTGGAAAATACGAACATTAATGTATTCTTCTTTCTTTCTTTAAACGCCCCTTTTAGATTTGTTTAGATAATTGTTGTTAAATTAGGCAACATATTTTTTCTGAGTCTGCAAGCAGTTTTAAAAAGTAAGACGGTCTGAATACTATTTGAATAAATTGAATTATTATTTTTCAAGAGCTTAAAAAATAATTTAAAATTTCAGAAAATTCTAATTATATAAGGATGCGTGTATATTGGTATTTTATGCAAAAAAATATTAGTACGAATAGTAAAATTAACATTTTTGCAATTGTTTGAACTCATTTTAGTTCAGACCGAATTTTTCAAATTTAAATTTATATATATTAAATTTGAATTAATCTTGGATTTATATGGTACTCCCTACACATTATGAGAAATCAAAAAAAAATGTTATGCAGCAAATATAAAGCCTAAAATTTCGACAGGATATTACAACGTGGCAATTATTACGGATATTTTATCTTCGTATATACATTTTTTTTAATTGCAAAATGCCATAAGGAGGATCAAAGCCAAAACATTGAGCAGTTTTATGAATCGCTAAATAGTCAAGGCAAAAGACAGAAGGCGAACATTGGCCGCAACCAATAATACATCCTATTGTCAATAATCGTATCCGGTATCCTACATTCCAGTTTAAAAAAAATAAAAAATAATAAATATCAGTACACAAAAATTTTTAAATGCCTATAAATTTTCTTGAAAATTTTTAAACTTTAAAAAATTTTTACTTATTCTCTTACAATTTTTACAAGTAACCTTACTATTTAAAACTATTAAATACGTATAAATAAGGTTGGTGTGACCAGGGCCGGACTGGGAAAACTTGGCCCGGGGAGCAAATTGAATAAATGGCCCTCGGAAATACAAACAATTGATATACCGAGTTGAATTTTTAAATAAATAAATGATCTTCCAAGCTCTAATCCCACTAAACTCTGGGCGCCCGCGAGTTTAATTTATAAAAAAAAAAATGTAAATGAACAGATAATCCCCCAAGCTTTAAACCCACGAAACCCTGGCGGTCCGAGTTTAATTCATGAAAAAATAAATGAATAAACAAATAATCCCTCAAGCCTTAAACCACGAGACCCTGGGCGCCCGAGATCAACAAAAAAACTGATCAGCTATCCCGCAAGCTCTAAACCCCAAAAACCCTGGGTGCCAGAGTTAAAAAAAAAAAAAAAAAAAAAAAGCTATCCCCCAAGTTCTAAACCCCCAAAACCCTGGGCGTCCGAGTTCAATGAAAAAATTGATCAGCTATCCCCGAAACTCTAAGCCTTCGAAACCCTGTGAGCCTGAGCTTAAAAAAAATTGATCAGCTATCTCCCAAGCTATAAACCCTCAAAACCCTAGGTGCCCGAGTTCGAGAATAGTTGATCAGTTTTTTTGTTGAACTCGGGCGCCCAGGATTTTGGGGGTTTAGAGCTTGGAGGATAGCTGATCAGTTTTTTGTTCAACTCGGACGCCCAGGGGTTTTGGGGGTTTAGAGCTTGGGGGATAGCTTTTTTTTTTTAAACTCTGGCGCCCAGGGTTTTGGGAGTTCAAGGCTTTAGATTTCAAATTCCGAGGACACCCCCAAGAATCTGTAGAGGGTGTCCACCCCCCCCCCCCCCGCATTGTTGCGCGCCTGAATTGTTATACTAAATCTTTAAGGTGGTTTTCTACCAAATGCATGACAATAGAGAATCAGCTCAAACTTTCTGGAGATGTTTATTAGATATTAATAAACATTTCTACGAAGTCTGATCAAAATTGACTATATAGTTTAAAAGTTACAGCAAGTTAAAGATTGAATTTTTTTCATTACGCGTATGGCCGCTACGCTGAAAAAGTGTACTAAATTATTGATATTTGTCTTCTTACAATAGAGATCCTTTAGAAAAACTACATACATATAGTTTCACTATCGAAGAATTCATTTCTTGAAACTGCAAAAAATTGACCTTCTAGGAATTTTGCAATAATTTTACAAAAATAATTTTCACGTGAATAACCTCCAAAACTGCGGTATTCAAAGGTGAGGTTATAAGTTTAAAAAAATGTTTTGTTGTGATTGTCAATGTTTTTTTGGTAGAAAATAATTTCAGAAGCCATAAAAAGTTAAAAAATAAATTTTAATAACCAATTGTTAGTAATTTGGAGTAATAATTTTTTTTTAGTCTTGAACTTGACTAGCTCTGGTAGAAAACCACCTTAAAAATTAAAAAAATAAAAAAATTTCTATTTCTGTTTGGTCTAAAATTTTGCCCGGGGTGCATTCACACCCGGCCCTGGGTGTGACTATAATAAAGGTTATGCTAATTGAGAATGGGTGCTGTGGCTCACCAATTAATATTGAATAGTCGATCCTCGAGCTTCCAAATGAGACCTCAACCGTTTGATTTAAATCAGTAAGGCCAAAGTAACATGAAATTTACTAAAACGTCATTTTTGAGGTACTGAAAATTAATGTACTATGGCCACCTCCTTAGCTATGACTTTTATTTTGTTCTACTGGTTCATTTAAGGCCCTGAAATAATATTATTATTTAAAAAAAGACAAAAATTCTGTGACTAAATAGTTTTTTAAGGGTTGTACCAACTAACTAAAAATTTTTTAAAT
Organism: Encarsia formosa; assembly: GCA_038277355.1. Taxonomy (NCBI): domain Eukaryota; kingdom Metazoa; phylum Arthropoda; class Insecta; order Hymenoptera; family Aphelinidae; genus Encarsia; species Encarsia formosa. Next base: position 32,937,758 of record CM076188.1, on the reverse strand, counting down.
TAGAATAAAGTAATAAACGTTGTAAACTTATCTTCATGAAATAAATTTTGCTGAACATGGCCTAAAATGTGCTCCCAAGCTTTATTTCTTGTTATATCAAATATATCGAAGTACTTGAAATATTTCTATCATTTAGTTCCAACATACCGAGTATACAGTTCAAATTAAAGGGGGTGGCCATATTAGGTACAGTTGGGTTGATATAAAGTAAAATTTTGTATTGTAAATTATTATTTCGATTGGCTGCATCCTTTTCTATTGGTAAGGTGGTGAATGAATTAATTTTTCACCGATAAAAATATGAAAAGAGATATTAAAAACCACTTTTTGCAGTAGGGTGAACGCAAAAGTCATTCTTAAATGTTCACAGCTACTCAAACCTTCATAATTTATTGTTTTTGAATTCTTCTTACCCTGCAGAGGGGCCACGGAACGCACACATTCAAAATGTCAGGGGTGGCTATATTAGGCACCCATACCTTACATATAACAACTATCAAATAAATATAATGACGTTTATTTAATAGTTTTTAATAGAATATTCATTTTTTTGATAATTTTATAATACTTTCAGAACTGTAGGTGTAAATAGAGATACACATACTTCAAAATTTATTCAGAAAAATTATTACAGGCAAAGTTTTATGATGGAATCACGCAGAGTATTTTTAAGAGTAACTAGGCTATTAATTGATTTTTTTTTCCTAAAAAACAAAACATATTTGATAACTTTCAATGCACATTGTTTATAGCAATTAAATGTTTCAAAATGGGTTGGAAAAATTATTGTTACAATATTTATGTATCTATTCAGAAAGATATTTGTTGTTCGTTGTTTCTGAAATAAATCAAAAATTTTATGAACAATATTAAACATTGCAGCGGTAAAAAAAATTTCCAATGTATTTTTTTCAAATTATAGCGGTTTTTTTATTAAATTTTTTGTTGATAAAGCAGGAAAATAAAAAATCAATAACATCAGTCGGTCAGGGAAGTCTCAACGAGTACTTACATGGTTACGGAGTAAATGGTTCACAATAAATGTTAATACACACGAGCCGTGCGCAAGGATAGAATATTAAAAAAAAAAAAAAAAGTTTGTACCGAATGTGTTCTGGTAACTCTAGAAAAGTGGCGCGTATTTTAATAAAAATTCTTCCGCTCAGAGATAAGCCGCGTCCACGCTCCACAGTACTGCAGCAGCGAGGATGCAGAATTTTCAGAGAGCTGCAGCAAGAAGAAACGAGAAAAGACGAGCGAGAAAGGGGGTCGAGATCAAAGGGAGGGAGTATCTGCGGCGGCGGTGGTGGTGAGGAAAGGGTGCATTTTCATTGATCCACTAAGAACACAAGCTGCGGCCGCCACCGCTGCCGCTGGCCGTACCTAACTCGACTGTTACTACTTGAGAAAGCTTAATACCTCTACCCGATTTTGGTTCTTTCCTCTCCCTCCTTTACTCCCTGCCTCTTACGCCTTTTTTTTTCTTCGATTTTTACCTTTTTTTTAGAGGGTAGTTTTGACGCTTCGGCGCATGCGCGTGCCGCTGATTAGGTCGATTGTCAAGAAGTGCTTTATTTTGTTATTTCTTTTATTCTTTTGCTGAGTGTGGGCTCGGGTAGCGCGCCGCACCGCGTTCGGTATGGAATCGATGATAGGCGCGGAAGTGAATAATTTATAAGCGGGTGAAATTTTTATAGACTGCGGGGGAGGGATAATTCCTCTCTCTCTTTCCTTCCCTTTGTTTTCTTACACATATACACTCTAAATTTAACGCTGCGAGTAGCTAAGATGGGAATTTCCGGATGCGTGATCCCTTTTTTTTTTTTTTTTTAATTTTATTAATATTATTTTTTTCAGTGCCTGGGATGCAAATTATGAATTCGAATCGAGGCGTTCGTCGTTTCCGCATTGGATTTTTGAGTGACGGAGGGAATATTTTTTGCCCAAGAATTTTTCATTACAATGGAGATTATTCAGCTGGCTTTCAGCATTCGAATGCTGTAGTAGTTATTGAAATTCCAATTTTTTTGATTTATCATTTTTTATAAAAATACTGATACTAACTGAAATGTTTAATTTTAATAATTGATAAAAAAATATTTTCGAGAAGTGAAAGCTCAAAAAAGCTGGTTTTAACGAAAATTATAATATGTTTTATTTTACGAGAAAATTTTTTGCTTCGTTCAATATTTTAATCAAAAAATTTTTTTTTTTTTTAAAGAAAAATTATAATTTTTATTTATAGTTTTTAAAAGGATGAACCTTGGTCGAGTAAATAAAGCTCGACCTATTTTTAACTAAATTAAAAAGCATGCATGAGTTGAAATATATTTTTACTTGCTTTTTCATGGCGCTAAATTAAGGCTTCAGATAGCTAACATTTGTGTGATTGGATTATGTTGCACTATCTCTAAGAGGGAAATGTTACAATTATTCAATTACTGCTTTTATTTATGATTTAACAATCGTTTAACAACAATTTAATTCATATAACAATGAAAACTTACGATTATTTCAAGTTCCAGTTATTGGTTCTCGTAACTTAATGTTTTTCAAGCAGAAAGTATAAAAAGTTTTCAGTCAACTAGCACGAAATTTATGGTATATTTTTGTGCCTGTTGAAGCAAATACCAAATCAAAATTTATACAGTTTATCTCACACTTGGCCGCAGTAATTAGTTCAATTTTCGATAATTTTTATTATACACTGCATGATTACCCCGACGATCAACTGATCAATACAGAAACTGCGAACAGTGTAATGACAGACCAGTGAAGATAATTCTAATGTAGTGTAACCTCGCGATTCGTCTAAGAGTATAAAGGAGCCGGGGAGACAGATCGTGAGGTTCATGGTCCCGATGGAAGGTCAATTCGCGAGGTTCTACTGTATTCAATAGTCCATATCAAATTATTTTATATTAAAGTTTAGAAAAAAAAGCAGAACAGCAAAAGTGTGTCAAAAGATAAACTTCAAAAATTTTACTTCAATCAACTGAACTTTAAAATCGACTTTTGTAAAGTAAAAAACTGAAAAAGTTTCAAAGATTTGGAAAAAAAAATCAATATTCTCAAGTAATTTCCGCATTTTCTTAAACTCTCAACCCACACAGTCGAAGCAATCATTTTTTCCCAGCGTGCAAGGTGCAAATCAGCTGTTTTACTTTCCACGGGCTCCAGCTAGCGTGTGGTGGAATAATACCCTCCACACGCGAAACTGCACCAAGAAATTTAATTTTCCCCGCGCGCGTCCTTGATGATTTTGACGAAGAAAATTATGAAAAGAAACAAACGCGAGATGAGTAGTACCGATAAACCACTCGTTCGCTGTATCGCCGAGTAAAATTTTAAATTTCAGGCGACAATATTCCTCACGGTCTTTACATTTGATAAGGACAAAGCAGCGTCAAAGGGCGTTACGCGAGACAATGCTGTTTGCTTCAAAAATCATATGTGTGTCGGTCGAGCCGGCCTTTGGTATTGTCAGTAAAGGAGCGGGTGGGGTGACCCTTAACCCTCTTCCTCCTCGACCACCAAACCGCCCCCAGCCTTTCCGCATTCGCCCTCTGCTGCAAGTTTTCCACTTGCGGGGTTCTCTTCCCCAGCGATTAATCCGAAGAAATGCTCGGTTCGGCCCATTAGTTTCATACAACCGAATGAACTCGCGCTTATCAATGCCTTAAGAGCGGCCACGCCAGAATGCAGCAAAACCTACAAGACAAAGAGTATAAATTGCGGTGAGTTGATGGTGTTGGTGGTGGTCGTCCCCACACGAACGCACGCACACCGAGCCGGGGACGGAGGAGCCAAGGGGGAGGGCTGTCCTGCCCCATAGACCGGGCGCAGGCGCGTCGGCAAGAGGAGGAGAGAGAGGGTTGTTGGTTTGCGAAACTACGAAAGAGGAGCAGGAGGGGATGCTAGGTGCACCACCAGCAGCAGCGCAGGCGCTTTGGGTACGGTGGTGTGAGGAAAGAGAGGGACTGCTGGTGGTGTTCAGCACCGGAGCAGTGTGTCAGTGGGGTACGGGCCACCCGTCGTAGTACCTAGCAGCTGCCGCGCCGTAACTTTGTCGCATTTTAAATCCTCGGTTCGAGCAGCGAGCCTTGTCATCTCGGTAAAAGTCCAGCCGCCCCCCCTGCCCCTAAATTCGCGAGCGACAAGGCCCATATTCCCCTTTTTATAACTATCTCTCTCCCTCTCTCAAGTTTGAGTCAAGGTGGTTGTACCGCTGCAACCTTTGAAAAACCCAAATCAGTGAAACTACGGTGTGCGAGCAACCAAGAGAAGAGAACAGTGCAGCGGGGTGAGCGAGGTGGTGGTACCACGACCACCACCAGCCGAATGACCACTACCAGCGGCACCTCCTGCTGGAGCGAGGTAAACATGCTGTCCCAAAGCGAGTTTTATGCTCTCTTCGTCCACTACACCTTCGTCTAGCGATCCAGCGGGAGTTTGTCCAGAAAGTTATCCAAAGCTCGCGTGCCCGCAGCCGCCGCCCAGAGGATGATCGCGTCGGAGCGCAGTGCAGCGTTTCGCTGCTGAAACCAAGGGGACCAGTAGGTGAAAAAAAAAAAAGAACCGGCCTACCTAGTGAAACTGTCATAAGATTCGAAAATAAAGTTTCCATGAAACGTCGCAAGTGATAGTGCTAGGAGCTTTGGTGCGTCGGGAGAAGGGAACAGTCGATCGTCGTCGGGCCCGATATGTCGTCGCGACCGCCGTCGTGGACGACGAGGTGGAGGAGAAAGAGGACGACGACGATACGGATGGACTGCTGGTCGGGACGTTAGTGCATTTGGGTTATGCGGACCAGGAAGACGATGAACGTTCTCGATTGTTGTTACAGTCAGCATCAGCAGGACGAGTGAGTGCAGCTAGTGTGCAATTTTACTGCAGCGGAATTCATCGTGCGCGCGCGCGCGCGCAATACCTCAACCGCCCGTGAGCCGTGTGTCTCTACTACTCGCGTCTGTGTGCATTGGCAAAACACCAGCACACCACCAAAGCAAAGCTTACCCCTCGCTGCAATCTTAGAAAACAAAAAAAACAAAAAAACAAAAAAGTAGATAACAACAAAAGAAAAAAATTAGTAAATAACAACAGTGTCTCGTACGTCTATGTATGTTGCTACATGTTATTACACACTTCCGTATACAGAGCCTGTCGCTGCCGAATAATTTATAATAATTCATAATAATAATAATAAAAATAATAGTTATTTAAATATTAATAATAATAATAATAGCCATTAAGAAGAGAATTTGTTATAAAGTATAAAAAAAAAAAGGTGCTCCAAGTGTGAGTGTACAGCAGTTTATGTGTGTTAGTGTGTTAGCCGTGTGCGGCAGCAGTCTCAAGAAGCAGCAGCAGCAGCAGCAGCAGCCGAAGAGGAAGAAAGACCAATTTAATTCGACTCGTAATCATCTGCGTTTATCCTCGTTCTCCTTAAGTCGCTTCGACCCCCTTTTTATTACCTCAAAAGTTGTGTACGCATGTTTTGATTTTTTTTACTCGGATTTTCGTCGTCGTTACAGTGCCTGGTTAATACATAAGTTTAAATTTAAAATAAAAAAAAATAAATATAAAGTAATAATTTTTAAATAAATAAATAAATAAAAAATAATCTCTTTGTACATCACCGCACCACCCACGTTGCGTACGACAACGTTGTACCAGCAGAAAGAAACAAGAAGAATAAGAGAAAATAGTGTGTATTTTGTGTGAGTGACGCAGGGAAGAAGAAGAAGAAAAAAAAAAAAGTGAAGCAGTCGGTCCCTGGTCGACGCATGTGGAGTTTCGGTCCGAGCTTCAAGGTCCTTGGTCCTTGCGTCGACGAAGATAACAAGGGTCCCCCGTTGTTGCCTCCGTTGCCACCGCCGCCGCCGCCTCCATTACCACCGACCACGTAAGTTCAACGTTGTTTTAAACGTCGGAGTGCGTGTGACTCGAATGAATGAACAACTTATCCGGCTTTTACAGTCATTCGATACGCTACTAGGGAATAAAACAGTCTATTAATATATGGTTTGAGAATAAATAAAAATCCATTTGCATTCAAGTGTTGCTAAGGTTTCGTCATCGTCCTGGATAGTTTAGCTTTCGTTCAAAACAACTTTTCTCAAAATGATAAATTCGTTAATTTTTGAAAATTCAGTTATTATTAACTAACAATGCAAAGTTAAAATTACTAAATTCATTCATTTTAAAATGGCTTTCGAAGAATGAGCAGCTCTAATTCTAAGGGAGATTTTGCAACTACTCAAACCTGGTTTAAGGACTTAATAACAAAAAGAGTCATTTCTAAGTCGGAAGTACGTGTGTACTCATTTTTAGAGCATAAAAAAAGCCATCTGGTATTGAATTATTAAATATTTTATTATTTAATAATTTATAATATAAATGATAATAGCGAAATAAGTGATTTGTAGTATTTTTTTTTGAATTACCTTTTTTTATTTAATTTTCTTTGAAACTTATAAAGTATTTATTTTTAAATTTTATTTGAATTTTATTTAAATTTTAACTTGAATTTTTGATCAGATTAAGCATTCGTAAGTACTCGTTTAATACGCTAGATAACCTCAGAATAAGAACTGCGCTTTTATGGTTGAAATTTCAGTTCTATCAGTAAAAAAAATTTCCAAAGCGAATGATATCGTGAAACCAACATTAAAACAACCACGTTGATACAACGCATCACAACGCCGTCGATAAAATAATATTTCCGAAACAATAAAAGTATTTTCACGTATAATTTCGTTTAAAACGCGAGTTGTCAATTGAAATTTATAATTCTATGTTATTTAGCTTCAATTTGAAAGCTGCTACGTTTTGATAACGTTTTTACTATATTCTTTAGGTGCGTGCAAGTATTGCATGTAGGTCATCCTTCTTCGATATTACATTATAATCTATCTACTGCTTTTGCTGACACATTTGACACAAAAAATTTTTTTTTTTATTGAAAAATAAATTATTTGATATTTCTATTTTAATATAATTTTCAATCATTTTTTTAAAAATCAATCTTTGACCGACCTAAATTTATTTTTAGTTTTTGAAGGTCTTACAAAGAATAGTATCTACCGTTTCATTCGAAAAAACAGCTGTGAAAATAAATTTTATTGGTGTAAATTTTTACTTCAATAGTAATACTCGTATGCGTTTAAGGCTTCAAAATATTTATTGTTGTATTATAGTTTGAATCGTGGAATCCTTCTTTTTTGGAGTTATTTTGAACAAGTATTTCTATCTCAAAGTTCATTGCACTCGAGAGTTTTAAAAAACTTCAAACAAAATTTTGTTTTGTTTTTGTTTTTTTTCGTTTTGTTAATCAATTAGTAATTGTTTTCCGTTAATAGGATTGCACATTTTTAAAATAAAAAATTGTTAGACATAAACTTTTTTTTAAAGTATTAATATGTAAATTGACGTCGTTAAAAAGTATACCATGAATTTACGTAACTACTGTGGTTTATGAAATAGGGTAAGTTTTAGCTACATCAGTCAATCGATATCGCTCATTTATTGAATTTTTTTAATCATTAAAAATTCCAACGATATCAGTATATAGGTAAATGAAAAGTAATTACTTAGACGATTGAGAATTTGCCCTTCTTCTACTTCATTACTCCACAGTGCTTTTAATCAAACCTTGAATAATCGATACGAATAGATAAATCATTTCACAACCTAAGCAATACGTCTATTTATGTGAATGCAAAATACTTCGTCAATACTGTTTATTTATTCTGATTCAATATTAGATGGATAAACACGTGTGATTCAAATAAAAAAATTTAAACTCTCGTTACTTTGTTCTATTCAAAACTATGTACAAAAAACATCAATATTGAAAATAAGTATCACTTAAAACTTTTTCATCGTCTTATTTTATTATATATTGAGAGTCGAATTACTTTTATTAGAATTTATATCACGCGTACCAATCTTCTGGGTTAAATTAAAATTTATTTCAAAAAATCATGATTATTTTCCCGAGCTGAATTTCAACCAATAGGAACGCCGCATTTGACATTTGGCGGAGGGGTGTGGGTAAAATTATTACGATAATTTTTCGGTTATTTCCATTTAGTCGCATGGCAACTTGAATTGTTAGACTTGTTCAATTCAACTTTTGGGTTGGATAGATCCGAGTCACTGCGGCGTATACCTATATATATGCTCGTATATATGAGTATTCATAGGTATATTCATAGTAAACAAATGGTAATAGACCTATAACCGCAAAAATGTAAAATACAGCATTTCTATGGGTTGAAATTCAGCTGGGGAAAATAATCCAGCCGAATACCCCTCGTACTTCAAAATTTTAGATTTTTAGATAATTTTCCTCCAGTTTTTTTGCACAGCAACTCGCGGGGCAAGTTTGACAAAAAAAAGATTTTTAAATTGTCAAACTTGCCCCCTCGTTTCTGTGCAACAAAACACAGTCGGAAAATTATCGACAATTTTGAAGCACTAGGGGTATTACGACTGATAATTTTCATTTGAGATAGTTTATACAAAATACAGCAAATTATAATACAGTTGACGTTTTTTATTCTTATGGAATATTAAAAAAAAATATACACTCAACAAAACTGTAAAGTATGTATGAAAAACCACTGTGGAAAAGCAGGTTAAGCATTCATGATCAGAAAATAGTTCCACTATTTCCAAGGCTGAACAATTTTTTTCAAAAAATAATTTTTACTGTATTAAAGTATTTAAATTTTTTAAAAGTACTTCAATTACACTGATTTAAGAAATCGTACAATTGAACAGTCTAGAGAGAGGAAAAAGTATATTAGTTAAAGTATTTAATTAAAATTTAAAAAAAATTAAAAATTAATTTAGCTGTATACTATTGTAAATTGACTTAGGATTATTTTATATTTGCAATAATTAAAATCATTCATGATATAAAGAATATTAATTTATGTATGTATGCAGTAAGTAATTTAAATTTAATAAATAATTTCCGCGTAGAAGTAGCGTGTAGCTTTATTCATTTTTTTCTTTTTCATTACTTTAGTTGTACGATATTCAAGATAAAAACTTTTTCTATATAAAGAGTTTCGTTTTTTTTTTTTTATTATCATAAATGAAAGAAATCTAGCCCTACAACAAACGATAACAAGATATCTTGCAGTCATTTTTTATTACCAAATTTTTGTTACATCATCTATTTTTTTAAAAATAATTAAAATTCTCTTTATTTTATAAAAGCTATAGATATCGTACCTTATCTTTTCCACTAATAAGATTATGAAGAGAAGATAATGCAAATTTGAGAGATTTTATTCTATATTATTAGAATTCAAAAGAATAAAGCCTTTGTGCTGATGAATTAAAGTTTTCAAGAATTCTTTAAAAAATGATTAAATCCTTTTTTCAAGACCATTACATTTAAAATAATATTAAATGCTTTTGTAAAAATCAAATATGAAATTTTAGCTCTTATAATCATCATTGACTGATCATTATATAAGTTTTTAGAGATGAAAAGATCAAACGCGTAAAAAACGTAGTCTTACACGTTTTTCGGTGCACAATGAGGTCAGAAAAAAAGTGTCTTCTTGCAGGACGCTGTAAGCATTAGTAAGTAATTTTTAAAATTAATTTTAATTTAGTAACTCGAGTGGTCACACAAAGTACATTTAATTCAAAAGTCACCTGACAAAAAAAAATACAATTCTTTTCTTGATCTAAAAGGACATTTTAGTTAGCGTATTGGAAAAATCGCGGAGACCACAAGTTAATTGTCAATGTAGTTCTCAATCATCTCTACAGCAGTCGGTTTTTCAAAAAAGGAGTATTTTCCGTTGATCACGGACGGTAGTCCACCCTGGACGAATTTCCGGGCATCCAGCCGAGCCTCATTTCCTCCTCGGAACCCCCAGTCCCACGTCCCAGCAGCCATATACGCGACAGCTGATCGTTATCGCCTCTCCCGACTCCCCATGCATGCAACACATGCGCCCCACTGTCTGACGTCCCTGAAGTTTCGCACACTTTCAAATACCCTGCACACGCGTTGTGTGAATTTATGCGCCGACCTCCCGCTGCTGCACTGTTACTATTATTTAATTAATTTTGTACCTTTTTGCACTAATGATCCTTGTGACATCCGGATTGAAACAACGTGGATAAATCTTCTCTTTATCAGAAAATCGATTGAGCCAATTTTCGTTTCCTTCTAATTTTTAAAGTTGTTTTTCGTACTTGGAAGAAAAATAAAGTTCACGTGGCCACTGTGGGTCAAAGTCTTTAAACGATGTTTATTTTGGTCTTTACGAAAGGATTTTAATAGTCTTTATCCTTGCGACATGATTATCTTATCATCGGTTTTATCGATCGGTATCAGTATACTTTTTTAGCGATTCCATGGTTTTACTGAAAATTAAACTAAGCACTCTTGATTTTTACCACATTGATTTTCTAGTTTGAATTCAAATTTACGTTGAAATATCGACACACACATTAAAACAGTAAGCTATTAAAAATTCTTACAGGTCTTTAGTCTCTGAGGTATTTATAGTCGCAAAGTAATCGTTTTTTAAAGTACCGAGCGGAAAACAGAACTCGTAGACTGGCATTATCAACACAGCAAAAACTTTGGCTCTAGTTTAAAATTTAAAAATTTTTAAATAAGTAAGCTCTAATCGTAACCATAGAAAAGTAACCATATTGATTCGTAAACTTATTCCAATTGGACGTTATTATTATATCTTTAAAAAACCCAAATTATTTTAACTAATTTATAAAATTTAAAAATAAAATAAGGTTCATCGAATGAAAGTTTAAAAACACAAATAAAAAAGCTAACGGTTAATGAGAAAACTGCAAATTTGATGTAATAAATAAAAAAAAAATGAAAAATTAAAAATATTCATTAGTTGAAAGTTGAAAAAAAAAAAGGAGTCATAAGGGTTAAACTTCCGAGAGCGCAAGCAAGCTGACAAATTTCGCAGCTAATCCACTTAAAAACGTAATATTTCAGGGGAAAAGTAAGTGGCTGTAAAATGTCGCTGCGCCAGCCAATAAATTCAGCCCCTCCTGCAGCTGCAGGGCTGCAGCTCCAGAGCGCGCGCGCGTTTGCGCGTTAATTACGTTCCGCATGCTTCGCTCCCGCGCTACCACGTCATCATAGTTGTGTTCTCAAAATCGGTCCAGCTAATGAACAAATACAAACGTAAATCTGATACTTTAATTTTCAATATCAAACAGTTAAATTTTTTTTTTTTTTTCTTAAACGTGAAAAAAAATTTTTTTATCAATTTTTATCGTATAACTAAAAAAAAAAAAAAAATGTATAAGGTGCATAAACTTTTATACAAACAACTTTTCAATAATTTTAAAATCATTATATTATTGAAAAGTGACGCGAATATTTCAATTAAATTACAAATCTTAATGAATCGGACGAAGGCTTAAAAACCTCCACAATTACACTAAATTTAATGAGAATAGTTTTAATTTTGGAAAATAAATTAGAAGATTAAGTGACGGGGCATGACCTCATTCTGTAGTTAGTATTAAGTTGATTACCCGAACGTTTATAAACCAACTTTTCATTTATTTTTAAATTAATTACAAAAATTTGATATATGTTTTTTACGCGAACGGAGTCTCTAGATCTTTAATAATTCAATTGAATAATAAAACTCTGATTTTATAAAAATTTTTCCCAAGTTCTTTTTCATTTTATTTTCCAAAAAAATCTGTTTCTCAACTTCATCATTTTTCTACTCGTCCAGCACATTTTTTTCCTTTTTTTTTTTTTTTGTACATACTTTAGAAGCCTAAAAAAAAAAAATAATAATAAATAAGGCGTAAGGGATTCAACCGTCAGCATTTAACTTGTTTGCGGGGGCTGACGAATACATATATCTTATATATGGGGAAATAAGGTGTAGAATACGAATGAGCTGCTTCAGAAAAAATTTTCATATTTCCTCCTTTTCATCTTTTTTTCTTCTTATTCTTCCTTTTTTTTTGTCAAGGTACGAAATAAGAACATTAGCAAATATATCATCGTTTCCTCGTTTTGAAGGCACGAAAATCAAGGGAAAGACTTGATATACTGTTTAACTTCATGTAATTTCTTGTTTTATTGAATTTATTTTATTTTTTTTTAAGAATTTTAATTTTTTAACGCGCATAAAAAAAAAAATAAAAAATGACAAGGATTATATTTGGTTCTTGGATTCGCGGGGGATGCAAGCTTTGTGGTTTTTCATAAAACGCAAGAGTGTATGTCTGAAATTGTGGTATTAATTTCAACGATAAGTAACGTAAACGTCACGTCGTATTCAACGGTTCAAAATAGTTACCATTCGGTATACTAGGAAAATTAATTCTCCGAAATCGTTATTGAAAATAAAATTAATTTTTAATAATATTTAATTTTATTAATAAATAATTTATTTTAACAAGAGCTCAATTTGATAACACTATTTCAATAAATAAGGTAGCATTCTGTATGTGTTTTCAAATTAGATTCGAATCGATTCTTTGCAAAACAGATGTTTGACCCACAAATTACAAACTCTTAACATTTGATGCGCAATAGTTCGAATGTAACGGCTGAAAACGCGAAGTATAATTCGATAGTGTATACGTCAGTATCAAGATATCTACTACGATTAAATTTGATTGCTCTCATGATGCTACAAAAGTTGATTTAAAACGATGACACTTTATTTGAAAATAAAAGGCTTTTGTATTTAGTGATATTTATCTAAGCTAGACCTCGAGCTAGACCATCATTCATTAGTAAATGAAACAATTTTTTTTTTTTTTAAGTTTAAAAAACAACTTGAAAATCATAAAAAACTATGTACTAATAAAAAAACTTCAATTCAATTCATTAGTTTATTAATATAATAAAATATGGCCTTTATTACTTGATTATAAATTGAATTAAATTATTATTTAATGGCTGAAATATCAATGCATTTATTCAACATTGATTTATTTATCAATAAGCAGAATCTATAATTACAGTCTTGGATACTGAAAAAAGTATTTCCTGTTATTGATGTGACCAACAGACTCGCGTCGGTCACTGTTTTCTCTGATATTCATAACCAGATTTCACACGTCACTTTGTTTTGTGCCGTCAGAAGCGGTAACGCGATTTTATCGAACGGTACACACTCAGTGTTTTCGTCTACCTAAACCTTTTATGATCTAGTAGTCTTTGCCTTTGAGGTGTACAAAAACACTTATACTCAATATATGTTTTGCTTATTTACACTCGTTATGCTTCTGATATATTATTTTTTTTTACATTTCGAGTACATTTTTTTAAGTCAATAAAGTTTCAAAATTCTTCGTACGAAATATATAATGTATACTTGTATATTTTCTCAATACCATGAACAGCTTTTATACTATGCTTTTTAGACATTCAGAATAAATCATACTTGAGTAACTGTGTAAGATACATTTACAGAGTGGAATAACAGAAATAATACACTGCTTTGAAGAAGTAAAATAAAGAATTATTTTATTTTTAACTTGTCAGTGCTACGCGACTGGATAAAGTTCTTATTAACTTCCAGTTGTAAACATTTTTATTTAAAATATCATTTTAGAGTTCTTATGAAAATCCTGTTTTAAAGGAGGCATTAAATTTTAAAAATCATAGGATAATTTTGATACGCTTATGCAACGTACAGTTAATGCATAGTAAAATTTTGCACAAGAAATGCATTTTGTTGGTTGGTTGTATATTTTTTATTAAATATTTTTGAAATTTTCACTGATCTCAAGCAAATGTTTATTACCGAATATTATACGATTTTGAATGTAAAATAATTAAAAAAATGCGTGTTATAAGAATAAAAACTAACCTTTTTTTTAGAAAGTATGAATCAACTCATCTGCAGATTTCACCAGGAATACATAGAATTCAGCGTTTTGTTACGAAAATATACAACAAAAGATTTTAATTGGATTTAAAAAAATTTCAACCACATTAGTAAACTTTTTGTTTTTGTAAAAGAGTACGAGCACCCAAACTAAAATGTCAGCAGCTCTTTAAGTATCGAGTGGCCGGGTCACCCACCGCGGTGCTGAGAAGGAGTACAGCTCAAGCTTGAGCCAGACGAGAAGCGCACTTGAAGCCTCTCCTATTCTTCTGTCCCTTGTCTCTCCCCCAACTGATTGATCGTTTGTTTTTGTTTACTTTGTTACAGCAGTTTGAATACATCAATGCTCTTTTTGGAAGTAGCATTTTTCTTCGATTTTTTTAAAAGTCTCTTTTCATCCATTGGCATTCTTTCAAAGGCAGCTTGAGGATAAAAATCCAATTTTTTGAATTAAATATTTAATGACTATGAATTTTCTTGATGACTCAAAATCTTCATTTCATTATTCCACAAAACTTGATTAAATTTTTATAACCGTGTTTTAGGTCAACCATCTAATATAAGTAAATAAAGTCAAAGTATGGTCAGACATCAACGTTTTTATCTTTTGTCCAATCTTAGGGAGATATTTCTCGTCGTGTATTTTCGTCGTACACAATTTTTTACAGACGAAAACAAAATTTTTCATTTTTTCTCCTTTTCATTCTTCTTGAAAAAAAAAAATTCACATAAAATTTGCCGAATCACGCCCAAGTCATGAGAGTGTCAGAAAAGTACAAAAGTATTTCATCTATAGTATAAGGGATGGTACGTGAAACAAAGCCGACTACCGACTGCTGTCGTAACTAGCCAATTCACTCTATATGTAGTCTGTCTCCATCTTTTTTTTTTTTTTCTTTTTTTATCCTACCTCCTGGTATGAATTTTATTTGAAGACCGTGAACACGACTCATTCAGTTTGCCCCGTACGTTGCGAATCGCATTTGCAAGCTGATAGCGTTTTTACTTTGTATTAGCATAAAACATACTGGTTTTCGAATTAAACCATAAAATTTAAAATAATATTAAATTCCTTATTTAAACTAAAAATGATTAGTTTATTTAAAAATTCAAAAGTTTGAATAATATTACTAAGCGAGATATAAAATATCTTTTGAATTGAATATTTATTTGCTTATAGGAACTAGAAAATGGTTTCTCTTATGAATGCACAACAGGAAATATTTTGCAGGATTTGCATGTATGCTTTATTCAGATATTTATGCAGCGGTTACAAATTGTCTCCAGTTGAAAAAAAAAAAAAAAATTGTCTTTCGAATTGAAAAAAATTTGGTACATTAACACTTTGAAAAAATCTTTTAATTAATATAGTCTTTTTAATCAAATAAAAATATTAAAAATTTAAATTGGTAGTTTCTTCGCAAAATTGCAGCCTTGAACTGGAAAATAAGCTCTGGAAGTGTTTAAATGTTTTATAGAAGGAACCTATTTTCTGAATAACGTTACAACTACTACATAGTTTTACGTTCAGCTTTTATGACAATATATCTTGACGTATTTTAAATATTACTGACTTGACGCCTTCCAAGCCTAAAAAGAAAATAATGAAAATTTATCGACCGAGAACTTTGAAATAAAGTTGGAACTTCAGGACGTATAATAATGACATATTGACTATTTCAATAATTATATTCTTGGATAAGTTTCTAGCCACGAGTGCAATGTGATTAATTAGTTGTTTGACTTTAGTTCGTGTTTGTGATTTTTTTTTTTTTGAAGTAAATAAATACTGTCGCGTGTTTTTAATTGCAAGTTGCAGTGTTTGGGTACACACAAAAAAGTAATTATTTTTTTCTTTTTTTCTACACTTATTAGTTGCGAAACATCAGCCGTACCTTAAATATCGATTGATTCAACATCTAATTTGAACAAAAATTCCGCCTTGAAAAAGAAAAAATCCATAAAAGCAATAAATATTTCTCGAATGAGATACAAAGTTGATAACAATGTCAACGAAAAATTTGTCACTGAAGTAAAAAAAAAGGGGAAATTCCTGGAATATGTTTCCCATGAAAATTCCAAACGAGCAACTCATCCATCTAACGTAATCCTTTATAGAAATATATGTTTTAAGCCCGAATAAAAGCGTCAAAAAATCGATGTCAGTGATAGATCACTAGTCTGTCATCGCTATAAATATATCTTTTGAAAAAAAACCGGGGGGGGGGGGTTGGTAGGGTAGAATAAGTCGAAGGAGGTTTCGAGGAGGACGACACGCGCTAAGCAAGCAACCCTTTCACCTGCACCAGCCATGTAATTATATTGCACGCGCGGTGTGTCCTGTGCGTGTACGTGGGTTTCTCGATCGTCGCGAAGAGGTATAATGTTCATAGGAGAGTCACGGCGCGGCGGCGTTGAAAGAGGCCAGCCAGCTCCACCCCGTGGAAGTGCGCGCGCACCCAACCAACAGAGGGATGACCTTCCTTTAATCTGGGTTAGTAGCCCATCTCTTTTCAAGCGGCTTTATGAATTTAGATTGACAGCGAGCGAGCTACTCCGCGGGTGTACCTGAGCCTAGACCAAATTTTACTTACCTTTCCCATGCCCCTTTTTTTTTTTCGTTTCGCGTTTGGGGGATCTAAGGATTTTTTTCATTTTCATTCAGAGGGTGCGTTAGCTCGAGCGTCAGCTTGACGTTACGTAAGGGTTACTGCACTGATCCACATTGAGGAAATCAGAATAAATTTGATGAATGAAACTCGACTCGTATCATTCTTTGTTTTTATTTTTTCAAAAATATTCAAGCTAGGCATAGTATTGATTTTTGAATAAAGAATCGAATCGTATTTTTGATACTTACAATTGGTTAAGGAATAAAAATAGTGCAAGCTTAAATTATTTAAATGTAGGAATAAATTGTATAAATAATAAGTAAAGGTAAAAGAGGCAAGTCTCGATCAATAAATCCGAAATAAGTGATCCGTCTGAGTATACACCAAGCTTTTTTCATCGTTTACCTATAGGAAAGGCAAGTTCACACCCTCCGGTAAAAGTCGTGAGTCTTTCGTCCCCTCTGGGTTTTGAACGATCGAATAGACGATTGAATACAGCTCACGCATAGCTATGATGAAAGCGATAGATATTGGTCGCTTTGGTCCCGTTTTCCTGCGGAAATCAATGCTGGCATTGATTAATCGACTATTACACTGTGCAAGCAAATTTCTCACTTCTTGCAATTTTATAGCTGTTACAATGCCCCACTGTAACGTTTCAAAAGTCTTCTCTTTTGATCAATATCAAGCTACCTATTGTTGCTATCGCCAACTTAATTACGACATGCGGTTGAGAATATATTTCCAGACATTTTTTTTATTTGTGGAATTAAAGAGATTACCTCATAATTTTTTTAAATGCTCTTTGATAGAAGCAAAATTTTTTCAAGATGAAGGTCTTCCCATAAATAGTTTATCAGATAAAAAAAAAAAAGTTGTTTTTGGAAAGTTTATAAAATTCATAGCTTGAAAGAAGTAATTTATTCAATTCTTCTCCATACAAGCTGTGATTAAACTATAGCCAGATCTACCCTACTAAAACGTAAATAATATTTATCCAATCTTGAGCTTCTCTTCCATTTCAAAGCTTTTTTAAATTTTTTTAATGTAGCACTTATTCTCTGATATTTTAAATTATGATTGAATATTTATTCTGCTCAATACAACTAAAAATAATGGTAATTTTCTTTAAAAATATCACCTGAAGAGTATAGGAGCTCTTTAAATTGTGGATAATCAATTTATACAAGTAATGCAATCGCAATTGATAAATATCATATTTATTTTTAGAAAAAATTCAAACTATACTTCGAGTGGATTTCAATTCAAAATTACACTGGGCTGATGCATCAACTTGCGTTAACTACGTCAACGCTGGTAATAACAAAAAAATTGTGCGCTCTCTTCCCCACAACTGTATAATATTATTTCTCATTCGTTTTGTATTGTTGCCATATTTTGGCAATATATTGTTGCCAAAATATGGCAACAATATAGTGATTAATCAGAGAGCAAAATCAGCATTGACTTTACCCAAATCACTTGAGTGATTCATAAGGGTTTGATTAAATTTTTGAGTAATATCAACTTCTTTTTCCAACTAAAAATCGAGGAACATAAATTACAATGCCTAAATTTTAAAAGTTACCAACTTACAGAAAATTGATTCTCAAGCATTGCGTGATGAATCCGAAATATGCAATTTACCAATGAATAATTCATCTTCATGCATTATATTTGACAAAAAGTTACTTCGACTAAACTTTTTTTAAAGTATGTTGCTTTGGAAGATACAAGTGAAATTTTTAACTGATCATTTGATTTTTTCTGCATTACTGACCAAACTCTGTGCGAATTGACACTTATAACTAACAAATTGGTACTTCACTTTTTTTTAAATCTCTATTACAAATGTCTGTAAAATTTGAAGTATTTTTATAGAAAAAATTTTTATAATATTTTTAATTTTTTGAAACAGTGTTAATAACAATTTCATCATCTTTTTCATTGAAATATTTCATTGTCACTATGAGTATTTGAAAGTTCTTGAGCTTATTCATTTCTCAATAATGCTGATATTTTTTTTATGCATTTCAAAAGCATTTAATTCATAATTTGAAGTATTAATTTTGAATACGTTGGCTAAATAAAGATATTCTGAGTTTTTTCTTTTCTTTTTTTTTTTTTTTTTTTTTCAACTAAAATAATAAATATACCATTTAAAAATATTGTTTTGAATTATTGAAATGCGGTACCAATAAATTATTAAAGATAGTAATAGTTAAAAAAATGCTCAGTCACAAAATACTAATAAATTAAAAAATCATAAGAACTAACGTATTAGAAGTAAATAATTCATATAAACATTTATTCATATACTAGGAATATTAAAAATAAAATGCCGCACCAGACTAGTAAAGACGTCGAGGAGGCCTAAACGATAAATTTTTTCCATCTCGCTAAATAAATCCGCACTTTCAATTTCCCAATAACCGTAAACAACAGCGCGTGCTGAGCCTGCAACAGAGCGCCCCCGAAATTGGTCCTGCACACCAGCTAGTTATCTCATGTACAGGTATACAGCTACATTAGACAAAGCTTGAAGCATAAATTCGTTTTAGCATCGTTTTACCTGCAACGCGCGCTCCCCTCTTTTGAATTGCTCTAATGAGGATCCGATCAGAAATTATTGCTCCCTTGACACCTACCGTTAAACGAAATCATGGCGTGCATGGGTTTACGGTTTTATTTGACAATTTTTTCTTTTATCCAAAGTTTTTTTTATCTGCAAATCCCTCACACCTTTTAAATTTTAAATTTTGTCATTTTTTAAATTTAGACTGAAAAAAAATCAATGATCGCACTATTTAGTTGAGGGAAATCAAATGTATCTAAATAGGTTTTTAATTCTGATTTTAGGATTGCAAGATCTTTCACTTATTTCTGCTTTCAATGTAAAAATATACTGAATTTCTCAGGATTACCTATTTTTCCAAATACTTATTATTTGGATAAGAAATAAAATATAATTTTTAATTCAACTTGTAGATTTGCCAAGGAAACGACTGGTGCATTTTAGATTCAAAACTCCACCTTCACTGCAACACCAACTTTCCATTTATGTGCATACTCAAATAGGGATAAAATTTAAATTAAAAAAAAAAATTCTCAAAATATCTTTAAAAAGTACTGAAAACAATTATGTTTCCCTCGCGTGAAAGAAAAACGAAATTATTTTTTTCATTTTTAGTAAAAACCTTGCGCGATTGAAAAACTTGGTGAGTTTCAAAAATTCAGACGTAAATTTACTTCTTCCACTCTTTTTCTCCTTTTTTTATCGTGCGCCACTGCAATTCTCTCCCTGGCTCTTTTATTTACCTCTGGGTATTCCTCTTCTCATTTTTTTTCATTTTTTATCTCGCCCTACAGCGCCGTGCGCACCGCTTGCGTACATATCTAATACTCACTGTGACTGCTACTCCAGAGTTACCTTACTCGATTTTTCCAACGCGATTGCTTGTTCCAATTTAATTTTTTGAGATTTTCTTCTATCTAAAAAAAAAAAAATTATCTTGTTTTTTTTTATGCTTGCCAATCTTGTCTGCGGATGAAGACGCATTACAAAGGAAGTTTCGACCACATATTATGCAAGAGACCCAAGCCAACCTACTCTAATCGTTTTACAATTTTCTCTGTTTACCTTGGAAAGATAACTGTTTTTTCGTAGCTTGACCCACACACGTCCCAATTCTAAATAACCTACCACCCCCTCGCCCACTGGCTCCCTTATTCGTCCAGGATGACCGAGTCTCAGGACTTCGGGCCTGTGTCAGAGGAAAACCCAGTGGGAAAAACAAGCTCTACCAGAAATGGATCAGTAAGGTAGTCAGCCGAAGTATCTTTACCAATAATTGTCCTCACAATCGACTTTTATTCCTCCAATTCGTACTTGCCATGATCATAGTCTTAAAATCTTTTTTTATTTTTAGATAAATTTAACAAACACTAATTATATTTAACAATATAATCACATTGAACCAATGTGCTGGAAAAAATTAATAAAATAGAAGCCCCTGTCGATATTTTAATTATTAACTGAACCAAAGCTGAACTCATTATAGACTTTGCGTAGGCGAGTTCAGTGAAAATTCGGTGAAAAAATTAGCTGAACCAAAGCATTATGGATATTGCATCAAACAGTCCAGTGTAAATTCTGTTAATAATCAGCTGAAATTTATTAACCCCAACTGAAGAATTAGCTAAGGCTCTTACCAGGGAAGTTCAGTTTCAATCAAAACGGCTTTTTGTAATAACCAATTCGGTAAAAAATACCAAAAGCATCCTATCTTACTAGAACCGCGTTAATTAGCTATGAAAAAGGAATTTTCCAGAAGTGCTAGAGTTGTAATTCTAACGCACAACCTCAAGATTGATAGTTGAAGGCTCTGAGCCACCGTGGCGCTAAAAAAAAATTTACCGAAGTAAAATATACTTACTTGGCTTAAAGGGAACGTTTCTTTTTCAAATGAAAAATACTTGTTTATAAATGATGCATGCGGTTAGAGTAGTGCATGGAATCTATTTTCTGCGTTTTGCACCACGCACGAGAAAAAAAAAGTAGAAACAGACGAATCAGGTCAGACCAACCTTTGATGTAAAAGATATACCGACAAGTTTAAATGCATTTTTCACCTTTAACGTCGCTTAAGCTAATTGGATTCTTCTTCAATTTCATGCCATCGAAGTTCTACAAAAGCGTGTTAACAGGAATTAGTTGAGGCTTGCCGTTGTACTCGTCTACTTTAACCAATTTACAATAAATATCAAACGTGAACCACTTTTACAACAATTTCTAAATTTCAAAAAAAGCTTTTCCCTCGCAAAAATTCCAATATTCAAAAAAAAAATCCAAAATTCAGGCGGTGGAATTAACGAAACGCTGCGATAGACAACTCGTGTTCTCGGTGTTTTGGTATTCTGATCTCAGATTTTCAAACTGGCTTCATTAAACCTTTCACCACCGGTTTGTTACCGCTTCGTAGAATATGTAGTTTTCATGATTATTCTACTGCGAATAATCGTTGAAAAACGTTTTTATTGTTGAAGTTGTTTTTGTTTTTTCTCTATCTACGTAACTAAACATTGTAATAGAAGTGCAGTGAAATATGAACAATTGCTTTTTTCAATTTTTCACTCTACAAGTAGATTAAAATTTAATTATTGACAGAAACGACAAAAAAAAAAGAAAAAAAAAAATTGAAAGATTAAATTTTCATCAGTATTTCGAATAGGTACAAAGGTTTATTGGGTGACGTAAAAAGTTGTTATTTCGAAGCTAGCGCTGTGTCTCGAGTATTTATTTATAACGACAGTTGACGAAACCGAAGTGACCCTAAGAAGACTTATCAAGACCCACAAAATTATAAAAAGCTCGAAGTTAAGAAATCGATGATTTTCGACCTTCATTACCAAAATAACATAATCGAGTATTTTGAAAGTGTACATTGTACAGAACTAATTTAATGGATAAAAGGATTACCGCTGGAGTAGTGTGAATTGTTAGAGAAGAGGGCTTGGGGTTGATACAACTAAATTAATTTTTCTATAAATTGCTATCCTCGAGACAGAAAAAAAAAAGTTTACTCGGAGGGTGGCTAAAAAAAGTTGGGGCTAGGTTGGTGATCCGTTGGCGTTTGAAAACAATATCCAGCCGAAAAGTCGAAAAGATATCCGAAAATCCTTTCGACGATTCCCAACTTCTTCCGAAGCAGCAGCAGCGGCGGTGGTAGCAGCAGCATACTAGTCTAGAGCTTCTGGTGGTGGTGGTGAGGCGGGTGGGCGGGTGGTAGTGGCGGCGCGGCTGTATCGATTCCGGCGGCTGTGGCAGCGCCGCACCGCGTCGCCGACTACTGCAACCTGGTTTTTCGACCGTGCGTGACACGGGGTCACCCGAGAACCGACGCCGCTGCTTTCTTTCTTTCTTTCTTCTTCTTTCTCTTTTTCGTCCCACCTCCTACTTCTTCCATCAGCCTTATTTCTACTAATTTCTTTCTTTCTTTTTTTTTTTTCGAATTTTAGTTTCCCGCCACCCTGCGAATTAAGACACTTTACTTATTTTCAATTTTCGAAAGTGGGACTGCTGCCGGCGCGGCGCGCGTATTGGGTTCAAGGAGAACAATGTTTTTCTCTAGCGTTTACGGTTGCCCGCGGTTAACGTACCGTGCGATCCTTGCGAAACCTTTATTTTTCTATCGAGCTTTCGAGCGACAACATAAACACATTCGTGGAACACACTCTTTTATCATTCCTTATAATTAGTTCACTTCTAAGGTCGGTTTATAATTCTTTTAAATTGAATATTCAATAGACAAATCGGAAAAACTATTCTCGATTTTACAACTAATTTCGCATTTAACAACGAGATCGTGACGAAATAAGTCATTTAAAATTTATCATCGCGTATCGATCACCCAGTATTTATAGAAACCGTTTATATGTGCTTCAACTCCTTTTTTTCCGTTCACAGTATAATAAAAGTTGAGAAATAAATACTTAAGTTGAATATATTTTTGCACGGTATAAGATTATTTGGAAGCGTGAAGGATTATCGAAGCGATTTATGTTATATTGGCTCTTGAATTTGCGATTTCCTGGGGGATAGATTGCGGGAACTTTGATAGTAAGGTGAAACCATCGAAACCTTATATCCATCGCTATTGGGATTTTAATAGGAGTCAAACTCGACTCCTTAGCCTAAGTGGGATTCACAAGACGCATGTGTGGAATTTATTAATCTCTGGACTTTTTTTACGTAATTGCAAAACATTGCGACAATTTAATTAACGCGAACCATCTTTCATGAACGCACTTTTTGTTTACCTTAAAATTCAAAAAAAAAATATGTGGCAGCGACACCCCTTATTATTCCCCGAATGAATATTCATTATGTAAATAGGGTGCTCAACCGCAAAGCGCGTTACAAAATTTTCAGCTCATTATAATGCCATCATCCGCCGTAAATTTTTTTTTTTTTGTTTTCCAACCACTGAGAATATTAATTTGGATTATTAAAAAGACGCAATGAAAAAGAATCGAAGAGTGGTAGAGGATGGAAAAAAAAGGGTCGTGATGTACTGAACCTTGTCCTCAATTATCAGAGGCGGGTCGGACTGATGCGATGTATACACCCTGAGCCGACGAAGGTCAATGTACTTCCGAGCGGTCACCACCGAGCGTGAAACGGGAAATGGAAGTTTAACGAGGAACGGAGCTGGAGGAGGTGAAGAAGAGCTCCACTCCCACCCCTGCCCGACCCCCGGTCGGTCTCCCGCAGGGCGGCCGTCGAGCCGATAGTCATCGTTTATCGCATGTCCGTCATTTCGTTTCGGTCGCTTTCGTTTCCCTTTTTTTTTTTTTTTTACTATTCCGATACACCACATCACACCCATTTCGGACTTCTGTCATAACGATTGGACGACGTTCGACGAAATTTGAACAAAGAAGGTTGAAATTTCAAAATTAGGTATAAAAATATGGAACAGTAGTTTGAAAAAAAAAGTAATTGTCTTGAAGAGAGAGTACGTATGTTTGTACGTTTAATGGTATAATTAACATTTTGGTTTCAGTAATCCGTCCCGCAATAAATGTCTGCATTGCGTGCTTAGGATATTGTCCTGTTTTATGACAGTAATAAAATGTCCTTAAATGCGGTTGAATCGACTCCAACTGTGTTCGGTTATAGCTGTTACGAACTCGTTATTCACGGGCGACATCAAGAATTCGGTTACTGGCAGGGGCTACTTGTTTATGCTATTTGTACCCTAATTATTAGTTGTGCTACCTAAAAAAAGTTTTTTTTTTTTTTCAAAATAGAGGAAAAATATATTTTCTGAAAGTTTATTTTAGAACAAGCCATTCAACCAATAGTTCTTTTTCTCAAAATTCCTAAATGAATAGTTATGAATAAATTCTAAATAATTTTATGAAATCTGGTTTGTTTAAGAAACTATGTTTATTTTAATTGAAACGAACTTGTATTTACCAAAACAAATATACTTCTCGGTCGATATTAATATTTGTTTTTGGTAAGAAACTAATTAAAGTATAAGTATAAAGAGAATTTGAAAAAATAAACAGCGCTTCAGATAGAGATTTAATAATTTGAAAAGAGAATAGAATATGTTCATTATGTCTGACTAAAATCGCTTTTTACCACTAAATTGGGTTCACAAGAGTCGCGCTGTAAAATAAATCATCAAAAGATAATGAAAACAAAATCAATTACTCCACTTAAAGACAACGTAAAATACTCGAATTGGTCGTACAATGGTAGCCACTATGACCTATTCTCTCTTACCGCATAAAACCGGACAAAAGCGCAAATAGCCTGCATTGCATGCTAGAGCCCAGAACTTCATACAACGCTTCTCAGTGGAAAACTTCAAAAGCCATTATGAACCCGTAGCCACTTGTGTCCATGAGCACAGTGGGTGAATGAAAAAAGGCAAAATGAGCATTGTTTTTGTTCTTTGACGGGTTTTTTTTTTTTTTCGTACACAAGACTAGCTGAGAGAAAAGAAAAGCGGCATTGATGGTTTAAAAAAGTATTTACAAAAGACTGCGAAAAGAAGCGCAGGTTATCTTTTTCGGATGAGCTCACTTGTTTGATTCAAATTTTATGACTGTTTTGAGATAAAATATTGTAAGCATTCAATGTATTGGTTTTTTCTTTTTTCTCTTATTTGCATGTTTACATGCTCATGTTGAATAAAAAGTAAATATTTTTAAACTTATTTGGATTAAAATTTATTTACTTTATTTTTAAACAAATAAATAAATATAAATCAAAACTTTAAAATTGACTGTGAAGCTAAAAATTCAAAGGGAAAAAATATTTACCCCTGGCCGCTGAGTAATGGATTCAATAAATTTTGTTGGAAGTAAAATTTAATGGAGAACAATGTTGTTTAATATGAATAAAAAATTCAGGATAAAATTCCAAACTGAAAAGCAGTGGAGAGAGGGAGGGAGAGTCAAAGGCAAAGAATAAGTGCTTATTCATGAAAAAGCTTAGACTTACAAACTGCTTTTTAATAGTACAAGATATAAAAACATTCACCGACGAAGTATCAAATTTCTTTTATAAAAAAGATGAAATCCATTTAAACTCCCTGGAACATTGGTTTAATTTTATTTCGAGTGTACGGAAAATCCAAAGCTAATTTCAGAATAGATCCTCTCCTGGTTGATCCTCTCTTTTGAATCCGGGGATTTTTTTTTTTTTTCGAAAAACTCGATTAAGAGAAAAAAAGAACCTGGTGCGCTGCTGTACGTGCATACGCCCACAAAGGGGAACAGCGAAAGAAATAAAGAAATGAATAAAAGTAGGCTACTATGGCGTTGCGCGGTCGAGGCTTGTTTCCGAGAAACGTTTAGCCTACACACCAAGTCGTCGGTGCAGCACAATAGGCACTCGCATGTCTCGCATGCACATGCCCATTAACCCGCTGTGTGGGGGTGCAGCGCCAGGCCAACTCTGAGCCGCTCATTCGACTGATATTCGTTATTGATCCCATAGTAAATTCGTCCTTGAACCTTAAAAAGCTTGGGTTTCGTTTTTACATAGGACAGCGTGGGGGAGAAAAACTAAGCGGGCGCGTTCAAGGGGAAAACAAAGAGGATCAACAATGCTTGATTTTGATTTGCTCCCCATTTATTCTCGTTTGTTTTCCTTGATTGAGTTTTTATTTATTTTCAAATTAACTTTTGATTGAATTCCGAACGTTACGTAGACAAGTACAGCTTGGTGGTAGTTAATTAGGACGATGTACAAGCGTACAATTGTTACAACTAAAATCAGGTTAATAACCAACGAGCCGAGGGTAGAGTTTGAACTACATAGGGTCGGGTCTTTTTTTTATTCACAATTCGGTCTCGAAGGATTTTCAGCGCAGAAAGAAGAGAAAAGAAAATCGCAGCGAAACGAGGATTCAACTTTGACAATCGCTCCACGTATTCAGCCAGGAAGATAAGAAAATCATTGGGAGTCGTCGAGCCAGCTGAAACTAGGATTTCGAGCTCGAGCTGCTGACCCTGTAGTAGAGGTGGGTGGCGGTGGGGGCTACGTGCACTGCTGCCCGTGCTCGTTAAATATGCATTGTTGCGGAGACGACCACCGAACCTACCGATAGCTTACATTATTTCTGCGCTCAACCCCGCAGCTGGGTACCTCGGATCGATTCAATATTTATATTTTGATAGTTTCGCACCCTTATTTCGTTTTTTTTTTTTTTTTTTTTTTTTTTTAAATCCACTCGCGTATTTTTGATTATTATATTAGGAAGAGAATTTTTTAAGCTATCAACCTTGAAAAATCAAAAAAAATTTTCGTAAAAAATGATCGAAGTTGTTGGGTAGACGGAGAGAGAGTCAGGGTTAAATTCCGCTGGCTCGCTGTCGATTAACCGTAATCACCAGTACACTAATTTATACAGCAACAGCCGTTCATTTGCACCTAAATGGACAAGTATAAATAGAACTGCGTCATTGAGCACTGAACAACGAAAATGTGGGTTTTTTTTTTTTTAAATCTGTATAATTAGTTAATTAGCTTTTCACTCCAATCGTTCTTTTTAATAATAATAATAACACTTGAGAGTACATAAAAATTTTACTTCCGTGTCCACTTTTTATTGACCCATACTCGAAGATATTTATTTAAAATATTTTCAATATACTCAGAGAGGGAGTCAACATACTTGCTTTATTCAACGTAAAACCAATACGGCCTATGAAAAAAGTAACTTTACATTTCCCCGATAGTAGGTACGCGTATTCCATTCGAGACAAGCTCATATTTACTTTAAAACTCGGGCGCCGCACGCGTTACGCTGAACTGGCCGTGCCGAATTCGGGTCGGCGAGCGAAAACTTTTTTTACGGCATTAATTTTCGATCGCGCTTCGTTTGCCGAAAAGTTTTTAAAGACCGAGCCGAATATTCTCGAGGGAGGAGGAGTGTTACGGAAATTTTTAACTCCCATACACGATATTAAATTATTCCTCTGTTTGCGATGTATGAAAAAAAGTATCGTCGTTTGAGAGTAACTGTATCTTATGTACTTTCTGTTAAGTTTGTGTTTGAGCTTGTTGAGCTTCCCTATTGGATAAAGTTCGAGAGGCTGAAAAACAATCTGGTAAGTTTCGTCCAGCTGTTTCAAAACAATAAAACTAATTGATTTCCTTTCCTTTTTTTCTATTATTCTCTTTGTATGAGTTTATTTTTTATTCAAAGAATGAATACGAGGTTTCCGACATAATGTATTCAATATACCAAGTACTAGCTTTTCACTCACAACAAGTAATAATAATTGTAAAAATTTTAAATTAGAAAAAAAAATTTAATTTTAAAAACACTAACAAGGAAAAAAATAAAAATTAATAGCTCTTGAGTAAAAAAGTCCGAAACGGTTTCAAAAATTCAAAGTAAAACCGATCCAAATGAAAGTAATATTTTACGATAAAACGCAATTTTCCAGACGAAAGTGTGGATCCAGTTGGTTTGATAAAAAAACAGTAAAAATTGTTTTTCTCTTTCTGGATATAAGTAAAATTTTTGTACTTTTGCCATAAAATCGGGGTTACTTATATATGTTTAGACCGAAACTGCGCAAACATCTATTGTGAAAATGGAAATTTTTCTTTTTACTTTTTTTTCGGTATCGATTCGAAGTGCCAGAGTATAGCGTCGTATCTGATATCCAACGCATGTTTATTCGTAAGATCAGAATACAAAACATCAATAAGTGCGATCCTCAAAGCGATACCCTTTTCAAAGGTTTCCTCGTGGCGATTGATTTAAATGTACAATATTTATATCAAAGTCATTATTTTTTTTTTCTCTGCTCCACAATTTATTATAATAACGAGTGAGTGTACCATTAAAGGGGAAAAAAATTGAAGCGTACACCAACGAGTCACGATACAAAAATTTAAAATAGAGGGGGTTCATTAAAAAAATAATGACTATGCGAGCTGGCAAAAGTATGATTCTAAGTTATCGAAAATGTGATTTTAGTAAGTACTGAGAAATATTTAATACAGGGTACACACGTACCCAACACCGAGTTACGCCTACGCGGTACGGTTCCTCGAACGACCGCCGCAGTTCGATAAATCAATCGCTGGAGCGCGCCTCGAATTCGACTCTTGAGAAACTCATTACGATCCCGCCGCGGCGTCCGATCCACATATATGTATACACTTAACTAATGCGCGCATTCATTTCGCCGTTCGATACCGCAGCCGAGTTTTATACCCTAACGTTCTCTTTGTTATTAAAACCTCTGATTTGAGAGCTTGCTTTAAGACATCTATCAGCTCGATTATTTTGATCAATACATATTATTGTTTTTTATATAGTCTTCGTTTATCTGATTTGATGCTAATGAACGATTTAGACAAGAGGTTCAAAATTTTTGATTGAAAAATTAAAACTACTAGATTGAGTTATGCGTTAGTTGAATTCGATGTAGCTTTAGACTTTTAATTTTATAAAATTATTACAACTACAAAGAGATGTATATTTTAGTATTTTTAAGTACAAAAAAAATTATAATGGAAATGGTGGTTTTTTTAAATATTACATAAAATAATTTCTACATTCTCATTTATTGTAAGTATAGAAAACAACTTAAAAATTTATCAAGTTTTTAATTTTCTCAATTACAACTAATAAGTGGGAAAAAAAGGAAACAGAAAAGAAAAATTGATTATGGGTAATTTTCGTTCTGATCCAGGAAATAAAATTGACCTTTGACTTATTGACTTATCAAGTGATGAAGGCGTTTGATAACGAGTGTTCTGACCCCAATTGGTGTAGCTCAGATAAGGATTTTTTGACTTTGACGGATACCAAAAATATTTTCAGCACCAAGAATTTCAGATAAAGGAAAAAAACCCTTTTTCCGAAAAAGGGTCGTTTTCTGAGTACATTGAGTGTGCTCAGGCGTACGTGAGGGTTTCATCTCAGGCAGGAGATATAATGACAAAGCCACATGAAAATAATCCTCGGACAAATGGACAGGCCAACTCGTATTTATTCTTTCTGAGGCCACCTGGTAGCCATGACAACATTTTTCCGCAACCGAACTCGGCATGCAGGCTCGTGACGTCCGGCTAAAAGTCGAGTATATGGATGCCACGACCACGCTTTGGGGATATATATATGTAGGTGTTGTTGTCATCGTGGAGCTGCAAGCGCACGCGTACCGCGTCTCTCTAGCTCTCGGCCACTTGAGCTTGCCTGATTACTTGCTCGCAAGCTTTTCCCTCTTGGAGCTTCACGTTTCCCATTTGAGTTTCGGCCGGGGGAGTATTAGCTTTCTTAATCCGTTTCCCCTCCTCCGCTCCTCACTCTCTTCCTCTCCTAATTTCTTTTTCATGGTAATTTCATTTACGCTTCCGGGAGGTTTTTTTTTTCTTACTACTCCAAAATCTTATCTCACTGCTGCTTTTTCAATTTTCACCCTCAACTCTTATTCACTAGAATTTTTTAATTAAAAGTACTTACTGGGTCACGTACTTTTTAATACTTTTCTACCTCCATCATTTTTTGTCTTCAATTTTGTTCGACTGAAGTGAAATTGTACTTGAAACGTTTGATTTTTTTGAATGACTGTGTTTTTTTTGTACGATAGCACTTTGAATAGGGAGAGAAAACTATTTTTTTGAATTATTGGATGAAATATGAACAAACAAAAAAATAGTAATTTATCATATCTAGTTTGTTATTACAATAACTATCAGTAATGATCTTGAGGGACACTTAAAATAAAATAAATGAATGAGTTGACTCGATGACAAGATATCATTTCAAAAAACAACTATTTTTCAAAAAAAAAAAAAAAAAACGTAAAAAGTAAGTTGGAAATGAATGGACATTAAATTAAATGAAACATGTCACATAAATAATCTTAGGGACAAATGGGTCGGACCAAAGAAAAATCAAATCAGATTTCGAAAACAAATCCATCTGGCTCTGTACCCCCTTGAATTTCCTTAATCCAACTAATTCGTAACTTTGATTACTAATACTACTATCAGTAACATCGATTGGAGTGGGGTCATGGAGTAAAAAGGGTCCGGAAACTTTTAGGGGATGTTGGAGTTTATTCAGGAAGAAAAATGACGCTTAAAAGCTAGGAAAAATTTTCGATTAATTGATTGTACGTGATACGGGAGGGGGAGCCTGGGAGGGATAACGACGTGATTTGATTTTGTTTTCTGGCCCTGGGCTTTGTGATACTGTCAACTCTCTTTCAATCGAGCGTCTAGATGCAAAAGGGAGGGATGCTTTTTTATCCCATGGATGAGATAAGGGTGGCTGGGGCTGTTTTTTTTTTTCTTTCTTTCCTCTTCCGAGGGCAGATAAGTCGTTCAGTGAATGTAAGTATCGAGGTGCCGGTTGATTTGTAGAGCCCCCCGGAGAGTAAGAAAGGGAAAAAAAGCCGTTGACACCCCTGGGAGATGAGACTTTTTATGGGCATAGTGTAACTTTCACGGTTGTAAATTATCTGGAAAATATACTTATAAGTTTTATAAATGCTTTCTTTTTTTTTCATGACTAATCGTTTTTCTCTTTCTTCGACATCTGCCCAAATTTGTGATTAATGAATTACAAGTGATTTCACTTGGTTGTTCCAGTTCTAAAAGTTTTAAAGAGACATTTTCCAGAGATTAATCCTGAAAATAAATGTACCGTATCAATGAAACAATAATTACGGTGATGTTATTAGTGATTTGACGTACTATTTATAATTAAAAATTCCTATGATTCTAGATTACTTGAAAATTTATAAATAAAGATTATACTTATTTTTTAGGTATAGCTGTTTTTAATTTTTGTGCATTATATACGCAGACGATAGAGTAATGAGTTCAATATTTTAGAATGAAGCCGTACTTTGAGACATCACGTATTCATAGAAATAGATTGTTGAATAAAAATATAAAACCAAGTGGAATGGAATTCGTAGGAAGCCTACATATAATATTTATAAGATTTTCAAAGCATTTTCGAATAATGTTAAGAGTTGTAATGCGTTGAGGTTATTTATTCAGCGCTTATTTTTTACCCCAGTTTAGTGAATGTAACACGACAAGATAATGACCTAGCTGTATTATACCTTTCCACCATTCATTTTAACAACTTTAAGTAGAACAAGAATAATTTGAAAAAAACTTAAGATGATTAAAATTTTTCTTAAAAAATTGTATAGTATTTATTATAAATTAGACTCTTTTCCATCTACTTGTTTTCTGGGTTATTTTCTACTCGACACTCTTTTATTAAGTAAATGTTAATCTAAATGACTCAAATAAATTATTAAAAATAACTCAAGAATACAATATTATTATACAAGTGTCTACAATAGTATGTTTTATCGTACTATATATGCGTGAAGCTCGATTTTACGTCGGCCGTTTGAGGTTAGCGTGTGTAAAATCGAGTCTCCAAGCATTAGTGCGATAAAATTTTTTTTTTATATGTAAAACATTGCCAGTAAACTCATATCAATTGATCATCGTTTAAACTGTTATATCCTACATAATATATTTACATTGGTTTTACTTATCATGTATACAACGGAAAAGTTAAAATATAATATTAAAATTAGAGTGTATCAAGCGTGAACACAAATAAGAACTAAAAGATTTGAATTTAATTAATTAGATATTTTTTGCATAACTTCTGTAATAACCTCAATAATTCAAAAGTAACTCTTGCGGTACTTTTTTACTTCGCATTTATGAATAAACTAATATATTTCCAAAATGGTAATCCAAAAAGGTTAACAATTTATCAAGTTGAGATTTCATTACGGTTTTATAAGTAATCCATGAAATTATATTTTTTCATTTAGCTTAGTTCAAAAATTAAATAACTTTTCAAAAGATTTGAATTACATTAGTATATTTGTAAAAGATTGTACTTGAAAAAAATTAATTGTACTCATTACCATCATAATAATTATTTTTTATGCACAAAAGTACTGGTTTGTACGACAACGCTCGATATGTCAAAGAACCCAGTACACACAACTGCGCCGTCACGTAATGTCTTTTGTGTATGAAAATGAATAAAAGAGCGAAAAATAATGTGGACTTCAAACGATAAACATGTGCAAAAATTATAGTCAAAGATAAAAAAAAAGGTCGGGCATCCTTATTAAAGCGAAAGAGCATACAAATCGAGATGAAACCAGATAAAACGAGGATGATAAGCATTGATAGTTCGGTCTATTTCTGTACATCATTAAAAATTAAGGCAAATTTAATATTCGGTACTTAAATTTGGTATAAAATTTATTTATGCTTTGTCAGTTACGAGGTTGATTAATTTACAACAAATTCTCAAACTCGGTAAGAATTAAATAATTATTTTAGCAAAATTTATTTTCATCAAATTTAAATTTAATTATATTTAAAAGCATCATTACAAAATAAAGAAGTTTCAAACAGTGACACATAAACCAACCAAATTTTTATACACTATCCAATAACTATCTACAAACATTTAATATTTTTTCTATCGCTGCGTCGTTTTATCGTACGGAAGTAAAAAGCTATCTGCACGATTGGGCTATTAAATCTTGATTTTGTATTTTACTGCCGATCACGTTGAGTTTAAAGTACAATTCATTTTGTAAAACAGTAAATCCTTTGGAATCTTTTGAAATACATGAATCTACAGTTCAAATGTATATAAAATGTGGTAAAACTTATGAAGTATAAGCTCCTTTAATTTTTATTTTAAAACTGTAAAGTGAACAAATACATGTTTTATCTAGTAAACCTACGTATAAAAATTAATGAGCTTCAATAACAAATCTTTTAAAAAAACTGTTCAAAAGCTTAAGTTTTTGGTGAATTTAATTAAACTTTTGTTACATAACATCCAAGTTTTCATATTACTTTCATATTACATGGTAGTTTACGTTATGATGATGATGATGATGATGATGATGATGATGATGATGATGAGAAACTTGCGCAATTTATGTCCTACCTTAGAGCTTTAGCACCCAAAAAATATACAGAGAAAAAAATTGTTTGCTGGCAACAATTTTATTTTTAATTACAATAAATTTTAATAATTATGAAAAATCTCAAAAGAACTGTGATTGAGTATTGACTTGAAAAATTTATTCGTCAAGAGTTATATCCCATGCAATTTTTCAAAGTATTTGTCACGTCTTGTTTGTAAGAGTGTGACAACAAGCTGAACTCGGAAACCGTTTGAGATATTGATTTAAAATTTGGCACGCAACTTTATGTTACGAGAACGAAGGTCGCTTGGGAAGTTTAAGAGAATCGTTGAACGAGCTTATTTTTTTTACAACTACCATTCATTTTAGATTTTTTTTTTTTTTTTTAAACAAGGATAAAGAAAAATTAATGGTTTTATGAAGTTTTACCACGCAAAATATAAAATTTTATAATTCAATTACAGTGTCTTTGAGACGAGAGAGAAAAAAAAAAAAGAGAGAGAGAGAAAATGGGAAAGGGAGGATTTCGCAAATTAATGTTGTTATTAGACTCGAGTAAAGGGTAATATAAGACAAGGTGAAATCGCTCGAGGGTTTTTATATACGTGGGTTGAGTTTATTTTTCCGAGATTTACACTGCACACGAGAATAAAATTCTGAAAAAATAGTCTTTGCCCCAGTCGAGGTACGCTAACAATGTATACGCGCTTATAATGCTTGTCGTAAAAACGAGCGTAAGAAGCGCTCCATGTGTGTGTGTGTGTGTGTGTGTGTTTGCATTATAAAAAAACGACGTTCGAAACAAAGAACTGAGCCTTCTATAACAGCGTCAATGTAAATATAAAAAAAAGTTACAAAAAAAAACTTAACCGATCGATAAAATAAAGAAAAAAAAAAAAAGGTGTCGAGCCGACGAAAAATAACCCTCCAATAATGAAACATCCGATTGACAGCCATCTCTTGAAGGGTGTAAAAAAATTGATGGAACCGCAGGTGATAAAAATGAGATTTTTCATTCTCGCGATTAGATTTTTGGGGAGTAAAAGGCGAGGAGATAAGAGCGTCAACACTCGGCTGGCTCGGGTAAATAATCGAGAATAACCATAGAGATTGAGTGAAAAAAATCGATAGCGGGGGAGTAATAACGAAAATTCCTCGGCAAGGATACTCGCTCGGTAGCTCGCTACGTAGTCGTTATTTCGCTGCTCGGCCGGGGCGCTCGCTCGGGTGACGCAAGCCGCTCGCTCGGGACTCGCTCGGGTAGGGATATGATATCCATGAATGGAGCCGCGCGCGCACGCTTCGTCCTCGCCGAGCGAGCAGCGGCTAGCCGCCGACTCGCGTATATAACGTACTTGAACCTACAGACGTGATCGTTCCGCGAGAGGGGATCTACGTTTATTACCCGAGCACGCGGTTCTTCGACGATTTTTTGTAATTTAGTCCAACCGAATTTTTGCTTGATTATCTTTTTGGGCGAAAAATTCTTCCTTTCTATTTTTAGCAGGCGTTGAAAGGCCCGGAAGTTTAATTCTTCTTTTTTTTTTTTCCTGATTTTCTGGTACGAGAATTTCAAGATATCGATCGGTACTGTCTGGTTTTGTGATTTACATTCCTGATAATTTTAACATCCTGAAAGATACCTCGACCGTGGTGCTGAAATGAAATTTCATTCGAAAAATGGTTCAGTTTTCTTAAGTGACATTTAATGAGCAATTTCCGATAGTTCTTTCAAAATTTTTAACGTCAGTTATTTGACTCTCATTCAAAAAGGAATAAGAACAGTCTTACTGACTAGTTAGAACAATTAACCTTAAATTATGCCGTAAATTTTAAGCTTCTACAGAAAAGTCTGACTGAATACTGACTGGTACTACTTACCTATTGAAGATAAAATGCAAAGAATGAACGCAAGCGAATTAAATAAAAATATAATTCAAAAACAAAAACAATAATCAATGATATTATTTATACAAAAGCAGCTTGCTCAGCTAAATATAAAAAATTACAGCCAATAATCAATAAAAAACGTAATACAAGGATCGAAAAGTTCACATAAAATTAAGTGCACATGCACCGACGACGAATGATTCGACCGAGTCGATGCAATGCCTGGCTTACGTGTACAAAACTATCGATTGACCGTAACGAACCTTTAATAGCTCTCCTTGTGAAAATCTTTGGCCTGAACTAAATATAGCCCTCACAGGAAAAGTATGCTAACAAACAAACAAACAATTTTCATTTATCTCGACTGGATAACTTACTTTACATGGAAAAATGCCTACGCCTCTAAATATATGTCGGTGTACATGAAAAAAGTAGGCAAGCTTTTTTTTTTTTAATTTTAATTAAAATGCAAGTATGTAAATTTAATGTAAATTCATTCTGTTCACATTCAAATAATTTGTAAACAAAGAAATTATTTCTGTATATATCTTACGATAAAAAATCTTCAACCAAACATTTTTTCGCGTATCAATTATTAAATTCATCTTTGTAAACATGTGTTGAAATAATATATATATTTTTGGATCCTGGTTTGAGATGTAAAATTAATAGTAATTAATTTCGAAAAAGTTTATCTGAAAGAAAACTATCTCTTTCTTAAATAATTTTTATTATAAATTCGAGAACGTAACTTATACTATTGGAAAATTAAGATCACATGGGTTTTTTTAATAATTAATGAGATAGAAAGAAGAATGAGCTTCACTGCGATTTGTGTCGGTCGATTAGACTGGTGAGAGCATCCATCTAGACAATAGAAGGTTCCTAGTTTAAATCTCGGTCAAGCTCAAACTTTTTTCAATCTCGATTTTGAATATTATTCGAAATAAGAAATAAAACAAAAAACAAAAGTTTTTCTTGATTATTCTCACTGTCTTGCGATACTATAATTTCTAATTTTTCCACTTTCCTCAAGAAAAAATGTGTAACTGATTGAAGTTTACTGATAAAAAAAAAAATTAAATACGCGTCCAAATAATAAATCGTCTCCATTTAGTGTTGAAATTTAAGAAAATAAAAATATAAAAATGACGAATCTAGCTACGTGAGATTGAGCTCATACATATAAGAGGGTTCATAATCCGACGGATGAAGAATCAGTCGAGCATTAGTGACGACAGGCGGGGTGGCACGGGCGTCCAATGACCCCTGCGTGCACACCAGACCATGAACAATTAATACCCGATAAGCTTGTGACACTCTTCTAAGAGGGTGGGTTATATAGGTACATACAGCGGGCGTTCCCTCAAACTTCCTCTTCCTTCCCTCACTCACGCTCTAACGACGTCGGCGTTTGATCGAGCCACCCCCCTGCAGCAGCCTCCATTGATCGATGCCAAAGCCGGCTATACACTGACATGATTGGCGCGTGCGCTCGAATAAAAAATTCCTCTTTCTTCTTCTAGAGCTTTTAATTCCAATTTCCCGTTGTATGACTTGTTCTTGTTTGTACGAACGAGACTTTGATGATTATTTATTCAGTGCTCTTTGACTAGCTGACTCAATTTTTTTTCACCTCTTTTTGTTTCAGATAAAATCTGACTGACGCGGAGCATACTATGATAATTCTGATATCAGATTGATTATAACCGCCGCTTCATGTATACGTAAGTACCTTTTAATCTCTATCAAGATAATCCCGAATCAATAAAGCTTTCCTTCCAAAAAAAAAAATAAAAATGAAAAGCCCCAGAGTCTCCACAGAAAAAAGTGGACAAAGAAAAAGAGTCGGTCCATTTGGAGCAAAAGTAATGAAAGTTGATGTTGCGACGACGACGACGACGACAGCGGATAGACGTAGCAACACCCAGAAGTGAAAGCACAGCTACAGAGTTAATGAATTTATCGTCGACGCTCCGTTCGAGAAAATCAGGCAAGAGAGCGCTAAAGCGTCATTGTGAGCTAAACAGAATTGATCGGATTACTTAGCCCCCAGCAGCGCGTCGCGATGGCCCCGATCTACCTGCAGCACAACTTCTGCAAATCCATCCATCCATCCATCCATCCATGCAGCTATACTTGTCAACTGTTTAGTCCTCGTTACCTCGGTATACTCATTCCTGATTATAATTTTGCGCCCTCGTTTAGCCGCTTTCCGGTCCAATAAATCGTCGTATTAACCCCAAAACTTTTTAAAAAAAAGATTTAAAAAAAAAGAGTGGTAAATAACGAAATAAATATTGCAGCAGGTCGGACATGAAAAATCTTGGTTCGAGTGGTACGACAGGCCCCACAAAACCAGGCACTGCCTCAGCGCTTAAATCGTCACTGATCGTAGCGCAAAGAAGGCGGGCCTTCTCGAGTTTATCGGCGGAAGGAGGCAGCAGCTTCAGCAGCGGTTACAGCGAGCGGAGTTGTCGAACTTTTAACAGAGTCAAGAGACAGCAGCAGCAGCAGGAGGAGGACCGCCTCGGCGTCGGTCGGCCGAGGAGGCGAACGGTCCTCCCATCCGTCCGGCGAACCTCGGTTGCTGAGACCAGGGCGAGTTCGCCCTCTACCGCGACCACGACGACGTCAACGTCCCCCACGACGACGGCGACGACAAAGACGACGAAGAGGAGGTGGTGGACGACGTCGAGAGGGAGTCGTAGGAGAGCAGGACAGGAGGACGATAGATCACACACTGGTGTCCCGGTTTGTTTGTCGCGGTGCGCGTTTATCGGTCAGCGGCATCACCGAAACTGTTAGCACCAAGTTAGTTTTTAACTGCATACTTTTGATTTACAATTTTTTCGTTTTTTCTCGATACACCTTGCGGATACCCAAAAAACTACAATAAATTTAGTATTATAGGACATTTTTATGGATCCGCAAAGTACAGTGCGTGCAAAGTCGAAAAAAGGCGATGTAAGATTTTTTAGCGACTTATTTGTTCAAAAATAAGTAAAAAACTTATTTTTGGAACAAAGTGGACTTACGGTGTACTTGAATTAGTGATTGTTCGATGTAGAATTTCATATTTAATATTAATCTATAAAATGTTGCAAACTTTATTACTGCACGGGATTTTTTAAATAATATTATCTTTGTAAAGAATCTTTAAAATATTGATAATTTTCATGTGTACTTATTCGCTTTTGCTATAAAAAAATTCTTAAACATCGCCTTTTTGTCAGTAGCTGCTTCGAGAAGTAATTTCATTATTTATTAAGTTTTTAAAGTTATTGAGTAAATTTTTAATTAAAAAATTGAATTGTTTTTAAAAAAATCTAAGCTTTGTTTTTCACGAGAAAAAGCTCTGAAGTTGGTTTTTACGTTGACAACTTTCACACTTTTTTACGAAAAACATATTGGTGCGTAGATGAAAAACCGGCCTAATGTGCCTTTCTAGGTTGAAAAAAAAGTCAAGCGCTCCAGATTGCGTTGATAGCGACTTGTGTCACATCTTTGGAGAAGAAAAGTCTGGAAATTTTTTTGTCATGAGAGACTTCAAATTATTCTGGCTACGCAAATATTTCTACCAATCATTTCTATATCTGACGTAAGCCAAAATACAAAACTTTCGTTACGGATTTCACCTTTTTTTTCTACGTCATATCGATTTTTCAAATATTTTTCAATAAATCGACAGATCGTACTTTCAATTTCTTTTATATGAGATCGAAAGATATATCCATGCCATCTGTTCTCAGAAAAAAGAATAAGAAAAAAATATGACCTACATAAAAAACAATCTTTGAAATTTTTTTACAAAATAAGAGTTAAATTGGCATTATTTTACTTTTAAATGAATTTATCTAATTAAATTGAACTATTTGGATTTTATTTTCTAGCAGTGGTGTAAATTTAAATTAAATTGACTCGACCAAAAAAAAATTGGAAATTGAGTGACAGATGAAAGAAATTTTTTTTATTGTAATTCATGCCTCAACAAACTTTATCTTCAAACAAAAAAAAAAAACAAAAAA
Source organism: Encarsia formosa (assembly GCA_038277355.1). Classification (NCBI taxonomy): domain Eukaryota; kingdom Metazoa; phylum Arthropoda; class Insecta; order Hymenoptera; family Aphelinidae; genus Encarsia; species Encarsia formosa. The sequence goes on along the minus strand of CM076188.1, from coordinate 32,898,362 downwards.
ATTTTGATCTAAAATTGATAAAAAAAAAAAAAAGTTGAAGAATTTTTTTATATTAAAATTCTTATCATGTGTTTATTTTTCGATTAATTAATCAACTGAAAAACTCTGACGCCTTTGTAAATTTTTGAAGAGTTCTATTAAGTATATCTGTTCAGAACTTATAAGCTTTCTAATAGTTTTGTAGAAGCTTACATCAATAGTTTGATAAAGACAAATTGTATTTTGACAGTTACTTTACTCTATCGAAGCACGCTTGATTTAGCTCAAGAGTATAAATATATTTTCAAAGCATAACCATTACTTGCAGAAAAATAAATGGAGATTTCTGATAAATCATATCGAAGCTTAAAGCTTGGATTTAAAGTTTTTCATGATTCATTCAGTATAATATACATATTTGAATTTTGTATGGCTTCATAGCTTTTTAATTTCAAGATTAATTTCAAAGTATACATTCCATTACATTGTATATAATGGAAAGTTTTCAAAACAAATATGTGAATAAGCAAACAATGTTCAAGTCTAGTATCAGATTTTTATTTAAACTTGAACAAACGTAATCCTAATGTAAAATGAATTAAAGTTCAAATAAAAGTTAACAACTGAATGAAAAAAGTAGTTTTTCTAAAATAGTTTTTAATGTTTTTCAGTAAAATGTTGTGCAAAAGTAGAAATACTTTTCATTGAAAATTTGTTGAAAGAATAAAGTTACTCCAGAAAAGTGCGAATCAGAATTGATTATCCAAACCATGAGTGGAATTCAAAAGTGATTTATAAGAGGGAACGAGTAAAAACCAACTTTAGAGTTAGAATCGTAAATACTTATTCAACTGATGAAAAGTTTTATTTTTTAATTATTGCAACTGCAGGAAGGTTGCTAAGTTGTGTGCAGCCTAGACAATGTCCCAAGATTCTGGCTCTATATCAGAGGAAGAACGAAGTTTGTTCCGTCCGTTCACGCGGGAATCACTAGCAGCGATCGAAGTTCGCATTGCCGAGGAACTTGCCAAGCAAAAAGAACTCGAGAAAAAAAGAGCCGAAGGCGAGGTAAGCCTTAATCTTTTTAGTTCGTTCTCATCTACCTGCATTTAAATCAACATGAGCCGCTCCGTTGCATACAAAAACAGCTCCAGTTTGGACGTGCAGAGCTTCAATATTTGAGCGCATTATCAAAAGTAATCTTTTAACACCTTTGAATAAAATCATTATTTAGTTAGGATGGAGCTGTTTTGTTATGGAACGGAGTTGTTTTCATAACAAAATCATATTTACTCATATTTTATACAGTTTTACATAATTATAACCGTATCTTTTTTTTTCCTAAAGTATTGTTTTCTTCCAGGTTTCCTTTAGATTTATGAAATTCATATTTGTATGTTTGTGTTGTTTAAGAACCGTTGTTAATCTCCAGTGTGTGCGAGAGACTGTGTAAACTGAATTAATGCCTGAATAACAGCTTTAAATGTTTCGAAAATCTTAGGAAATAAATATGCACATTTTATATAAACTTAAATTTCTCAAATATATATAATTGTGATATTCAATTTACTCGAGAAATTTTTGATTTTTTTAGTTTTTAAACTTCGTACTTCAGATCATAAATTTTTTTTTAAAAATCATGTTTTTGTTTGCTTTTGATATGAAAAGTAAATATTTTTCTAAAAACTCTTGAGAAAAGATTTGTAAGCAACTTTATGACATAACCCGTGCAAAAAACCAAGTTCAAAATAAGAAAACATTATTCACGCATAAATTCAATTTAGCGGTGAAAAATGAAAAACCAAAACAGTGCTGTCTTAAAAACACGTTTTTCAACAATTGACCCTCAATCCAGAAATCTGTCTTAGCCCCTCGAGCAAAAGCTTTCAAAATCGATAAGAGTTTAGCTATTCTACATCAATCGTCATATAAAAGGAAAGAAAAAAATGTTTTGTGAGAAGAAGAGAAGGAAATAAAAGAAAAAAAAAAAAGGTCAGGTGGGCCGGGAAAGAAATTTGAACGAAAATTTTATGCTTGGCTCGTCACGTGTCTAGCTTGACTCGGCGCGAACCGTAAACGCACACGAGAACTGCAATGCGGGTTTGTTTTGGGGGGAGGGAAGAGGAGGGGGAGGGGGGAGGGTAGAAAAGAAGGGAGGGAAGAAATGGAGGAGGCAGGAGGAGGGCGCCAGCTCTCTACTCGCATTCAACGAGAATCAAACTGAGAAGAAGGTAACTCGGTGACCCTTTTTTTTCCTTCACCCCATTCAGCTATTAAGCAATTTTACATTTCCTCATTTAAACTTGAAATATTTTAATTTTTACTCGGTCACGAGCGACTTCTTTTCAGGAGTATTCTCGAGTCTTGGGAATTGAGAATATAGCTCCGTTGCACCCACATGTATTTTAAAATTTTTTCATTTTCATTTTCATCTTGGTGTAATCATCTCTTTTTTCAACTGTAAATGTCCATTTCGATGTTTTTAATCATGAATACAAAATCGAGCTTTTTTCGCCATTGCACGTGTAAAAAAGCACAAAATCGATGACCATGTTAAATGTTTATTTATTTATGTTTAAATAAGCTATTTTAAAATCAAAGATTAAATTTACGCTTCGTTTAAATCGATGAATAATTGAATTTTATAAATCCATTTACCTTATTTTAACTTCATCCGCAGTATAAATCATATTGGCGCTGTACCTATAACGTTTTACAATAATTTGCGTACTTCAAAAGTGGATAATCTATATTTTTTTTTAAATTACTACTTCGATCAATAAATTTTTTTTCGCAGTGCTACTCAAATGATATTAACGTAATATTGCAAAATTTACTTATTCAATTTGATTTTTTTATCATTATAATGATACTTTTAAAAACTGAGCATAAAAAAAAAAAAAAAAAAAAAATAGAAACATTTGGTATAATTGCAAAAACAGGGCCAGTAATAACGAAAAGTTTCGAGAAAAAGTTTGGAAGCCACTCGACAGACTCTTAAAACTTGTGAGTGCAGCGTACATAAGTTTTTGTTGACACGCCGGTGTGTTAATCTCTTTTCGGGTATAATCCAGCTCTCTCGTGTACAAGCGGTATCGTACCCTCGTTGTACTTTGTATTTTCCAGACGAGAGTTTTATTATTAAGTGTGTTTGTGATAATACATGTATGTACATATCGTGGTATTTCCTTCATAAGAGAAAAAAAATCAGTATTTATTATTTGTTACGTTTAATTTGATCCATTTATTCATTTTGACGCCAGGCATAAAATATCCAGCAACGGTTATCACTAAATATTACGTTTGTGATAGAGGATATAGAGAAATACGAAAAATCTAAAATTTAGTATGATATAACACATCGTGCTCGGCACGATTATCACTGTACGCAGCACGCGTGGCAAATTTCACAAATAAATCAAATCCGATCATCTGTCTTATCTCATCATTAATATTATTTTATTTTATCGCCGTACACACTAAACAACTCTCATTCGACTTTTCTTTAGTATGTGTTACTCTCAACACTATGTTGTGCAACGATCTCTTGAGCGATCTTTATTACCTGAACGTGTGTGTGTAGTTTTAAATAATACATACATATACATATCTATATATCATATGCCTTTTGAGCTATATATTGATGTAGAACCTCCATTCATGTGTCTCTTTTAATCTATCTGTACAAAACAATCAATGATCAACATATTCGTGACGTGAGACCATTTTTACTCTTGTCTTATTCATTGTTCAAAAATGTAGATGGCACTAAAATTGTAAAAGCCATTCAGTTTTTCTAACTTTAACATACGAACTTTTAATTCAGTGAAAAAATCATCCATTTGGATTTGACGTACGTGTTTCAAATTTATAAATAGCATTCACTAAAAAAATTAAATAAAGAGTAAATTTTGTCTTGCTCACTGATGTATTGCTCCATAGTTTACTTAGAATTTAACAATGCCGTGAAGAATGATGAAATTGCTCTCATTGTAAAATTTAATAAAAATACAAACATTAGTTTAAGACTTTTAAAAAAAAAAAAAAAAACATTATTCATTCTTCGATTGCTATTATGTTAAATTAAAACTAGTATTATCATATGCTAAAATTACCACTCTTTTGCCTCTGTGTGTTTTTCTGTATTTTATGTAACGACTTTATTCTCCGTTTCTCCTATTGCAGACGGGTTATGGACGGAAGAAAAAGAAAAAAGAAGTAAGATGTTGCGCCACGTGTGTGCTAAGTAACAAAAAAGCAAACAAACAAACTGCTAGTCCAATCTAAAATGAGAAAGAGAACGTCACGCTTTTTCTTTTTTGACTTCATGCTGTGCATCTTTCGCCTATATATACCTCCTACTTTACCTTTTGTTCCTTTTACATGCGAAGCTTATACGCGAGTTAATTAGCGACCTCAACAATGTATTAACTTGATTTCACTTTTCTTCTGTTTTCTTACCTTTTTTTTCATCTCACCCTCGATCTAATTTAATTTTTATTCTACTTTTTCGCGAGTTGAATGGTGTTTGATACTTGAATAATACTTATCATGTTTTATGTTTTATTTTCACAATTTAATCTTGGTTAATGTACTCAAAGAAAAATTTTATTTAGTAGCGTATTATTTCTGAAAACTAGGGTTCTGACAACAAATACAAAATATAATTTTTTATACATATACATTAGGTTGTAACTTAAATTCAGTAAACAAATACAATTTTGTACTTTGTTGATATGTTTTAAAAGTCAAGTTACATACATTGAATAGGCCTTTTCACCTGCTTAAACACTGCCAAAGCTAATGCACCGTCTTAACTGTTGAAAGCTGAAACATATGCAAAAAAAACGCATTTAGGCGTTGCTTAATGGCTTCTTTATAGAACGAGGCTGGGGCTTTGAGTCTAACAAGAGTGATTTGGTACATGATATGCGCTTGTAATTTTCTCTATTTTTTATTGTTATACTATTCTAATCTGCAAAATTGGAATGTACATTGATCCCTTCCACATAAAAACATCGCGATCTTCATCGATGATGGATTACATTTATTTATCAAATTTTTTTTTTACATTCCTTTAAACTATTCTCTTCCTAAAAGGTAATTTTAAACACACACGCAAACGTTGTACACATATTATATTTCGCATAATTATCCCATAGAAAATAGAGAGTTGAGTGAGATATATATATTTATATCAAAATATATATATATACTTTTAGCACGCACGTATAACAAAAAGTAGTTCGGCTACAATAAAACCTTATGAAATAAAGAAATGCAGCGGTGATTCTTCCTTTAAGCTTTTACCATATTATATAGACCTTTAGATAGTGGATTTTACATAGAATAGACGAGTGTTTTTTTGACAAATAATATTAATGTTACCAAGGTAAATAAAAAAATAATAATAAAAAAAAACCTACATTAAATACAAAAATAAAAAAGGAAACATTTTCGAAAAAACTCTGACAGATTGACACATATATCAGAGTGCCAAAGCATAAACGCTAACTCCATTGATTTTTCATAGCATCGCGCGCGATTAAGATCGACGATTAACTTTCGATTTGACGTACGTATGTACGTTTATATATTCATATAAACACGTCCTTCGTGTAAATTTTTGATTAAGGCATAAAAAAAGAAACTCTATTCGTTCTTTACAGAAAGTCCACTGTGAATACGATAATTGCATATTCACACGCGCGCGCGAACTATACAATTCAACTGCAGCGGCATATTGCTATATATATAAATACAAGTCTATACAATCTTATATCAATTACGTTATACCTATTTTTTAAGACTCTTTTTTACTCTTATTTTTGAATGATAAATTTTTTGAATTTTTTGCTTTTTTTCAAGTACAAAATTTAATAACACAATATTTACATTTTGTATTTTTTGAATTTTTTTTTTTTTTCAAAATCTATTTGCTACTTGACTAATTAGAAGTATTTACTTTTTTGAAGCTGTGCAACAATTACTCACACGCAGAATCAATTTTTAATAAACTTAGAAAATAATTTTTAACGCTAAGATTAACATGCCTAATCAAATTTACTAATATTTTTATAATAAGATTCTACTACACTTATATAATTACTTTTTACTAATAATTGAAGCGAAAAAATTACACTCACTTTTTACGCATTATTGAAATTTTTTTTATAAAGCGTTTTGCCTAGAAAAAAAAGTAAAATAATTGAATAGCTATAATAATAATAATAATAAAGGTTAAGCATTTGAATCCTTATTGTTGAAGATGAAAATTTGTAAGATCAATTTATGGTTTTAGTGATAAACCATTATTGTAGTTCTGGTAAATGATGCTTTTTACTAGATGAAACGCTTTGATTGATTATTCAATTGACACTGCTCACGCAGCTGCATCGTGTAAGATCCTAGGTTTAGTCATAGATTAAATTAATTACATAATAATTGACAACGAGGAGTGGTTTATGGGATAAATTTTTGCCGAATTTGCTAATCTGCCCGTGAATTTTCGAAAGTATGAAAAATGTTACATTTTTGTGTCATAAAAATTTAACAATATTTTTAAAATATTCAATGGTGATAGAATTATTATCATTTTTTATACTTGTTTCATATTGATGAGCACGAGACTTTTTCCAGAGTGCAGTTTTTGAAAACGTAGCAGATTCGATCGCGTTTATCCAAAAATTCCAAAGAAAGCAAATTTGAATAAATCTTCTAAAGAAATTTAAACTGTTTTCCTCCAAGCCAAACCAAAAATTGTTTTCAAACTGTTTGCTCAACCTGAATATTTAAAACCCATGTATTGTGCAGAAAGAAAAAAAAAAAGCTCGAATCTGCTGAATTTTAGTTGTGTGCCGCACTTCGAACTCAGGGATTATATTGAATAGCCCGTGTGTGCACAAACGTTTGCTCGGTGATTTGTTATTTATTGTATGCCAATGTTTATGTTGAGTCTCACTCGGTAGCGATCGGCAAACTCGGCAACAACTCCTCTTGTAATGTCTGATTATTATTATTATTATTATTATTATTATTTAGCCGACCCCCTTAATTAATTACCTTGGAATAGTCCTGCACGCAAAATGGTTTTAAGCGGTCCGAATTGACACATTGTTTTGCGTGTGACTTTCGTAGATTCGATATGACGACGAAGATGAGGATGAGGGTCCACAGCCGGATCCAATATTCGAGCAAGGAGGTCCCTTACCGGTCCGACTGCACAACGACTTTCCCCCCGAGCTGGCATCCGTACCGCTTGAGGATATTGATACTTTCTACCATAATCAAAGGGTTTGTACAATCATTGAGCTTTATTAAATTAAAAAAATAAATATTTGATTATAAATGTATGTTCGCTTTCCAGACATTCGTGGTTATCAGCAAGGGCAAGGACATATTTAGGTTCTCCGCGACGGACGCCATGTGGTTCCTCGACCCCTTTAATCCAATACGGAGGGTGGCCATCTACATATTGGTCCATCCCATATTCTCTCTCTTCATTATCACTACTATTTTGGTTAATTGCATACTCATGATCATGCCCTCAACGCCCACAATCGAATCCACCGAGTAAGTACTTGATAACAACAATACAGTACCGAGATCTTATGAAATTATAAACGTGATTAAGTCCAGTTGGTAAGTCCCTCGTTTGAAATTCTTTTACGTTGTGATTCCAGAGTCATATTCACGGGCATCTACACATTCGAATCAGCCGTCAAGGTGATGGCGAGGGGTTTCATTTTGCAGCCTTTTACCTATCTTAGAGATGCATGGAATTGGCTCGACTTCGTAGTTATAGCTTTAGCGTGAGTTGTGTTTTATCTATTTTTTGCCTTATTATTACTCGTAAATTATAAACTTATATACTATATATTATATCCTTGTGCATAATGACAATTGAGTTTTGTGGTATTATTTACGAATACTAAAGTAAAATCTATCCATTGTTATACCAAGTAACCATTAATATTGACTGAATTGGTAAACATTTGTACAGTTATAGGATTTAAAGTTACCCTCGTACGGATAGTGCGCCAATTATTTTGTAAAGTACAGACATTTTTTTAAATACCATACGGTTTTACTGATTGTCATGTACATAAACACGTACATGTCATTTTATATAATCATATTATCATTCATTCTAATGCAGTCTAATGATTGAAATATTTTACGAATAGACCAATGACGGAGCGCCCCGTTCGAAAATTAATAGCATTTTTCGGATCAAGGAACGCACTCTCACCTACACCCAAACACTATCTCTTGAGATTTCAGAGTGTATGATCTTTAATCAATTTTATTATTACGTTTATATTAACTTATACTTGTCTTTAACTGTAAAAAGTTGCATAAATTTATCTGTCACTAGTTAGATCGACAGTCTTTTTTTTCATAATGCTAAATTCTCAATTTTGATAAACATCAATAGAGATAATCGAATTTTTTAAGTGTGTAGTATTTTATAGAGTAGTGAACCAAATCTAAAATTTTTTGTATCATGTTAGAACATTTAAAAGTTATTTTTGAAATTAAAGTATTTTGTAAAGTTTAAAAATGGATAAGGAGTAAAAAAAATTGGTGGGTTTGAGTAATAAGTACACGCGTTTAAAGGACGGAGTCTTAGCAGACTAACATAGATCGATAATTTGTCGATTAAACTCTATACCATCGGCTATTTTCTCCCTCTCGCTCTTCATTCTAGCTATTTTTAAATGGTTTCCTTATCTATACGGAACATACATAAGCGGATTGATAATCCGATCAAATCGTTCAAAGTGATTCATTAACTTTTCATTTAATTTTGCTCGAAGCTCTTTTTCTCGCTCATCGTGATTTTGAATTCCAATATATACTTAACCACATTCAGTTTCGATATAAAGTAAATAAAATTGCCATTAATTGATTACATAATTGGTACAGTACCAAGAAAAGTTTTTTGCATTGAAATTTCATTTATTCGATTGTAAAAAATCTTCTAGCGTATGCAAGCAGTAATATTAATAAAAAAAAAAAATTAATAAAGAGATTTATTTAAAAAATCTGGGCAAATTCCGATACTGTTGTTTAAAAAAAGAAAAAAAATCAATGCTGGGCTGTGTTTATTAAGGGCAAAGTGCTCTGAAAATTTTATGAAAATGGCCTAGAAACACGATAAACCTGCTTTTAACGCTTACAGCGTGTTTTTAATCTGATTTTTGATGTAAGATGTTTCACTTTAAACTCAAATTTATCATCTTCTTTTAATTCATAGTTTTATGAAAGTTTTTGATTTTTGGTGTCAAACTTTATTAAAGAATAGCATATTTCTCCCGTTTTGAAAACCTAGTAAATTTTCTAAAACTAAAATGAAATTTGATTCGAGTTTAAAACACGTATACTTCACCGAGTGATACATAATGGACATAATATAATTTCAAGTAGTACACCTCTCTGTATAGTCAATCAAGGAGATGAATTCAAAGAATTATAAACATGGATTTTTACTCATTGATTATTTTGTATTTCAATTTAGAATAATGTCAATTTAGAACCAGTCATTCATTCTTTGATCATATTTAGGACAAAATATTGTTAAACAGCCCGAAAGTATTTTTAGAATAGATCAGAGTCAGTATAGTTAAAAATACGTGCCTCTCCATACATGTTTTCCATTTAAATATTTTTTACTCTTGTCTTTGAATTCAAATTTGCTTTCCTGAGATAAATAAAATAAATTATTCCAAATGAATAAAAATAATTATTTACTTGTTATTCTAATCTAATTTATTGACTTAAGCTGTCGAAGTTTTGATAATATTATTTGCTTTGTTTAAAACATATTATTATAACATTAAACATTTTTGCTATTAATAAGAATTATTTTAATTATTTAAACAAATGAAAATAAAAATTGTAAGGATGGGCACACCAGTAGTATAGAGAATAATTTATGTATTTATAGAAATTTAATTGAAAAAAGTTAGTAAACTCACTTAATAAGAGTTTGAGTATTGATTACTACATTTTATCAAGTAGTGTGTAGTTTAGTCTTTCTTAATATAGAAATTTTAAACGAGAATAAACAGTTTTTTAAAGCAATTATTTGAAATTAGGTAAACTTGTGAATTTTTCTATTTTAAATAGTTATTGGCATATTCTTTAAAACATAGGAATTAGATAATCATATAGAGAAGTAATAATTTTAACCTGCCTAAATTTTTAACAAAATTATGTTGAATTGTTTTTTATATGTAAAACTAATTTGTCTAACTAAAATCTGTAAAATTTATTTATTTATTTTTTTGTATAATTTTTTTTAATTATTGTAATGTATGTGTGATGTTCGGGTGTATTACAGTTATGTGACGATGGGAATAGATCTAGGCAACCTTGCCGCTCTCAGGACATTTCGAGTCCTCCGAGCCTTGAAGACTGTCGCTATTGTACCAGGTATGCTTTAGAAATTAGAAATGAATAAATAAAAGTTCGATTCAACTCTTTGATTTTTAACTAGATACCGATTTTATGACAAATTTTAACTTTTTTTCATTAATCAAGGAGTTGAATGATCTTAAATAGTAGTTATAGTTATAGTCTAATGCTCTTAAAGCAGAGAATATTAATGTTTTGCTGTCACCAACTTTTATATTTATTTTTTTTTAATCAGAAAATTACTTAAAAAAATTTATTTTGCATAGTTTTATATGTGTTACCTCTTAGATTGAACAAAATATTCCATAATTATCACATTTACAATCAACAAAAACGTAAAACATTTCATGTTTAATGCTTAAAATTGCTCGATAAAAATTTAATGAAGGTACGTACATACTTGCAGGGCAAGAAAAAAAATGGTTACCTGTCAACGCGGAAAATGATATATATATATTTTTTTACCGAAAAAACGAAATATTTTCAATAATAAATTTTTAAATTAAATTTAAGATTGTTTAAGCTTACTTACTATTATTTATTCTGCATATAAAAGCTTAAAAAGTAAATTTTAATGTAAAACAGCATAATTTGAACGTCAGCAAGTATACTAAACGCTAAAAATGTCTGTTAAAGGTCTTAAAACTATCGTCGGTGCTGTGATAGAGTCAGTGAAAAATCTACGCGATGTGATAATCCTAACAATGTTCTCCCTGTCCGTCTTTGCGCTGATGGGCCTTCAAATTTATATGGGGGTGCTGACGCAAAAGTGTATAAGGAATTTTCCCGAAGATGGTTCATGGGGAAATCTTACTGCTGAAAATTGGGAAAGATTTGTCAGTAACGAAAGTTAGTATCGTCTAAATTTTTAAAAAATTTATCAACCTAGGTTTTGGCAGAAAATTAATACCTTTTTTTTTCTTTTGAAACAGCAAATTGGTATGGTAAGGATGAAGCGGGTAATTATCCTTTATGCGGGAACTCATCTGGAGCTGGGTAATAATTTTTTCAAAATAATTCTAACTAAAGATGAAAATGAATAAATAATAAAAATGATTTTTCATAGGCAATGTCCACCGGACCACACGTGTCTGCAAGGTTACGGAATGAATCCAAACTACGGCTACACAAGTTTCGACACGTTTGGCTGGGCATTTCTTTCCGCTTTTCGTTTGATGACCCAGGATTACTGGGAAAATCTTTATCAGCTGGTACTGAGATCCGCGGGCCCCTGGCACATGTTGTTCTTCATTGTAATCATTTTCCTTGGTTCGTTCTATCTTGTTAACTTGATTCTTGCCATCGTCGCTATGTCATACGACGAGTTGCAAAAGAAGGCCGAAGAAGAAGAACTCGCCGAAGAACAGGCTATAAGGGTAAGCCAAATCTTGGATTAATTATTTATTTGAACATTGAGCCCTTTGTTGAAACGATGAATGATGTTTTGCAGGATGCGGAAGAGGCGGCCCTGGCGAAAGAAAACAAACTGGCGGCGCAGGCTGAGGCACGAGAAAACGCGGCCGCGGCGGCTTTGGCGGCCGAGAACATGGTGAAGTCGCCCTCGGCGTACTCTTGTCACAGTTACGAGTCGTTCGTGAACCAAGAGAAGACCAACGATGATAACAACAAGGAGAGGATGAGCATCAGGTCGGTCGAGTCTTTCACCACCGAGCAGAGGGGCATCAAAATCGCGGGAGGAGCCAATCACGTCGGTTCCACCGCAGCCAAACCTCGCAAACCGACCTCCTCGAGCGCCGTAAGTTTTACACCAATTTCAGGCCATTTTTCATACATCTTTCTTCTCAATATGCGTTGTGTGCATTGATATGGTAGATTTTTTTCATTTACCTTCTTAAAACGTTTTTATCGTGATTTATTTCAAGATCAACGCTCATAATTTATGTCCGAGGTTAAAAATTCAAAAAAAAAGTTCAACTTTTACGATCGAACGTGGAGGGTTAACTTTTTCACATCTTTTCTTCTTGTTATGAGTTTTTTTCTTCTCCGACTTTTTTGAAAGTCGTCTCTTGTGTGCTTCGAAATCACGTACGGTGAAAATTCTTTCTCGAGTAAAGAGCTAAAATCGTATTTGTTGTTTAGTATTTACTTCGGTGGAATATGCGTCACTCGGCGAAGTCGAAAAGTCTTCCGAAGAGATGTCTCGTAATGGTTGACAAATAGACAATTTTATTCGATCTTAAAAGTTGGAAACTTTTGATAAAAAGAATTTTTTTGTTTTAAATTTCTGTATTTTTAAATAATATTTTTTCAACAAAAAGTCAAATTTAATTGAAACTTTTATTACGTTTTAATAAAAAAAAATTTTCAATGCTTTTGAACATTCATTTATTACCCGAAACTTGGGTAAGCTTACGAAAACTTTGCTAAAGCTTTAGTACTTTTATTAATTCCACTGTGTTAAAAATCATCTTTCATACGTTTGCATAAATTTTTCATTATTACATCAATTGAAGTAATGAAACCTCTTTTTGTACTGCAATGCGAATCAAATCTTTTTGTCTTGAAAGCGCTTGCAAGCTTTACCAATAAAATTACTTAGAACTTGTATTTTAAAGTGCATTTGATTTTTTAGTTTTGGATTCAAATATATTAGTAAATTTTAAACTTGGTAGGAATGAGATTAATGAATTGTATTTTAAATTAAAAATAAGTAATGCACTGCATCTAAACCACTCACGATTTATCATTATAAACGAATTTAGAAAAGCAAAAATGTTTCAATTTTAATATAAACTTTTATTAAGAAAGAATTGCATGAAAAAAAATTCAAACTGCACGTTACTACAAACTTTACCTATACGTATGCATGATGTGAAATATAATTTTAATGAAGATGCAAAAAGGAAATGTTTTTTTTTTTTATTTTGCGATCAAAGAAATATTTGCTTTCTTGTTTTCCTCTCTAACGTATCTCAATAATAAACATGCATAAAAAAACACGTATCAATATTTGATCTGTTACATTATAATTATATTGGTATTATTATTTAAAGGTATATTTGTAATTTGCTTATGCCCAGTTTTTATGTCGATATAAAGTTGATTGTGCTGCAAAAAAAGTAAGATTATGCTAAGAAAAGAAAACTTTTTAAATTAACGATAGTTTTCAAAGATCCGGTAGAAGATGTGTTTTTTCTTGTCTTTTTTTTTCTAAAGGTCGCTCGTGCCACTAATGGCCAGTTAACTTATGCCTACCAGGAAAGCCTGAAAGAGGTACGTGGATTTAAAATGGGTGTTTTAGTGGCAACATATTTACCTTTACAATGTACGTACGTACAAGAAACAGTGATCATATCACAATATCATGTACCCATCGATCAATTTTTACCCTGAAATATTTTTAGTTCACACACTTAAAGACTTATGCATATATTTATTTTTCATATTAAAAAATGTTGATTGTAGGTAAAGATTGATCGGTATACGTATTTTAAATATAAATATTTAGGAAATAATATGAGATGACTGTATGTATAGTGATATAAATTAGTGAAATGATATAGCTCCTGTTGATATACCTCCATGTTTTTTTTTTTAAATGTTCTTTTGTTTTTGTCAGACTTTTACTATTATATAGAGAAACTTATAAAACTTCTGGTATAAGAAGAATCTTACTGATGCGTTATAAAGGAAAACAGAGTAAATACCAAACATGCGATTAATACTTTCTAACTGACATCTAATGCACAGTTTTTATTTCTTTCTGTACTATTTAAGACTAAATTATTTTTAATTCCAGTGTCATATTTGTCACTTGAGTCAGATATCAAATTTTGAAGAGTTTGATCAAAGAAATAATTTAAAACATTGAATATTTTATTTTCTTTAATTTTTGCTTGCTAAATTATCTTGTATCACCCTTGTCATTCCATAAAAATACAATATCGTTAATTTCTGTATCATTCAGTAAAATTCATCTGTATGATTAAAAAAAGTTTTTTTTTTTAATTTTCTTTTTAAGGCCATTTCAGCGAAAGTGTCCCACCTATCACGTCTTGAAGAAAAGTTTTCTCTAGTCTATCTACATCTTCCTTATTTTTAAGGTCATGATATTAAAATATCCTACTCCTACTTCATTTTCCCTTCTTACTTGTTCCCTATAAACTCTCTCAATCTCTCAATTAAAGAAATTCTGGGACACCTTCGCTGGAATGACCCTTTACACAACAACGACAAAGTGAAAAATAAAAATAAAACATAATAAAAGCTTGCTATTTTGAAATAAAAAAATATAAGTAAGAACTGTGTCCAAGAAACAGGTGAATTATGAATTGAATGTAGATAGAAAAGTGTAAAATAAAAAAATTGTTATCGTTTAGGCAAGCCTGAGTTTACCCGGCTCGCCCTTCAATCCGCGGCGAGGCAGCCGGGGCAGTCACCAGTTCACGATGCGGAATGGCAGGAACAGGTTCGGGGGACACGCCGATCGGAAGCCTCTCGTGCTGTCGACCTACCTGGACGCCCAGGAACACTTGCCTTACGCGGACGACTCGAACGCGGTGACCCCGATGTCCGAGGAGAACGGAGCCATCATTGTTCCGGTATACTACACGAACCTCGGCTCCAGGCACTCGTCCTACACCTCGCACGCCTCCAGACTGAGCTACACCTCGCACGGCGACCTCCTAGGAGGCATGACCAAGGAGAGCCGACTCAGGAGCCGATCCCAGAGGCCGCCTTCCAACACCAACGGACACATCAACGCCGGAGCGGCGGCCGCTGCCGAAGTACAACTCAAGAGCCGTTACGTTAGTATCCTCATCATTCCTACGTGCAATGAATTTCTTGATAAACCATACTTTATTTTTCCAAAATAAATTTAATAAACGTATTTTCGACACGCAGGAAGGTGAGACTGACGATTCTCTCGGCAAGGTTAAGCACCAGGACAATCCATTTATAGAACCATCGCAACAGCACGCAGTCGTCGACATGAAAGGTAAAAATTTATTTTTTTTTTCTTCCTTCCCATCCTCGAAATCGCGTGATCTGTATTTGTTAATATAGAAAGTAAATTATTTCTAACTCTGATACCATGTTATTTATTATTTTAGATGTTATGGTGTTGAACGACATCATCGAGCAAGCTGCTGGACGGCAAAATCGAGCATCAGAACAAGGAGGTAAATTAAATCAATTAATCCAATTAAAAGTGGTTATCAAAATTACTAATGGTAAATCTCGAAATAAAATCGTATCACACTTACACTGAAACACACACACACCCGACACAAGTTTTCATGTATTACTATATGTAAATTTTGTTCATTATTATTTTTTTTTTTCAATCAATTTCATCGTCGGATTGTTTGTCACAATACAATATTTAGTTTCTCATTTACTATTACATTTTTATAATTTTTTTTTCTTTTTTTTTAATTCAAACATAAAAGATACTTGGTACTTGGAAATAATTATTCGATTGCATTGAATGATTTTAATGATTGAAAAAATATTGAGTAGATTAGTATAAATTCAATGTAAAAAATGTAAAAGGTTAATTAAAAATTTTTATTTTTTCACTCATATCATTTTATGAAAACCACTCATCAAAATTTTTTTACGATTTAAAAAGGACTTTTCAAGCAGAGTTAAAAAAAAAACTCTTGAATGGTTTTATTTTCTAATATTAGTCAGTAAATATGTGTGTTTGTATACGTGCGTTATGTCAACGTGGGTGTTTGATTTTTTGGGGAAATTGAGTTTTTTTCCCGCTGTGATGCAATTTTTTTTTAATCACGAATTCACTCTCATGATTCCATTTCATAATAAAAAGAAAATTGATTCATCCATTCTGTACATATTCGAAAAAGCAAATCATGACATACCCATTGAGCTATTTACTCACAGATTATTACTTTTGCATTCATTTACTTGCGCCATCTCAAATCATTGCTTTTTGTTTGTGGCATGTCGTTTAATGTTCGATGCTTATATGAATACCAAGGCATGATTTGAACATGCAGTTTTATTAAAAAAATTTTTTAAATTATTCCGACTGCGCAATTGCAAAAGTTAAAGTTAAATTCATGCTTTCAATCAATTTTTTTCTCGACAGTTTTTTATTAAAATTATTCACGCTTTCTTTTTTTTTTATTGAAAAAAAGCTTGGATACCTACAGAAATCTGAGTACAGCATGTTATAAAAAATAAATGATTTTTTTTATGTACGGTTTAAGCATTTATGCGAATGCACAATGATTCACAAAGTAATTATGCTTCTTAATAATCTAATAAATACATAATACTAGTAGTGTTTGTATTTTTTGCATCGCTAAATTATCAACTTTGGTTTATTTCAACAATGAATGCAAATTTTTCATAAAAACACAAAACACTAACATACAATTGTTAAGCTAAACAAATTTTAATAAAAATTTTTTAAAGTAGATTAAGTATAGTGCGTCGCTTTTAAAGCAATCAGATTAATCATATACTTTCAAAAACATTTACTGAGAATTTGGCTCATCAATCACTTTTTATTTTGTAAAATCAATAATAATTATATGTCGAGTAATACTGGCGTTTTCAAGCGAGGTTTTGTTTAATTTATAAAAAAATGTCTTTAATTGTTTTTGCTGATCCAAATTCCAATGATCGAGAGTATAAATCTAGTAAAAAAAAATACCACGGTATCAAATACTTGTGAAAATAACTTATTTGATAATTATATTTCAAATCCTTTTAGAATTATTGAATATGAAGACCTTGGTATTTTCAATAGAATTAAAAATTATTAACACAGAAAAAAGAAATCTTTAGCAGCTAAATTTTTTTTTTAAATTTATAATGAGTTTTATAAAATCCAAAGCAAAAGTTATTAATCACAGTTATAGATATTAGCTTTTATAATGATTATAATCAGCTTAACATCGACATTGATTTTGGCTTAAAAATCACCAACATAAAACTTTAAACATAATGGTTTTCGATTCAAAAATTAAACATACACCTGAAATCTCTCTACTTGATAAAATCCTATCGAGCCCCTGTCAAAAATCTCCTCTCTGTTCACATCTTTTGCCTATAATCCTGAATCCTGATATAATGTTCTAAAAGTAAAAAAAAAAAGTGCAAAAAAGAAGAAAGAAAAAAAATTAGCATCATATTTAAAAAAAAAAATAAAAAGAAAAAAAATTCAAATAGCATAAAACCCCCGAAAAAAACTCTTTTCCCCAAAAAAGAGTGGTGTCATTCTGAAGCATACTAACGCGAAGACATACAGTTTCGATTTATTACTTTCCGACAGACGACGACGAAGAGGGCCCAACGTTCAAGGAAAAGGCCCTTGCCATGACATTGCGTTGCATAGATATTTTTTGCGTTTGGGATTGTTGTTGGGTGTGGCTCAAGTTCCAGGAGTGGGTGGCATTCATAGTCTTCGACCCGTTCGTCGAACTCTTTATCACGCTCTGCATCGTCGTCAACACTCTCTTCATGGCCCTGGATCATCACGATATGGACAGGGAAATGGAGAAGATCCTCAAGTCCGGAAATTATGTTTGTATCAATATCATTAAGATGTCTTTTTTTTGCCATTGTCTGCGACTTTTTCTTTTAATAGCCATTTACTCACACCTAACCGTGACGTTGTTTACAGTTTTTCACCGCGACATTTGCCATCGAGGCGACGATGAAGCTGATAGCAATGAGTCCGAAATATTACTTTCAAGAAGGCTGGAACATATTCGATTTCATAATCGTGGCACTGTCGTTGCTCGAGCTTGGTCTTGAGGGAGTTCAAGGTTTATCGGTTTTACGATCATTCCGATTGGTAAGTTCACCATTCTTATATTGTTAAGTTTTATCCAAAGTTACTAATAAAATTATGTGTTTCATTTACAGCTCCGAGTTTTCAAACTAGCTAAATCGTGGCCAACCCTGAATCTGCTTATTTCGATTATGGGCAGAACAGTGGGTGCCTTGGGTAACCTGACTTTTGTATTGTGCATCATCATATTCATATTTGCCGTGATGGGAATGCAACTATTTGGCAAAAACTACGTGGACAATGTTCACATGTTCCCGGGCGGCGAATTGCCCAGGTGGAACTTCACCGACTTCATGCATTCGTTCATGATTGTGTTTCGAGTACTGTGTGGAGAGTGGATCGAGTCCATGTGGGACTGCATGCACGTGGGCGACGTGTCCTGCATTCCGTTTTTCCTCGCGACCGTAGTCATCGGTAACCTGGTCGTAAGTATCAAAACCCGGCTGGAAATTTAAAAAACGTTACCGTGAGAGGAACTAGTTTAAATGTGTGACTGTAAAACCAGGTTCTCAATCTTTTCTTGGCCTTGCTTTTGAGCAATTTCGGAAGCTCAAACCTGTCTGCACCGACCGCGGACAACGATACCAACAAAATCGCCGAGGCCATAGATCGGATTGGTCGTTTCATCGACTGGGTCAAAAAGAGCATACTCGACGGATTGAAGGCATTGCGTGCCAAATTCACCAACCAGATATCCGATCAGGCGCCAGGTGAGGGACCGTCCAACAGTTGGAAAGAAGGTTTATATCCAATCAGATCGCTTGCTGTGTGCGCTGTGTAGTTTCGTGACCACTGTCTCTGCTTATTTTTTTCGAAAGTCCCGTTAAAATCTTCTTTTTTTTTCCTCTTTTTTTTTTTTCTCTTACGTACCTGATCCTGTCTTTAATTTTTGCTTTTAATTTGAATCTTGTTTTTTTTTTATCATTATACTGATTTATTATTAATTATATGATAACTTCGTACGGTTTGAAAGATTAACAGTTTACATCAGATATATCAGACTGACGATATCCTCATGGTCATGTCATTATCACGAGAAATTAAAAATAGCAAGACATTTGGTTTACCGTCATTACGTACAACCTTCATATTTTTTCATTTTTTTGCACAATTTCGTTGATAAAATTTTACCTTTACACTGATTCACTAAACCCTCATTAGAATTTAATAATTAAACATCAACTTTTTTTAAATATTTATTTTCATGACTCTATTTTAAAAGACAAATTAAAATTTGTTCTGACAAAAGAAACCTGTTCAGTAGACACTAATTTTTTTTTTTTTTTTTTTTTTATTTCAAGATTGATAAACAAAATATCTTGCTTTAAAATGAAATTTTTTATAAGAGAAACATTTAAATTAATTTTTAAACACGATAATAACTGTTTAATCAGATTTTCAATTCTGTTAAAGCCTTATAATACAAAAAAAAAGGAATATTTTATTTTTTATAATTTTTGTTGCTCCTATCAGTGTTGCTCACAAATCGCTCTTGTTTCATTTACGTCGTTCCCAGAATGCTTAGGTCATCAAGCGATCAATCGGAAGTATATAAACATTTTTTCACTTATTTTAAAATGCATCTACATTGATACATTTGCATATTTTATTGTATCTTGGCTGAATTTGAACAACAAGGTAAAATGTCTAATAAAAATTAAAAATTTTATGCAGCAAATATTTTAAGCGTATTATTTCAATTCAGCCATGGTACACTACATATATATTTTATATGAACAATAATCGCATGAATTTTCAAGCATGTTTGCACTTTTGAATCAATTTCATTTTTGACGCGACTCAAGACTAACTGAAGTATTAACATGTTTTTGTTTAAAAGTGTAATTGAAAAAACAAAATTGAAATATTTAAACTTTCATTATGAACTGAACGAAAAAAACTTCGTATTTTATACATATTAAAAAAATAGTATTGTGTTAAAAAACGTGTTAATAAACTACATTTTTTCATGAGACTTAATTACAATGAGACCTCTTTCTTTTCGGCATTTTTAGAAGTTGGAATGCGTTTTGACTAGCATTATATGCAGTTTGCCAGCTTTACTATTACTTTAGTGTTCTTAATGTTTTGCGGTGTAGTGGAAAAAAACATTTATAAATTTTTTTGTAAATATCTTGCATCGCAAATAATTAACTTAAATTATATTGATTATCTTATTTTGATAGTCAGTTTAAAATTATAATTTTAATTTTTTTAAATACTCTTTATACTTGTAAAATTTTTTTTTTCCAACTTTTGTATCTTTTGTAATGTTTCAGTTGAAAAAATAAATAAGCCTAATTGACTTAATGCTGATGAGTTTTGAATCTTTTTTATGAATTTGAATATTCTTATGATGAATATTGAAAATTTCAACAGCGGACGCATTAAATTGAAAAAATTTTTGCAAGAAACTCTAAATCTTTTATAGTAAGAAAAAAGATATAAACTCATCGGCATTCGATTATAATTATAATGCATGAAAACTAATTTAAAAGTTTTTAGATTTTACTGATAATTAAAAAATTATTTTTCACATTTCGATTTCACGAAATTGTACGATTTATATCGATGATATAATTCACTTTTCCATAGAAGTCATTATATAATATTTTTCTACCAAATTTAAAATATTATTAATTAAATTAATAAGTTATTTATTAATTATTTACAGTAAAATGTGTGAATATATGTTGTTAATGGCATGTAAAAATGAATTTACACTAACTTCTCCTAATTTAAAAAAAAATATATATATCTACAAACGTTATTTAGAGTTTTTGATATAATATTAAAAATTAAAAACAAAAATAGAAGCATTTAAAAATTATGTTCACAGTAATTTAACTTCATTACTGATTTTTTCTTTATTATTGTTTAAATATGTACTAATTAACTAAAAATAGTGTGTCTTAGACGATAAAAAAGAAAAAGAAACGGCTTTGTGTGCATGTATAGTCTAGAGAAATTTCGCACCCCAGAGTAATTTTTTCTCTCATCTTTTTTCGAAGCGTGCTAGCAAATATTGACTTTGACGCTTCAAAAACGTTTGTTGTAAGTGCGTGTGTTTTTTTATCAAACTCTTTGGAAAATAAACCTGACAGTCTAAGAGTGCATATTTTTTAATTGAAATGTGTAAAAGTCTGAGATTTTTTATTCGTACTACAACGAAAAAAAAAAAATATATATATATTGTAGAATAAAATTTGAATCTCGGACGAGTAGATATTTTGTAAACCCAATCTAAACTCGACGAATGCACGGCTTTACAGATGGAATTGACCGGGACTTGGCTTTGGATTATTCAGAAGGTGATTTGGATGCTTACCGGGATAAGAAGAGTGTCAAGGAACTTAACAATCAATTTGAAGTTGCAATTGGTGATGGTATGGAGTTTACGATACATGGTAAGTTTCAGATGAATTAAATTTAAAAGATAACGTTTTTTTTCTTTCAAAGAATTTGATCATTGAGGCTGCTGATTTAGAGCTTTATGTTTTTACGTTTTTAAAAATTCTATAAATTTTCAAAACATTTTACCATAGTTAACGAAGTGGGTAAACTTTTCAAATCTCTAAAGACTTTATAGATTAAAAAATCAATTAAACATAAAAAACTACACATTGAATATTATAAAATCCATTTAACTACATGTTACTTTAAAGACTTGCATATCTATTACAAAAAGTATTTTTAACTGTTTGCTATGAAAAAATCTTAATCATTTTTTTTTATTTCAAAGGAGATCTAAAAAATAAGTTACGAGAAAGTTTGTGCATTAACAATACAAAAGCTCTGGTGAATGCAATGAATCATCGAGAGTACAGATTAGATCACGATTACATGAATCACATCGAAGAAGATACAATAAGGTAAGTTTTAAGATGAACCCTTTGATTCAAGATTTAATAATTTATTTCTATTATTATTATTATTATTTTGTATTATTGTAGCTACGGAAGTCATAAGAATCGTTCATTCAAAGATGAAAGTCACAAAGGCAGCTTAGACTCTTTGAATGGAGAGGAGAAGAAAGATGCCAGCAAAGAAGATCTCGATGAAGATGGTTTGTTGGAACAGATCCGCAAAAATATTTTCTACAATATTTGAAACGACATGTAAAAAAAATTAAATTATTTAAAAAATTTAATTTTTCATTTTTACCCAGAAATGGACGACGAAGGGGAAGATGACGAAGAGGACGAAGAAGACGAAGACGACGATGTTGATGATTTTCATGGTGCCATTATAAAAACAGACGAGGAGCTGGAAGGCGATTACCCAGCCGATTGTTGTCCGGATAACTGTTACAAAAGGTTCCCGTTCCTCGCCGGCGATGACGACGCGCCTTTTTGGCAGAGCTGGGCAAATCTTCGGCTCAAAACCTTCCGGCTCATCGAAAACAAGTACTTTGAGACTGCCGTCATTGTCATGATTCTCACAAGTAGTATGGCTCTTGTACGTACTTCTACATCCAGTATTGTCCACCTTAGGTACCAACCAATTTCAAGGATATTAATTTTTTTTTTTTTTTTTTTTTTTTTTTTTTTTTTTTTTTTTTACTGACAGGCTCTGGAGGACGTTCATCTCCAGCAAAGACCCATTCTTCAAGACATACTGTATTATATGGATCGAATTTTCACCGTCATTTTCTTCTTCGAAATGTTAATCAAGTTTCTGGCGTTAGGTTTTAAAAAATACTTCACAAATGCTTGGTGCTGGCTCGATTTTATAATTGTCATGGTGAGTTTACTCTATCATTACCCCGATTTGAGTTTATTTTTACTACAAAGTTTCAATAATCATACAACAGTTTTATACAATACTTCTCATAAGAAAAAAATCATCCCAAGTCGTGTCAATTAAATTTAAGGTATTTAGATAAAAATTATTTTAATTATACTTTTGTAAAAAAGTTTGAACCGTACTGAGAAGTATCGAGTTTTAACTTGGATATCTTCCTACTGGTCTCTACATATCTACATTTATCGGAGTAGGAGAGCAGAGTGCAGTCTGGCAATATCAACAAAGAAGCTCATATACTTATAAAAATAATAAAATTATTTAAAAAAAAAAGTTTGTAATTCAAAAAAATTATAATTTTCCAATGATAATCATAGTTGTCGCTGATCAATTTGGCCGCTCTATGGGCCGGCGTCTCCGACATTCCAGCCTTCCGCTCAATGCGGACGCTTCGCGCTCTGAGACCACTCAGGGGAGTCTCGCGCTGGGAGGGTATGAAAGTAAGTCAAATAATCAGCCATCGGGCGATGGATCTTCGTCAGTAATGAATTTTTTTTTTTTTTTTTTTTTTTTTTAATTTCAACGATTGGAGGACCAACCGCTGATATACATCTGTTTATCTGTCTATCTATCTAACTATCTATCAATTTGACTGTCGATATTTTGTTTTTACACGTGCAACATTACGTTGTTATTATTATATCCTTGTCGATTGTGTGCCAAAATGTCCTCGTAACTATGATACTGTTTCTACTAACGTTTTCGTTCTTTTGTTGTTTGTTTCTTTTTATGTCTTTACTAAAAATTGAACCGTTTGAGTTGGGATTGGAGTCAAGAAATTCTTTAAAATAATTTTTTTAAGTTAATTTTAACAAATTGTGCATTCTTGCTTATTATTTTTAAAACCAATTCTTATATTCAAACCATTTTTTAATCAAGTTAAAAGCAATACTTTTTCCAGTGACCCAAGCGAGTGTAAATTCAAAGTTACTGTTGAGCTTTAGCTTTCGTTAAAATTTTCAAAATGCAGTCAGCTCATTGTCAAAATTATGTGGTGTGCTTGAAAATGTGCAGACTGCCATTAAAAATTTCTTTTGTGTCTGCACTAATAAAAAATTTCGTGTAATATAAAATCAAAAATTTATTTTCTTATTAAGTATTACTCTGTGCTTACTTATAACAAAATTCTTTAAAGTCTACCATATGTTAAGTTAAAATATTATATCATATTTATAAGATTTTACCAGTTAAATGATCTGCCTGACCCTAAAGAAACAAAACTTTGCAACTTTAATTTGACATTAACGACGCGTATACATTATAGTGTATTTTAATGCATTATAGAGTATACATGCGCTTTATTGGTAATATTGATATTACATATGAAAATTCTCAATTTCTTCTACAGTGTGATATATTTAAAACAATGGTTGTGCTACGAGTAAAGTATGCTTTAGTTGTCAAACTACGTATCATACTTATGTTTTTCTGTATATGTACGATGTACGTAAATTACGTGCCGGATTCAATGTTTTCTGCCTTTCTTGATATTTTAAACACTGTCGTCTAAAACTGTTTGTCATAATGTATAATTCAAAAATTTACGATTTTTAATTAAAAAAATTTGCTTAGATGATATTTTATGAAAGAAGGAAAAAAAAAATTAAAAATCGTAAATCAATTATACAAAACTTTTAATCTGTTTCAGAAGCAGCTGACTAATATATTCAAAATATTTAGTTTAGTTTGAGACAGTGTGCCTTATCTACGCCCTATACTTTTACTCTGTCATTTCTTTTGGTTGTGTGCAATTCATTCTTTTTTACTTCATATTTTTTTTATTTCATTTTTCATCAACTTTGTTTAACACGTTCATATATTAATACACTAAAATTGTCCTCCCCGATCAAATAGTTATTAGTTGGATCAAATAAAAAAAAAAAAATAATGCAATAATTTAATGAAATAACTCGAAAAATTAAACAAACGCAATTGAACCAACGTTATAACTTTTCATTAAAGGATGAAAGTCTGTGGTTGCTACGTTATCAAAACTAATTTGATTAAAATTACAAGTTACTCATGTACATAGTTCGACAGACAGTCATATTTTACCAGGTCATACAAAAATTATCTTAACTTTTATCACTTTCTCTTTCTGTAGCCCAGAGCAACGTCGAGTCATCATTTGTTTTAGAAAAAAAAGCGCTGAAAAATTTCAATATAATAAATGTAAAATTCTATTAAAAAACAATACCTCGAAACTGTGCGAATAGTAGGCAAACTCCAGTAAGTGATACGAAAAACAAATGAGCAGTCAAAAAAGAGAATAATAATTTGATCAAGTAAAATTAAAAAAAAAAAACTTGGATTATTTATGATTCGCTCTTTAAATTTTGTCGCTCGCAGGTATCTCTCATAAACTTCATAGCGTCTCTCTGTGGCGCGGGCGGAATCCAAGCCTTCAAAACAATGCGGACCCTAAGGGCCCTAAGGCCACTCAGGGCGATGTCTAGAATGCAGGGAATGCGGGTATGTAGCCCTTAGTCTCAGCTGACCTTCTTAATCTCGATGGACATTATAATTATATTATACAATACTCATTTGGCTACTGATCGACACTCCGTTTATTATTATTATTACTTTCATTACTATATATACTTCATATTAGAATGATAGATATTTTTTTTATAAAATTTGTATTGAATGAATCAAAGTAGTGGTTACCGCATATTCAGACAAATTTACAGAAAAACACTTGTACGTTTATTACAAGCATACACGTAATAATTTTAATTTATTTATGATTCCGAGTTTGCAATTCTTTTGAATAAAACATTTTTAAAGGGGATGCGAGTTGTTATTTTTTTAATTGGTATAATTAAAATTGATACTTGTCATGTGAAAAATAATGTAGAAGTAAATGATACAGGAATTTGAAAACTTTAAAAGTTAATAATTTTATGTTTGCACAGATAAATTTTTTAACTTTAAAAAAGATTATTAAATTTCTTTATTTCCATAAATCTGATATTTATGATAATTAATAATAGTATTGTGAATACTGTTTCTTTTTTTTCGTTTATAAAAATGTTACTTTTATTTTAAAAAATTTTATGTGAATCTCACGTCCCCTTTGACCCGAAGGCTCGGGTAACATTTACACAAATTTCATAACAGTGAGACAAGTACATAATTTGAAACATTTTTAAATTTTTAAAAGCTTACATATTTTTTTTAAAAGTTAACACTGCAAATTTTTAAATTGAACTTTGGTGAAAATTATAAATTTTTTCATTAAGATAATATTTAATTAGTCTGGAATTTTCACCAAGGAATTGATTAT
The DNA here is from genome assembly GCA_038277355.1 of Encarsia formosa. Classification (NCBI taxonomy): domain Eukaryota; kingdom Metazoa; phylum Arthropoda; class Insecta; order Hymenoptera; family Aphelinidae; genus Encarsia; species Encarsia formosa. The sequence goes on along the minus strand of CM076188.1, from coordinate 32,872,083 downwards.
AGCTGTTTATATGTTACATATTAAATACATGATCAAATTTTTACAGTAGTTTTCAAAAATCGCATTACATAGAATAGTTCCACAAAATTTTATTGCATTTTTATAGCTGCAAACAAAGTAATTTAATAATTTTCCTAAGTCATAGTAAGCAAGCGCCACTATTTAATGTAGTTAACCACACAACATGCCGATATCAAAGCGCCATTAAAAACACGCAATTCCTTATCCTGTAGAAATTTAAGAGTCAAGGAGAAAAAGAAAACAAAGGAAAAAAAAGTTGAATTAAATTGGTTGGACAATGATTGGTCAAGTATTAGTTGCACAGCATACTCGATATGAAGTTAAACAAACATAATTGTCTTGAAAAAATAATTTGGTTCAAGCCAAATATTCTCAATTTAAAACAGTTGAATAAATTTATTTCTTCTTATTAAAAATTCCGATATATATTTTAGTTCATTTTTGTTTATTGAATTTATTATCAGGCTAGAATTTTTATGACTAAACTTTTTTTATGCAATATTGCTTCATGAGTAATGATTTATTTGTTTTTTACATAAAACAGAGAATGAATTAATATATTAAAAATAGTTATTCTTTATCAGTCATAAGGAGTGGTTAATAAACGTATGAAATTTAATCAACCCAAGAAATTCTATTAAACCCTTCTCCCAATACAGCCAACCCATTACCATGAAAAATCTGCACGTCAGTCTGAAACATGATAAATACTTCATACATTCAAGCGGCTAATGGATGATGCACAGCTTCAGAGCAGCAAGTAGATTTCAACTTTTACGTATTATACATATTCCAATGCGTTTATGATCAAGAAAGAAAATTTAAACGACTGTATTCAGCAGTTACTAATAATTTGAGCGAGTTATTTTTGGATTTGTATTAACTAATTTTTTTTTTTTTTTAATGCCATTACCAACCATAAGTTTTTTTTTCACGATAATCATTTCAAGGTCGCTGAGACATTGGGTTTGGGAGGTTTTCATCATGTTCATTAAAATTTCTTTTGATTAAAAAAGTTGATTAATTGCTTCTCAATATCATGCTAATCTTTAATTTTCAAAAGTTTCTATATAACCAATCTACTACTTTTCACGCAACAATAATATCGTCTTCAAAGTATTTTTCAATTTAATATCATTTCAAAAAACTAGTAAAATGTATTTTTCATTTTGTACATTGCAAATTTGTTAAAGTTAAATACAAAAAATTATACTCATTAATTGTTAAAATAATATTGTTAAAATTAAAATAAGCTATAATAAAAAATCAGCTAAAAATACATTTTACTTTTACTTGATCATTAAAAAATATGCACTTCCACTTGCTTTCTTCCAAAAACTCTATTCAAAACTATAAAAATAATCAATGCTTGCTTTTTTTCTGTAGAATTGCATGTTTACTAATTGTTGCTGTTTTATTCGTAATCGTTTGCTTTTATACACTTATTTAATAGTACATAAAAAGTTGATCCGAAAAAAAATTGTAGATCATATTTTAATTTGAGTTTTTATTAATTTATACACTAATATAAAAAATTTTCTAAACATTATAAAGATTTTTTTCTGACAACACTGCTATTGTTTTTATCGCATAAGTGGTGAATAAATTGATAAAATTTATTTTGAAAATTCGTTGTGCCAGTTTATCTATTGTAATAAATAATATTTCATGAACCTCTTCATAATTTTAACCAAAAAAATCGTTGTATAATTTCTTTACTATTATTTTTTTAGGATTTAAATCTTGTACAAAAAATAGCTATTTGAAAGCCTAATTGAGACAGGTTTTAGTTCTGTAGTTGATTAGTTCATTAAAAAAAATGTTTACGTTTCTTTTATTTGATCAGTTTTATTATTTTTAATTTTTTACAATAAAAAAGATTCAAAGAATTTTTAAAAGAGATAAAATGATTTCTAACAGTTATTAATTGTAATGAAAAATAAAACTAAAAATTTATTATATTTTTAAAATTGTAAAAAAATTAATGGCACACTGAAAGCATAAATCTAAAAAATAATAATAATTAAATGAGTTGATGTAACGATACTAAATTTTCTATCGTTCTTGGATAGGTCGTTGTTAACGCTCTGGTCCAAGCTATTCCATCCATCTTCAATGTGCTGCTAGTGTGCCTCATATTCTGGTTAATTTTTGCAATAATGGGTGTTCAATTATTTGCCGGAAAATATTTCAAGGTATACTTCAAATTTTGTTAAAAAAATGTTTTATATATAAATAAATATAAACACAAAAACTAATAAATGTTCTATTTTTCAGTGCGTCGATGCAAATAAAACTACTTTAAGCTTCGAAATTATTCCGGATCGTAACGCTTGTATCGCTGAAAACTACACGTGGGAAAATTCGCCAATGAATTTCGATCACGTTGGAAAAGCTTACTTATGTTTATTTCAAGTGGCAACTTTCAAAGGCTGGATTCAAATCATGAACGACGCCATTGACTCGAGAGAAGTACGTTCATTTCGTCATAAATTTTTATCCTTAAAACAGAATTTATCTTTAAATTTTGTTTATTAACGAAAAAAAATTTTGCTTATTTTTCCAGATAAACAAGCAGCCAATACGCGAAACAAACATTTACATGTACCTATATTTTGTATTTTTCATCATATTCGGATCGTTTTTTACTCTTAATCTGTTTATCGGAGTTATCATCGACAACTTCAACGAGCAGAAGAAAAAAGCCGGTGGCTCTCTCGAGATGTTCATGACGGAGGACCAGAAAAAGTACTATAATGCTATGAAAAAGATGGGTAGCAAAAAACCTATGAAGGCCATTCCACGACCGAGGGTAAAGTTTTCTTTACTATTGATTGTTTTCAAACACTCAGTGTGGGGCCTTGGCGTTTTTTGATTTACTTTCTTTTTGTTTTGTATTAAATGGCTATATTGAATTCATAAAACTCATATCGTATCGAAAAGATTTTTTTTTTTTAATTTCAAAAACTGAATGTGTAAATTACACCAGCAACTGGTTGGAAAGTTAGCACACTCTGTTTATCCATCGATGAATTATTTTTTAAGGTTTCTAAATAAATTTCTAAAATTACTATTATTTTCTTTAAAATATGAAAAAAATCTTTTCGAAAAAAATGTATATTTTACCCAAAAAATTTCAAGTTGATTATGACTAAACTTGAATTTGAATTCGAATAGTGATCCAGAAATCATGAAAGAATTTTCATAAAAATTACGAATAAGTATAATCAGTAGATAGAATCAGAATAGGAACATAATTCTTTTTTTGTTGAAAAAACCCACATTATAGTTGTAGCGCAATTCAAAAAATTGATGACAAAATTTCAAAAAGAATTATGTACTTATATAAAGAAACATAAGAAACTACATTACACTTTTTGATAACGCACATAGTTTTTTTTGTAGAGTTTTATAGTTAGAGTAGAAGTTTTTTGTAGATATTAGAAATTTTGAAAACCATTGTGATTTTTTACTGTGTGCGTTAAATATTAAAATTTTTGAGAACCCAGCAGGCTGAACTAATAACCTATGCCGGTGTGATAATTCCACAAAACCATCGGATGCTTTTCTGAACAATTTATATGTTCAGAAAAATTGATATATGAGTAAAATGCTCCAGAATTTTGGACCACGAATCTATCTTCGCTTGACAAATTGTCAAGTCTTAGTTACATGTGATACCATCAATTGGCCTTATCTTGTCCAAAAAAAAAAAATTATTGTTCACAATCATTTTAATTATCATCAATTGGCTAATTATCAATTATTAATTTTTTTAAGTGTCAACAGGTGATATTGTTTATCATATTATATTATTTTAAATTTTTATTTGATTAAAATTATCAACATTGCATGAAAAATTATTAAATATTCATCATTTCATTACAAAGCAACCACTTAGTTAAAACTAATAATTCAGCTATAAATTTTGCAATTGCAGCCACTTTTTTTTAATTTACTAACTTTTTTGTATAATAAATTTATTTTTCAATGTTTTTTTTAAATTAATTCTTAAGAATTCATGTAAGTAATTATTCGATTGCAGTGTATTTTTATTCTTACTATAACTCTTACATAACACAAATTTTTTCCAAGAAAACAAACGAGTTTGTAAGAAGTAATTTTTTATATTTTAAATAACAAATGGAAGGTCTCATTTTTAAGAAACGAATCTTGTTCAAACTTTCATGAATAAATCAAAGCCTGGCACCAAATACTTCATTCAGTATATTTAAGTTATAGAAATATACGAACTTATATCGTTTTCTATAACTCAAGTTTTCGAATTTAAAATGTAAAAATAAAAAAATATATCCTCCCAAAATCATGAAGCTATTTTTCTGTTTTTCTAGTACAAATTGTATCTCTCGAAAATCATTAATGTTTAGCGTTAGGCTTTGTTTTTAGACTTTGCAATTGCAACAACTTTGAAAGTTTGTCCAAGATGTATCTTCTGAGAATAAGACGTTTTCTTTGTTTGTATCTTTCAAAGATACTTGTTGGTTTACTTTCTGATTGTATAAATTTTCAGAAACATGACTAAAACACAATCTCTGTAAAACTTCTTGCAAAAGAACACATTTTTGAAATACGAATTACACTAAATATACCACAAATTTTTTTTAATTTTTCGTATAATTCTTAGAATGTTAAGTGAAAAACCTAGTTAAAAATATTTTAGTTTTAAGTTTTAATAATAAGTAATGATAGTTATGAAGCATCTTTAAAAAAAACTGAAACTAACTGTTGACTGTAATAAAATTTTTCAGTGGAGGCCTCAAGCGATCGTGTTCGAAATAGTAACAGACAAGAAGTTCGATATGATAATAATGTTATTCATCGGACTGAACATGCTGACGATGACGCTCGACCATTACCAGATGAGCGAGACATTCAGCAACGTCCTCGACTACCTGAACATGATATTCATTGTGATATTCACCAGCGAGTGCTTCTCCAAGATCTTCGCGCTGCGATACCACTACTTCGTGGAGCCCTGGAACCTCTTTGATTTTGTTGTCGTTATATTGTCAATATTAGGTAATGTAACGTAATGATTGCTTCATTTGTTTACAACTTCAGTGAACAGCCGGTTGACAATGTAATCAACTAATTACCTGTCTGCTTCGAAAAAAAAATTTTCCATTTCTTTTTCAAAACTTCTTTATCACTACGACAATTTACACAGCCATGACATAATAAACTTGGCAAACAATGAATGAACTCGAACACACTTGAAAAGCATGATTTACAACAATCGAAGCACGTATCATAATATTAGTGAACTATAGATTACTTTTTTTTCAATTTATCATTTTTCAATATATCTATTACAAATGAAAGCAAACAGGTATAAGGCGTTCGCTAGAGTTTCAGCAAGTGCTTGATATCATTACGTTATGTAGCCTCACATTGATTTTAAGAGTTAATGTTAATGTTGTCCTCCCCCCCTCCCCTCCCTTTTCCGTTTGTTGGAGTCCCTGTAAAGTTGAAAAAAGCCTAGCCCTTACTATTTCTTGAGGACTGAGTAACTACCCTTCGATGCAGTCATGTATATAGTCTACAGTTACAATCTCTGTCAGTCAGAAAAACCTTCATAATAACGACAGGAATCGTCCATGGACTTTAAAGCAAAATCTTGTTTTAAATTTTTAATTATATTCATTATCGCATTTTCACCTCTTCACATCTAAAAGTATCTTTTTTTTTTTTTTAGTTATTCTTTTCTTATTTACAATGTTCTTGTAACTTATTATTTTACCATTCACGCAGTGAATTCATTTTTTTTCATTTGAATTATTGTATTATTTGGAATTTGCTTTGCGCCCATAGACGAACTGACTGTCAGAGAAAAATAATCATACGCAAAAGGTATGAAAATTAGGTTAAAAGTAAGTCTGATAAATTTAAACTGTAAGTTAATTCATCAACCTCCTTCGGGAGCACGGTGAAGTCAAAATTCTTTTTCATACTATACTTTCTTTTTTTTTTTTGAGACTATTAATTTTTAATAACTAGACTATAGAATTGAGTAGTTAATCGAAATGATCGACTTCATTATTAAATTCTCTCTTAAATCTATCAATCACTTCACTTTACGAAGATTGTTAACTACTTTTTTACCATGTATCCATTTATCGAAAATCAGTTGTAAGCCGTCTAGGGCTTAGAACCCAGTGCATGGTATAAGTACATAGATAGTCGTGAATCATCACAATTTTTTTCTCACAATCTGATCTTTTTTCAACTTACTTATAACACCTACTGTACTAGTCAAAAAACAAATACATCTATCACAAATGTGACACAGTAATAATTACAATCTTGGACAAAAAAAGTCTTTGAAAACTCACAATTCACTATATAATTTAGTCTGTATAGTGAGTGAAAAGGCTTATACATAATGCATGAAGAAATTTTAAATTTTTGAAAGTCTTGGGTAACATTTTAAATGGTAACGCGAAGTATTTTGTAGAAAACTCTTTAAAATAATTGTTAAAACGTGCTACACAATTTAACAAGCCGTTTTATAAACTTTGCGTTACTACAACTCCATAAACCAAACAGTCAAAAACTTTGAATTTTCAGTATCTAAAAAGAATATCTTTTTTTAACAATTTCAAATGATAAATTCAAAGTTTAAACAGAGAAATGCATCCTAGATTTCCCTTTGAAAGTGAATGTTTAAATTTTTTTTTCGTTATATCTTGTTAGAATGGTTTGTTAAAAAAAAGAAAAAAAAAAAAAAAAACTTTTAACTGCAAATGTACTAAAAAATATTTTTTTTCCTATAAACGTGTAGGTCTGGTGCTGAGTGACATAATCGAAAAGTACTTTGTGTCACCGACACTACTCAGGGTAGTGAGAGTGGCGAAAGTGGGTCGTGTACTGCGTTTGGTAAAGGGCGCCAAGGGCATAAGAACTTTACTGTTCGCATTGGCGATGTCCCTGCCAGCGCTCTTCAACATTTGTCTACTGCTGTTCCTGGTGATGTTCATCTTCGCCATATTCGGCATGTCGTTTTTCATGCACGTCAAGGATAAAAGTGGTCTCGACGACGTATATAACTTCAAAACCTTTGGCCAGTCGATGATACTGCTTTTTCAAGTGAGTTGATAAGGGTTTTACTTGAAAAACCAATTGATGAAAATGAAAATGAATGAATCGGTATTTATTTGTGCAGATGTCAACGTCGGCCGGTTGGGACGGCGTCCTCGACGGCATAATAAACGAGGAGGACTGCGAGGAGCCGAATAACGAGATCGGCTACCCGGGTAACTGCGGCTCCTCGACGATAGGCATAGCGTATTTACTCTCCTATCTCGTTATTAGTTTCCTGATAGTCATAAACATGTACATCGCTGTCATTCTCGAGAACTATAGCCAGGCTACAGAGGACGTACAAGAGGGTCTAACCGACGACGACTACGACATGTACTACGAGATCTGGCAGCAGTTCGACCCCGACGGTACCCAGTACATTAGGTACGACCAGCTGTCGGACTTCCTGGACGTACTAGAGCCGCCACTGCAAATTCACAAGCCCAATAAGTACAAGATTGTGTCGATGGATATTCCCATATGTAAGGGGGACCTTATGTTTTGCGTGGACATCCTCGACGCTCTCACCAAGGACTTTTTCGCGAGAAAGGGCAACGCGATCGAGGAGACCGGCGAACTCGCTGAGGTGCAAACAAGGCCGGGCGAGGCTGGCTACGAGCCGGTCTCTTCGACCCTGTGGCGGCAGCGCGAGGAATACTGCGCCAGGCTCATACAGCACGCCTGGCGCAAGCACAAGCAGCAACGCCAAGGTGACAGCGACATTGACGGGCCCGAGCACGACCACAGCCGCGGCGGTGGTCCCGACACCACGGACGCCGGCGGCGCCGGTGGCGGCGACACCAGCGGCGGGGAGCACGAGCCCACTATTCCCGAGCTACCGGAGCAAGAGCAGGCTCCTTCTCCCGGGATGGCCGCCGATGCCGCTGCCGCCTCCGAGACCAGCCCGAGCACCGCTGCCGGCGACGGCCAGGTCATGCAGACGGCCGTGCTCGTCGAGAGCGACGGCTTCAGCACGAAGAACGGCCATCGGGTCGTCATACACAGCCGTTCGCCGAGCGTGACCTCGCGCACCGCGGATGTCTGATGTACGGAACCGGCGACGACGACGGATCTACTTTTACCCGCACCACCGGCGGCCAATGAAACGCCGCCGCTTCGAACCGATCTCTCCGGCGATGACGCCCCTACGTCGCTTGGTGAGGATTCGTAAACTGACGACCATTTTTATACTTTGTTTATTCTTTCGTTTGTTAAGGCCGATTTGAGCGAGTGCCTAGGGAGCAACCGATTCCCACTCCCACTCCTCCCACGATCCCCGCACCCGATGATCCAGGAAAGAGAGAGGGGCTCTCCGTATTGTTTTAGCGTGTAGATGCGTTTTTGACACACGATTAAATTTAACAAAGTTTTTATACTCGATGATGATTATGAGGATTACGCTGTTTGATAGAAAGTTCAATTACTTGTTTAAAATGTGACATTTTTTCCCTTCTTTTTTGAAAAAAAAAAAAAATGATTTTTTTTCATTGTGACTGGATGCAGCAGCTTTACAAGTAGATGATCGTATACAATTTAAGAAATTTCCTCCAACGAGTTGCCTTTGTCGTTATGATTAAAATGAAACAGCAAAATAATTGAGCAATGTTTGATGGATTATAAAAATTTTTTGATCAGACAATTTTTAGTTTTAATTTAAAAATTTCGTGAATAACGTTTTATTTCGCGACGCTCCCTCAATTTGTCCGAGGGGTGAGTAAAAATTATTTTCAACAGAATAAAAAACATTGCTCAAATTTTTACTTTTTTAAACTTAAGTTAAAGCTAGAATTTTTGTAAAAAAAAATTAATAATAAAAAAAAAATGAAATAAAATAATATTAATAATAATAAGTAATGATAATATCATAGAAAAAAAAAAATAAATTTTTCAATACAATCATTACCACAGTATAAAGTCGGTCATGTTACATCGCTAATATCATTTTTCATATAATTTTTTATCAACATAAAAACAAAAAGAAAACTTAATGATCCAACGAAATTTTTCAACGCAACTATGAATCATGTAAAAATAACATTTTACGCGCAGAGAAAAAAAGTTTAGAGGAGCATAAAATAAATATAAAACAGAAGACTTTAAAACAATCCGTTTAATCTTGTCGCACAAAAGTCACCTAGAAGCCTCTCTCTTTCTTTTTCACAATTCAAAAATATAGAACAATAATATTTTAATTTAAAGTATATTTTTCAATTTGAGCAACATAAAATTATTGGGCGTCAAATTTATTTATTCTGCAAAGTCAAAAATTTAGATGCAGCATTGATTTTAAAGCAACTGCTGATTTTAAAAAATTTGTTTATAATTTATTAAATTACTAAAGCTCCCAAGGCAGCATTAGTTTATCTGTCCAACCGGTTGCAGCACCCGGTCTTTTCGAAATCGGCTTTATATGCAGTTAATAAAAAACACTTTTATATATTTTTCGTCGTTGTCGTCGTCGTCGTCGTCGTCGTCGTTTCGTTCGTCAAACGAAACGGTGCGCGAGCAATAATAAAGCGTACATTGTATTACACGCACATTCTACACTTGAACATTAATAGTTAAAAAAAAATAATAATAAATAAATAAATGAAGAACACAATTGATATCATGAAAAGTTTGCAATTGAAAAAGAGTGTGTATCGTCGCGATTTAGATTACTTCCTCTACAGATCGTAAATCAGCGAATGGATACTACTTTTTTTCGTCGCAAAAAACATACACACATACACTTACACATTTCTACAAACATTTTACACGTGCACCTTTTTCGTCCTCGTAATTCCATGTGGAATAAATAGGATTAAACGAAAATTTACAAGTGCGTATAAAAACAGGGATTTGAAAAAAAAGGGGTAAATATAGTCATGTAAAAGATCAGTTGACGATTAGTTAGATTTTAATTATAAGTGGAGTTTAGCGAGATTAACGAAAAATAAAACTAATTTAACATGGTGCATGTACGAACATTTATGCGAAATAAGTGAACAAAGAATATATAATTATAATTATAATAATAACTAGAATGTAATGTGAATCACTCACCAGAGAATTAATTCAAAAGATAAATGATTAAGTAAATAAAAAGTCACCGCGTATCACCTTCGAGTCATTTTTGACCACGAAAATTTCTGTACATATTATATTAAGGAAAATAAGAATGAAAAATAAAAAAATGAAAAAAATAAAAAAAATTCGATTTGCATCTTCGCTGCTTATGAATCGCACACGTACATTTGTACAATCTAATAAACGTACTTTTTACTTGAAAAAAATAAGCTGATCGAACAGAAGTTTATGACGAAGATAATGAAAAAAAAAAAAAAATGAATAAATAATAATAATTATAAAATAAAATATATTATTATAAATGCGATATCTGCGCTCTGCGTACCATGGTAATTGTTTTTTCGATTTGCGAGCGTCACACATAAAATACACGCATCTATGAATATAAATATTATAAATATAATATAAAAGATGTATAAGACACGTGTGTTCGAAAGAGTGAAAGAAGATAAGAAGCGAGACGAAAAAAGACGCTTATTGATATAATCTTTATTTTACTCGTCTCTCTGTAAATGAATCATAGTATATGTGTGCGTCACAAAACATAAAAAAAAATCTCTCAATTTTTTTCGCGTGAATGGTACACAAACTAAAAAGAAATATTATATATAAATACAGTATATATATATATATATAATGTGGTGCAGATGCATTAATAAAAATAATAATAATTAATTATAATAACTACATTATTAAATAAAGTGTGTTCGTGAGTGAGCCTGAGAAAAAAAGACAAATATTGAGAGTTATTTGCACTTTGGAGTTTTGCAGCGAGCTATAAGTGCTTTATTTTGTTATTATTGATACAAATTCACAGCAAATAAGCTTAACACTTACGCGTTAAAAAGGGATAAAGAAAATATAAATATATATATATAAATATATAAATAAAAAAATAATAATAATAAACACGAATGCGAAAGTTTAGGAGCGAATATGTAAGAACAAGACGATATTTATAAAAGAGAGTGCGAGCAACCTTGATAATAGTTCCAAAAAGTGTAGATATATACCGTTCCACATACTCGCAAGATTTAATGTCTTAATAAGTACCTTAATTTAATATCTTGATTTTTGAATCCATAAACACCGAGTTCTTGCACAATTGAACATTTTTTTTTAGTTATTTATTTAGTTTTTTTTTATTTAGCAACACTACAACAGAAGCTGAAGTTAAAATAAAATTAAAAAAAAAACTTTTAATCAAATTTTAAGTAGAGGAATCGTATGAAAAAAAATACTGGGTAGCATTGTTAAAATTTCATTTTGATTTTTTAATTTTGATCTTTGAAGCTTTTACTCATTTAGTTGCATGAATTATAAATTTGTTTTTCTCTGTTGAAGCAGTACATTCTTTAAAATGTCCGAGGTATAAAATACCACAATCTACATCTCGGTCCGCTTGCCGTCCCGCTTTTATTGAGCACTGACAATTTAGATAAACAAATTTTTAAAAATTAAGAAAAAAAAAAAAAATTAATAATAAATATATACCCTCGCAAGACTCGCATCATTCAATTATAGACTAATATAAAAATACATAAATATATTTGCATTTTTTAAAATAAAAAATTTTGATTGCGCATGAGAAAATTTTTGAAACATAATAATCCATTATTGAAAGAATGAAAAGAGAATGAAAGATTAGAGACGCACCACAAAAAAAAAAAAATTGATCAACCGATGCACAAGTATTTTTTTAAAGCTTAAATTACACAAGACTAGTCACTCTTGACCATAAATTTGTAAAAAATAAAAATAGTAATCGCATAAACTCACTATATCTTCACGAACTTCAGCGAATTAATTAATTTATTTGATTGATATGATTTTTTATTCTATTGTTTAAAATTCGTGAGCGATTAAACTCAAAAACTTCCTCGATAGATCGCACGAAATATTGTCAAATTTTATAGTGAAAATTGTGCATAAACTCGGATGCGGTATGGTCCGGACAAAAGTAATCAGCTCGCAGGAAAAAATTGTACATTGACGGTGTTTTCGTGCATCAGCATGGATAGTAGTGTTGTATTTAAAACATCGATCAATGATTATGAGATTGCGAAGCAGTTAAGTACATGCGGCTTTCATGAGTCGACGAGCGGAGATTTTATAGAGACTTAAAATGGCGCATTGCACAGCGTACTATCCACACCTTTACAATGCGTTTTTTCAAGTCTCCCTACGATTTCACGTTCGATCGTTTCGTGGCTGACCGAGCGAATTTTTGTGGTCGACTCGTTCGGCAATGACATTATTTTAAATAATGATACGTGCTCCTCCCTCAAATTCGACTTTGCCGATGTATACATTTTTGTTCCGGAATCAAGCGACTTTTTTTTTTTTTTTTTTTTTTTTCATTACTTCAAAACAACTTCGAAATTTGGTATCGACGCGAGTCAACTCGAAACTTCCCCGATTAAAAACCATCACATGTATGTATGTACTCGACACCCGATGACGAAATTTCGAAAACTAATCTTTTAATTTTTGTTTTAATCACTGTGAGAAAATTAAATGTACAATAACGATTTTTATCATACGGAGCAAAAGTTTTTTCGCACTCTCTTCTTCGGTAATTGAAAGATAAGTTTGTAAAGCATAATAAACGTGTAAATTTAATTTAAAAAAAATTATATACGAATCACGCTGACGGCGGAGAGACTTTTTCTTAATGGCTAGAAAAAAAATATAAAAAAAAAAACTAATAAAAAAAAGTTTAAAAAATACAAAAAAAATAATAAACGCTAAAAAAAACCACACCCACAGTACATGCGAAGCGAAATATGGATTACCTTAAGAGATAAAATATACTTATATATTAAAAAAGAAAAAAAAATTACTAAAAAGTAACTGCGGGCTTTCTAGACAAAAAAAAAATCTCTCTGAAGACTCTCGAAAAATCGTTATTTTAAATCGTGCTATTGTAAAGTGTGAAGCTAACTCAGCAGGCAAAAAATCAATACATAAATAATAGTAATGAGAAAAAAAAAAAAATTTAATTTAATAAAATAACACCCGGAGCCTGTCGGCCAGTGTAATGAATCAAGCAACTGCCATGGGTCATATAGGTAGATGAGCTAAGAATCCAATTTCAAACTAAAAAGTCAAGCTTGAGATCGAGGCGTACTTTAAAACAAAAGACAAAAAAATCGAATAAAATAAAGCAAAAAAACAGAAAAAAATAAGTAAATAAAAAGAATCACTAATAAAATTACGAACTGTCTGTTAACTGTGCAGAAAACCAATTTCCGAAACGAATAAAGCTTAATAATATGGATGCTAATCGAAAATAAAAATATAATTTTTGGTTGCATAAATATTTTGATGTCTTAAGATGGGACTAACTGTAATAAAAAAAATAAAATAAAAAAAAAAAAAAAAAAAAAAAAAAAGAAAAAAGCCATTTTGAAAAAAATTTTTATGGCATGTCAACGATGCTGTGCTTATCGCCAATTTTTTAAAGAGTTTTTATTGCAACTAGTTAAGAAGTCAAAACAATTTTCAATGAATAATTTTGTTTTGATTAACAATAAAAAAATTTGTTGCATTTGATTACTCTGAACAATTATTGGTGAAGTTTTACATCCAATGTAAAAATGTTAATAATAAATGTTCGTGTTTATTAAAATAATGAATATGTATTCACGTACAATAATACATATTATTACAGATGAAAAATAAGATAAAAGTTTTACGAAAAACGCGCTTCGGAACAATTGTAAAAAAAAAACCTTCCCCCGAGTTTCATGCGCGTATTTCAAAATTTTTAAATATTACACATTTTTATTGTTGAATGTCAGCGTCGTTGCGTGCCAAGAAAATATTAACAAAAAGCAAAAAGGGTAAAAAATAATAAGCGGTGAACGAATTATTTGCACAATATTCATAAATTATAATTATTTTTTTGTGATTGTTATTTGTTGCAAAAGAACAATTTTCAAGAGAAGATACGAAAAAGCAACTTAATGGGTAAACGAATGAGTACGAAAAACAGCTAAATACAAGTGTTATTAAAATAAACAAACAAACAAAAATACAAAAAAATATTAAAAAAAAAAAAAAATTGAGAGAAAATGTGCGAAAGATGAAAGATTCGGATGTGTAATTAGTCGGATTGCAGCGAAAACAAAACAAAAAATTATAAACAATAAAAATGATTCTAGCAAAGGATTTATATATTCGATTGACGAGGGAATAATAAAAAGAGAGATTGATTTGTTACTTATATTAGTTAAAGAAAAAACGACCCTTATATTGATTATTGTAATTATAAAATAAATAATTATTACCGTAATAGTTAAAAATTAACAAGTTGTTACCGCTTTGTTATACACGATATTATTAATATATTAAGATTATAATACATGAAAACCTAAACTAACGTTTAATTTATTGTTCCCTTTTCTATTATTAATATCTTGATTTTAATTATTTATTCCTTGCATACTTTTTTTTTTTTCATTTTATCTGGAAGTTATTTTTGAAAGCTTTCATATTTTTGAATAATGTTTAGTTGAATTTTTTATTTTCAAGATTTATCAATTTATTTTGTAATTATAAATTGCTTAAGAAAAAAGGATAGGTTTAATTTTTGAAAAAAAACGTTACAAAAAAATCACAAATTTTTTTTAAACTTTGGTTTATTTTAATGAGTTTTATAAAAATATACATTAAAAAAAAAATTTATTTTGGTTTTTTGAATGAACCTAGATCTTGAACCGAATCAAGAACACTATTATTATGGCAGAGATTCATAAATTTAAGAAGTTTTGCTGGATTGGTAACAAGTGCTTTTTAAAATAACTAAATTTTTCTAGATTACTTTTTTTGTATAGAACATGAACATCATACATCAACTTATTTTTATAAAAAAGGCACATGAAAATAATTTACAACTTTCTTTTTTTTTAGTTTTCTAGTTTAAAAAATTTCTAACTTAAATAAAAAATAATACTAGATTTACTATGCTAAATTTTTCAATAAAATTACTTTAATGGATTACAAACTGTACGTGATAATCTCCAATTTGAGAATATTCAGCATTAAAATTGTTACTCGTATTTTCCTGACTAAAAAAACTTTTTCATAAAAATGTTCAAATATAGCTAACATTTATCTTAGGAACATTTTACACTTCAAAAATATTATGCCATTACAATTATTAAATGCTTTTTCACTATAATTTGTACTTATTGATAAAAATATTTATAAAAATTAAATTAATTTTTTTTGTGATTTAAAGATATTTTTACATTATACATTAGGGCACTTCTGTTGTAATAAAAAAATAAAATTTTATTTATCTCCAAATAAAAAAAAGTTTTCACGTTATTTGAAATTAAAAATATGTAAATTTAAAAAAGAACAGAAATAACTTATATTTTTACAATTATTTTAAAAAACGGACGATTCAAAGTTAAATTTTAGTTTGTCAAATGCCTCTAATAATGAAAAAACTGTTCCGCTATCTCATTAAAATACTTTGATAAAAATTTTCATTTTTCGACAAAAACAATATTCTTTTATCTTAAACGTTCACCATTGTCACGCCTGATATGTCGCACACAGATATAAATTGCTGATATAAACAAAATAAACACTGGTATACCAGCACCTACACAAATCATTATGATAGATATTTTTGAAAATCGTTCTTCTAGAGGTGCACCATATCCTACTAAGAAAGTCCTGAAATAAAGGTAATTACAATTTAATCGTAATTTTATTTTATCATTCAACTTAAGTTGATTTTAATTGTTTTAAATATTACTAAATATTTTATTAATAAAAAAATTTGAATGTATATATCAATACATACAATTTGAAAGAATTTGTGCAATATATATTAAAAAAAAAAAAAAATTTTAATCTCGTAAATGCCAATAAATAAATAAGAAAATAAAGTATCATTATGTTCATGAATTAAAAGGTATGACATCTAAATTTTATTCAATCAATGTTTTTAAATTAATAAAAAAATTTTTTTTAAACAATATGGCTTGGTAATCTTATTTGTACTGATCTATTTGTATTATCTTAGATATTCAATATATATATAAACAGAATCTAAGTCTAATTTAAATATCTTTCCAGGCTAATTCATTTACTTTTAACCAGAGAGTGTAATATTCTCATTTAATTATCTGTTAAATTTTATTAAAAAACAAAGAAGTGAATTTTCTTACCACGAATTGTAATGTTTAGCATTGTAGTAACCATCATCTACAGAACCAAAAGATACATTCATTTTTTGAACCAGTTTATCAAATAATTTGTCACCATAGTATATGTATAAAATACTTTCAGTATCAAAGTAATCATTAACATTAACGTTTTTCAGTGGATAATACTCTATTCCAGTTGAGTTGGTAACATCACGTTCAGTTGCAACATACGATATTGGTCTCCACTGTAAAAATGCAGACTTTTCTTTGATAAATGGAGTTGTTAACTCTGTGACCTAAAAAAAGAAAAAAAAAAATTGGAAAAAAAAAATTAATTGAAATTTTTTTTTTTTTTTTAGTTAGTAATTTTTAATTTTTTTTTTCTTTTACCTCAAATATACCAGGTGTGAATTCATCATCCAATTTCTTTTTACTGTCAATACTAAATTTTGAACTACCGTTACCATCGCTTGCAAATAATAATTGTAAAGCAAATCGACTATTGTAAAATTCTTTTTTTGTTTTAAAATTATTGATAATAATATCCAATTGAGTATCATTTTCAGAATGCAGCAAACGGGGCATAATATGGGAATGATCACGTTTACCAAATGTATGAGTCTAAAAAATTATCAAGTGTGATGAATAATTAACTTATGAGTTAAATACATTTCAATATGCAGACATAAATATAAAAATTCTTAGATGACATAAAAGTAAAACATTTTTTATTTTCACTGTTTTATTTCTTACCATAAATTTTAAACTGCCTTCTCGAGTATCATTAGTAACAGGATCTCTAAAAGTATTAGCTTCAGCATAAAATTCAACAAAGTCTTCATTTTTTGACATATTTTTGTGATGCCAGTTAAAATTTTTAAAGTGCAGTTCATAAATATTACTTTTATTCTTTACTTGGTCAATTCTTGCATTGTTATCAAGATCATTAAACTCAAATAACTGTAACAGAAAAAATATGCACAAGCATTGATTCATAAAGTATGTAATGTTTCAAAGAAGGAAAGGTGCTGAATTTTTTTTTTAATTTTGTGAAACAGTGAGACATTACAATATTATTTTACTTATTATTTGGTTTATTTTGTCAGAGAGAATGCAGGAAGTTAAACCTCCTGAAATTAAACTGTTTAGTAAAAAAAAAAAAATTTTTTAGAAACTACCAAAAAAAAAGTCGTTTTAGTTCTAGATAATATTAAAGAAATAAAATAAATAAATAAAAATTAAACACACGAATGTCTACAAAAATTATGATTTATTTTTACCCTTTCAATAACCATTCCAAAAGTGTAAATTGGTGATTCTGTGAATTTTAGTGCAAACCGTTCTCTCGCCAAAAAATTTTTCCATGAAATTTGAAGTTTGGCGGATGGCGATGTAACAGCTATGAGAAGACTTGGTTTTTTTGTAAAATCCCAGATATAGTGAATGGTATCATTAATACCAGTGGCTTTTATATGTGCCAGTCTTACATTTTTGTCCTTACACTCTACATTACAATTTTCATTGAATGCAAAATCAAGCTGTAATAAAATTTAAATTATTAATTTCTTTGTAGAAATAACTACAAAAAATTATATTTTAAAATGTAAATGCAGTTTAAACATAAGTAAAAAGTTACATCTGTAGAATTTATTAACAATTCAATTATAATTTTGTGTGAAATTGTAAAATTCATATATATTAGGAATGTGCCCAAGTATAAATATAGATACAAATGATTAAGCAAAAACTTTTTTCATAAAATGTTCATTTGCTACAGATGAGTCATGCAACAATTATTTTTAAACAAAGGCCAAAGAGCCAAATTTGGTTGTTTACTCTCATATGCAATTTGATTTTACTTAATTTTCAGTAGTTGACATTTATTAAAATTAGTATATGTAAAATGTTCAATTTTGCTACAACTATTTATGTTAAATAATATTAACACTAAGACCAACAATATTAGAAAATTATTTTAACAGATGAAAATAAAATGATTTTTTATATTTTATAATACATCGAAAATAATAATTTATCAAGAAAATGACGCGAAAATATTTTATCAAAGTAAATGGACTCAAAAATTTTTTTTATAACAAAAGTCTACTTACTGTTCTTTTCGTGCAGTTCGTTTGTTTCAAAGTCAATATTAAAAAAATGACGGCAATCTGAGATCCGACTGTTCTCATTTTGATTTGTTTTGACAAAAACAAATTTAGAAAAATTTAATCAACAGCACCTTGCTATAGACCACGAAACTAATGTATTAACGCCCCTCAAATGACTGACATTCACAGTAAAGTGGGTATAAGCAAACGATAACCACAACAAAGTTTTAGAACAGGCTTCTTTTGGCAGCACAATGAATGATCACCGGAATTAACAAGTTAAAGTTTATCGCTAAATTCGAGCACAAGCATGATTTGCGCATTATTCTTTAAAGCGTAACTGTTGACTAGTTATTTTTCAGTGAGAAAAACGGTCAACTAACACACTTCTACTGAATGAGAAAATAATCGAGGTTGTATACATTCTTGGAAGAAAAGTGCAGCAGCAGACACTGATATTGACCGACTCTGCGAAGAGGAGAGAGTGAGTCGACTCACATGCGACTGATTTGAGAGAGAAAGAGAGAGAGAGAGAAGAGAGGAAATAGGATTGAGGATAAAAGAATGCGCAGGCGCCTTGGTTGCGCGCTAATTTTTTAAATTCCATTTTTTTCAAATCTTAATAACTTTTATAATTTTGCAAATAAAACTTACTGATAAGAATTAGCCGCCCCGTAGGCCCATGGCTGAAAAGTTTAATTGTTGTTAACTTTTGAACGCTTCTTTTTTATGCTTTTTAACTAAGATTTTCGTGACCAGCGCATCAATATTAGTTAAAAAAACCATTATTTATCCGGGGGGGGGGGGGGGATCTCACGAAAACCTTACCAGCGACCAGACTAAAATACTGATAGCTATAATAATTTTTCAGCAGTGCAGATTATTTTTGTTAGTAATTCCACACGATTTCTACTATTTGAGATGTACTATTTTTTAGATTACGGAGAATATTATGTGTGATATATATTATAAATAAAATCAATGTAAACAATATGTAAGTATACTATGAATGAAAGTTATCGATTTTGAAAAATTTTGATGTCCTTAGTTTAAAAAATTGAGATTCTCTTAATAGTATATTATACTATAGGTACGGGTGCAAAGAACAGTAAGTAGACTTTTGTTATGAAAAAATTTTTTTGTGCATTTACTTTAATAAAATATTTTCGTGTCATTTTCTTGGTACTAGATCGTCACCAGCACTTATTTCAAGGATCAACTGTTTCGCACAAGTTACTTTAAGAGCCCTGGTGACAATCTCCACCAGTGCATACTTTATTGCATACATAGTATAATGCCGAAAAAGTAGGATTGAAGATTAGATTACTTACAATAAAAAATACTAAAGATATACAGTATTTTGTTTGAACAGTCCTCATAGTCCTGTTTAGCCGATTTTTTAGAATTTAAGTTTATAGAACATTTTTTAGTCAATAGATAAACCAGTATTAATATATTACAGGTTGTTTTTTTCTTAGTTCTCTTTGTTTAACAGTCCTCCCTCAAAAAGGACTAAGTGCGTAACCCCTTGAATCTTAGTCCAGTAGGTAAACGGAATTGAAAACTTCTTTTTGTATCAAATACGTTATTACATAAATTGACAATATTTAAAACAAATAATGGTTTCAATTTGAAAATAGTTGGATAATTTTTCAAGTGAAAAAGAATTAATAAATAAAATAAAAAGTGGAAAACAGTTTTTTAATAATATAAATATTTTAAATATTTTATTAAATATATTTAATTTATTATATATAATAATATTTTATACTAATCCTGTGGTATACATAAAAGATAAAATTATTAAAATACATTGTTTACAAAAGTTCACTACTCTCAGATATTTTAAAATTTTTGTCGTTTGCACGCGCGGATTTTGGGAAAAAAGAGCTTTTTAAAAAGATTATGAAATCTATGTGCTAGCAGCTTTTTCATTATCACATCAACATTGGTTAATAATTTTTGTTTACTCGGTTAAAATTTATTTGAAAGGGCTACAAATGTCCCACATTTACGAAGAAGAAATTCTTGAATTAAAAAAAAAAAAATAGAAAATAAAAACTACCCTTTTCTAGTCTTTGTTTCAAGGTAGTTGTGCCTAATATGACCAAGCGAGAATGGATGCTGTGGCTTACCAAGTTAAATTTTTTAACGTTCAATATCTCATTCAAAAGCTTGATTCAAGAGCTTTCAAATGAGACCTTAATGGTTTGATTTTAATCAAGTGGACCAAAGTACTATTGAATTTACTAAAAGATAACTTACTACAAAAAATTTAGTACGGTCAATGTAGATTAAAAAATTACATAAAGTAAAACTTCCATTGTAGATGAATTCCAGACATTCAAATCGAGTATGTATAGTAGGAATCAGTGCTTTTTATTGAATTCTATTGAACCCTATCCTTAAATACTTCAAATACTTTATTTACTCTGAAATTATAATCTAGACATACACTCTTGTTTTTACACTTGACATTGATATATGTAAACAATGTATGGTTCACGTAGCGCCCATCCACCTATTTTATGTATGATATTTACTTAATTTAATGTATGATATTATGATATTATTTATTATACTATATTATAATCCCTTTTTTTTTTTTGCTCCGCAAAACTGAGTCCGCAAAACTTGGTCATTGTTGTGACGAAAATCTTGAAAACACGGTCAAAAGACAGTTAAATTTTGACTTTTTTTGCTCCGCAAAACTGAGTCCGCAAAACTTGCTCTGCGTCGTGAAAACTGAGTCCCCAAAACTGAGTCCTCCTTTTCGTTGTTTTAAAATATAAAATGTTACCATTAAAATTCTTTATAATTTTTATAACAATAAATTTGTTTAAAAAAAATTATTTAAAAAAATTATATTAATATAAGTTTATGCTTAAATTTACTAAAGTTAATAAATTTGATTGTTACTTTTCAATTAAAAGAAAAAATTATTAAATTCTAAAATGAAATGTACTTCTGTATAAGAATTATTAAAATTTTTTAAGAGGAATAAAAATCTAATTCTGATTTTATTCCAATTTCCATTATGTAGCAACTTGAATTTTTTTTATATTATAATCTGGTTTTTTTTATGATCCTCAAAGTTGAGTCCTCAAAATTGAAAATCAATAAAAACACGGTCAAAAGACACATAAAAAAGATACTCATGAGTCCTCAAAGTTGAGTCTACGATGGGAAAGTTGAGTCCTCAAAGTTGAGTCCTCCTTTTCTCAAAACGGTGCTTTTTAGATTCTCAAGTAATATTTTCTATAGAAGCAGCTTGGTGTATAGAAAGATTTGAATTGTGTAAATGTAGTCATTCAGTACAACGTTTAGAAATTCATACAGAAAATCAACAAAACATAATATAGTTAAAAAATAAAATAGTTAAAAAATTGGAAAACAACTTTAGCAACTTGGTTTGAATTAAATAAAATTGATCTGTTAGAAATATTAAAAATGCCAATATACCAAATTACTATAGATTTCTAGATGATAAAACTTTTGTTAGATAGAAAAATTAAAAAAAATTTCAAACTATAGGTAGAATAAACGTTGTTTCTTCTAAAAATTCAGAGTTTTCACTTAAAATTAATATCAGATAAAGTAAAAGGTGGTACTTCTCACGAATACTTAAGAACTCATAATAAAATTATTTATAAACATATAGAGAAGGAGCTATTTAAATGGGTCTAATAGTAAATGATAAAAATGTATATGCCATTTTTGAAGAATCTATAAACTATTTAACTCCGAAAAAATTACAAGAATTTTTCGGATTTTTTTTATTGTCTGAAAAAATTCTTGGTAATTTAATTTGGAATAAATATAAATTACATTTGATAAAAGATTTCAAAGATAATGCAGAAGATAGAGGTTTGAATGAAATAATCAAATTTCTATCTAGCGAAGATTCTAATTTAAGTTATAAATGTTTTGGTTTACCAGAACCATGCTTAGAAAATATTTCTAATATTTCTGAAAATTATGACTGCAAAATAAACTGAAAAGAAGAGTATGAAAAAATGTTTGAAAAATTTAATAATGATTAAAAAAATATATTTAATACAATAACAAAAAACAAAAATAATATGTACTTAAAAGATGGGCAGGTGGTACAGGTAAAACAGTTTTTCCTTTTGTAGGAAAATTAATAATTTTAGGTGACGATTTTAGACAAATCCTTCCTGTAGTCAAAAGAGGCAATAAAAAAATTATTGTAGAAGATACGATTAAATACAGTAAATTGTGGAAAAATTTCAAAATTCTTAAACTCACTGAAAATATGAGATGTAAAGATAAAAACTTTTCTAAATTATTACTAAAAATAGGAGAAATTGAAAATTTTAAAATACCTATGAAATGGAAAAGTAAAGATGTTGGTTATTAAATTTTTGGAGATATAAATGAAAATAATAATTTAAACAAAGTTATTTTAGAATCGAAAAATGAAAATGTTGCAATGTTTAACAGAAAAGTATTAAACATATTAAATGGACCAAGTAAAACATATTACAGTATAGACAAAGCCATTCATAAGGGAGTAGATCAAACTGATTCAAATATATGTTTAGATTATCCAATTGAATACTTAAATTCAGTAAATGACGGGCTTTCTACCCATAAACTAAAATTAAAAAAAAAAAAATGCAGTGGTATGTTAATTAGAAATCTAAGTAAAAAAGATGGTGTATGCAATGGAACTAGATTGAAAATAACAAATTTATATGAACATAATATTGAAGCTACATGTAAAAAAACAAGAAAAATACTTCAGGTTGGTAAGGTAGATGAGGTTGGTTAGGCGGAGGTTATAGGGAGGAGCGTGGAAGGGAAGATGAGGTGGGAAGGGTTTGTTATTGCACTTAAAAATGTTAATAGAGCTTTTTCAAAATTTAAAGTACTTCAACAAAACTTTAAAGTTAGTGACTGAGTTGATGAATAAAGTGAATAAGATTTGTTCGTAGATTGGGTGAGATAAGTTTGGGGGATAAAATACGGTATTTGAAGTAAATCAAATTAGTGAGGTCAGTAATGTAGCTAAGATTGTATTAGATCAGGTAGTTGAAGATAAAAAAGTAAGTATAGTTAGTAGGGTTCTTAATATGGGTGAGAATAGTAAATCGGGTTAGATAAGGCGAGTCTGTGCGGAGGGTAGAGTGTAGGTAAGATGGTTGTGGGCTGGTAGATCAGATATTAAAATTATAACTTTGGCTCTAATTAGAATTTTCATATAAAATCATATATCATTAAAAAGGTCTTGAGCTCAGCAGCTTTCTAATTATGTCATTTTATGTCATTGAAATTTTTATTAAATCCTTTTTGTTGTCATGAGAGGGTGCTGAACAAAGCCGTTTATCATTTTAAATTCAGCCCTTTCCCCACAAAATCATAAATCGGCTTAAACGCAATTTTGCGAGCTGGTACTATGCAGGAAGTAAGTTCATCTCAAGAAGAATCTGTAAAAAAATTTTGTATAATCCAGCCGAATAACCCTTCGTGCTTCAAAATTTTAGATAATTTTCCTCCAGTTTTTTTGCACAGCAACGAGGGGGGCAAGTTTGACAGGTTAAAAATCACGAGCGCGAAGCGCGAGTGATTTTTTGTCAAACTTGCCCCGCAAAACACAGTCGGAAAATTATCGACAATTTTGAAGCACTAGGGGTATTACGACTGAAAATCGAGGCTTGCTTATACGAGATTGCAAAATTTGAAAATAATCGTGATTTTTTTATTATTTCGCTAATTACTCGAGTAGTTGCTAATTACTTGATTTTTCATCTTTAACCACCTAACATATTTTAATCTCAGCCACATTACAGACCTTACTAATTTCACTTACTTCAAATACCGCACTTAATCCCCAACTCATCTCTCACTCACTCTACCAACAAACCCTACTCAACTTATTCATTTTGGACCTGACTCATCTTAGATCTCTAGCTTAAACTGCCCACCCTGACAAGTAGGGTTGGTAGGGTTATGAATCTTTTAGTAACATAATTTGGTAAGATTATGATGAGTAAGTAAAGTTCAAACTGAACTCTCGTGTCTAATTTTTATTGGTTTTAAGCACTTAAGTCTTTTTATTATTTTACCAAACATAGAGCTTACGTATTGTTTCGATTAATTTTTATAGTCATCAATTATAATTAGGGGGTTGGCGAGCGGAGCGAGCAGGGGGGTACCCCCCCTAGTTTATTATATTCTATAAAATAGCGCTGCACTGCCCGCTGGTTTCAATATAAGTTAATATAGTATGTCAATTCCTGTGGAAACAAGATATTTTTTTCACAGAGCGCGTTGATTTTTGCATTATGTGGACTTGGAAGAGTAAAATCTACACAACTATAAACATTAATTTTGATGTAGAACAGAATATTTTGTTCTACATCAACTTTTTAATTTGGTTTTGGGAACATTGCTAATTTATAATCCGTTGTCTTTAGATCAACCGTTTTGGAACGAAGTTCCTTATCGGAGCTTACGACGCGCAGGGGGGTTGCAGCAAAAAAAAAACGTAACGTCACGAAAAAGTGCAAGATTACGTTGCAGTATACCTATAATATATATATTTTTCCCCCTCCAACAAGCCCAGGTTCGCGGCTTTACACATACCCGGGTACGACCGTGCTTTACATAAATTACATTTACACGCGTTAGAGAGAGAGAGAGAGAGAAAGAAAGGGAGTGCGTCATAACCTTACTGTACAGTTACAGAACCAGTACCCAAACAAAAACAAACGTGATTCAGTACACCTATCTCGACACCTATGGTGTGCCAATTTTGTTTGTTTTGATAAATAAAAATGGAAAATCACATAGTGCCTAGCAGTGACAGTGTTGAAGATCATCAATTCTTCAATTCATCAATTGAAAACAAAAGCAAGTGAGTAATACAACAACTAGTATGAAACTAAAATTTAATTTGTATAATTAACTGAGTAAACTGTTCTAATTAAATATATAATAAAGTGGTTTGTAGCAAGGGGTTGGAGCACACAGTCCTCTTTAATTGAGAACTATAACAGTACTAGAGGACTTTTTAAAGAGGACTAAGTGCGTAACTCCTTGGCTTGTTGTTTATCTACTTAGTTTCAATCTTTAGATTAAATAATAGAAAAACAAAAATTTATCAATCCACTAAAAATGAAAATGAATCTAAGTATACTTCAATTTTTAGTTAAAGATGTGAAAAAATTTGTTAAAAATAAGAAAAATGCTTAAGCCATAATTTCAAATTAATAGCTCTACTGATTTGAAAAATAAAAATACCTTCCGAAAAAAAGAATGATATCTCAGTTTTCACAAATTTTACAGTTGTATCTTATTTGCTTACATTTTTATATAGAGCTTTGAAAATTGTTTCTAAATTTGTTAAAAATAAGAACAATGCTTAAGCCATAATTTCAAATTAATAGCTCTACTGGTTTGAAAAATAATAAAAATACCTACCCAAAAAAAAAAATGATACCTCAGTTTTCACAAATTTTACAGTTTGATCTTATTTAATTGCTTTTTGCAACTAAAATTTGATTTTATTCGTGTAATTTTCTGATTCAATTAGTTTAAATTTATAGCAAAAAAAATAAATAAATAAATAAAAAAAAAAAATAAAAAAAATAAAAAAAAAATAACAACAGTAATAATAATTAATAATTTTACAATCAAAATATTAAATCAATACATTAGCATTTACAAACCACAAACTATAAAAATTCCAAACATCACTTTTCTTAATTCTAGAACAAGTATTGACAAACAGAAACAGTCACAGTATATGAAAGACTATAGAGCACGAAAAAAAAAAGAGAAAGTTGAAGCAGGTTTGATGAATCCTAAAACATCCAAAAGCTGTGCACAGCGTGCAAAAGAGTACAGGGATCGTAAAAAAATGGTCTCAGACGGATCAGATTCTAATGAACTTCGCAGGTAATATGGAGAATCTTATCCCAAAAATAGCCATTAAATTCATATTCTATTTATTCTTTCAGACAGAAAAATAAAGAACGACAGCAACGTTTTCGAGATCGATCTTATCAACAAAAAGATCTTTCACTACTGGATACTATTTTATCAAAAAAAGACCTGGAAGTTTCACATACGTAATTAACATTGTTTTTTTATTTACCTTTCTGGTTTTTGTAATTCTGAAATTAATCAATTTTATTATTTTTATTGGAAATTTTCAGCGAAAAAAAAAGAAAAGTATATGCTAATGTACAGAATACGACACAAGAACAAACAACAGCTACTTGCGATTTCACGCCAACTCATCATTCTGCACCATCAATTAATACTCAAAATTCATTTCATGCACCATACGAACAACATCCCAACTGTGCAATACATGATGTTCTTTTACAACAGTTCAATGGCATTCCTGGAGACGGAAACTGTCTTTTCAATTCTTTGATTAAACTGTTAGATCTGAAAATTTCTCCACTGGATCTCAGAAAAAAGAATATACCATAAACCAATTGTCTCTGTGATTGAAAATATTGATTAGATTTGTTTTCAGATATCTTTGTATAAACAGTATGTAAAAAATATTTTTATATAGTTCAATTAATAAATGATTTGATACGAATTTTGAATATTTTTTTCCTTTTAGACTTTTTGAATTCATTGAAATAGTAAAACACTAAAATTAATAAAAATGAGTTTCACTGAACTTCGTTCTTTCCACGGAACCCGAGTTCCGCTTTTTTTTTTTATTAGCTACGGCTTTTCTAACTTTTTTTTTATTTCAAAATAATTTTTTATTTTAGTAATTATATTGCCCGAGTAAAGTAATAATAATTGCAAGTTGGTGTTAACACCCTCAAGAAATTCATTTTTTTTTTAAGTTTAAAATCAGACTTACGTAATATAAATTGTTTTTGCTTTAGGCATCCTTTAGAAAACTTAGAAATTATTTTAAATTAACAAAAAATATATTATATTCTCAATATTAAAAACAAAGCACTTTTGGAAGGGTGAAGTTTTTAAAAAACCACTAAATGTGATAAAAGATTTTTAGCGTGTGCGAAAAAAATCCCCGTTCTTCGCGATTGCAAAACAGGATTATTCTTCACAATCAAATACTCTATAACATAATAATGATAATATTTTTCAAAGTATCGATGTATGTACAAACAAGAGTTTAAATTTTGATAAACTTTACAAATGGTTTTAATACTTTTTCCAATATTGATGTTCAACATTTTCACAGGGCTGTTTAAAATAAATTTATGATTGTGACACAAAAATATAATTTTAAAAACAAATTTTAATCTTATGCGCTGCTGTGAGTCATTAAAAAATTTAAAATTTTGTTAAGTCAATGAAATCTAAAATATTTATGTATAAGTTTTCACAACAAAAAGTTTTTACATCAGGTATACCAATTTACAGTAATGCAATGACTTTACCAAGCTATTTAAAATTATAAACTCTATTCTCACAATTGGTTATTCAGTTATAATAAAGTTCTTCTCAGTTGCTGAAAAAGTGTGAGCATTTTCTCGGTGGTACCACATTAAGTATTTTTTCGACGAACAACGCATCAACGGTGGGAAACTCGTACCCCATTGGCTTTAAAAAAAACCGCCAACGGTGGTGGAGTTACCAGACTTTGATACGTTTCCTGAAGTTTTTTCATTTAATTAATTTCAAGCTTGATAAATTTTTATGAAATTCAGAATCCAGGCTGTAAAAAACAAGTCAGCAAAAAAAAAAAAAAAAAAAAAAGTTCGCGTTGTATTAAACAAAGCCAATTTGCACTTGAATCGATGCAAATTCCACCGCTCTCGTCCGCACACCTGATTCTATCATTCTTCTTCGTTGCCATCATTGGTGCCTGGTAAGTATATTCTTTTGCGCCTTCCGGCTGTATTTTTCCTTCCGTTCATGTTGACTCCCTTCATGAGAACGCACAGCCTCGACCCTCTTTTTTTTTAATTGCCTGAAATTTAAATTCAAAATTAATGAAGTTTTCTATAAGAGTATAGAAAAAATTAGATTTATGAGCTTCGATTTACTTGGTTACTCAAAAAATTCATATTTAATAAAAAGTTAAAAAATTTGTGAATTTTTGGTACATTTTATTATTTTTTGAAAAATTTTAATTCATCTTTCTTAAAAATCTGGTAAAGATAAAAATTTTTGTTAATCCATCATAATTTATTTTGAACAATAAAAAATTCTTTCAAACAAAATATTTTTTCATTACAATCGTTAGATCGCTAGATTTCGGAGGCTGACATATTTTGTTTGAAAATTGTTAAAATATGACATCTAAATGATACGTAACATATACGCCTAAAAAAATCTGCTGACCCGCTTTTTTGCAAAGAAAGAAAATACATTTTTCTTTGCAGTACAGCAATCAAATTTTTTTGGCGATAAATTTTATCAAAACAGCAATTTAAAAAAAAAAAAAAAAATTTAACCAACTTGTTAAACTATTTGGCTTAAAAAAAAAAAGGATTGATAGTATGTTTCTTAGAAAAAGATAAGATTGCTTGGACTAAAAAGATTAATAGTTGAAAATTTAGATACTGGCCAAAAAATAACCAAATTATTTTTAAAAATTTTTAAACATTTTATAAATAGAAATATTGATTCAAGTATTTGTATAATTAATAATAGCCAAATGACAGGTTACTATAAAAAAAACTGATTTGTAACCATTTAATTTTTTTCAAATTTTAAATAATTAATTTTTTTTCTGAAACTTTTTGTTTCCAAGCTGAAAAAATTACATTTTATTTTTGTTCCCGTGAAATCAGTTATTGAAATTTCAAAAATGACACATGACGAAATGGTAGTTTTAACAGGTGAATTCAAAAAGGTCGATTTTCAAATTACAGTGTTAAATACACTGAAAAACTGTAAATTTGAAGTTTAAATTATAATCTTTAATTAGAACAAAAAAAACTTTAATTATCATTTTAATCTAAATATATCCATAGTAAAATAGCAAAATTAGTAAAAGCTGAAATTCGTTTTTAAATTAGTTTCATGTAAAACTTAGAAAACGCGGATGCATGGCTTTGAAGAAGCCCTCGGTACGCACTCGTACGTTGCGTGGCTCAGCGCTTCGGTTCGCAAAAAAGATAAAAAGAAAAAAAAAAGTACATGTGGAAGGAGGGAGAGAAAGAGAGAGAAGTACGCTAAACGACGCACGACCTTGACCGAAGTCTGCTGCGTCTGCTTATCCATGTGACGGCGGCGTCAGGTTTATACATATATGTGTGTAAACGCGTAAGCTTGTGTCTGTTGTACAGCCTTGTTCGTTTTTTCCTTCCTCCTTTCTTTCTATCTTTCTTTCGCCTCTCGCGTAAACGAGTTTCTCGCTTAAAGTCTTCACCTACAGCTACTACTACTTTAACTACCGAGTCCCTCCGTCTGAGTATGTATCGCCCTACACAATGCAAGTCGTATTTCTTGAAAAGCCTATAAGGGGGAAGCATGGAGGAGGAGGAGGAGGGAACTTGCCTTTTTTTTTTCTTTTCCTTCTTTCGGGAGAGACACCGCGACTGCAGGCGTTTTATAGGATGTACCTCTACGAGCTGCTCTGCAGGGGAATGGTAAAAATGCATTCCGCCTTCTGCAGGCCTCAGCGCTCGAGGATGCTCACTTTTTGCCCGGCCCTATACACGGGAGAAGGGAAAAGTCGAACGCCTTCACGGAGCGTTGTTTTAGCCGCAAATTGGTGGGCTCTTGATACCCCCGCTCTTTTTTCTACCCGCGTTCATTCTTTTTCAGGTAACTGTGTACAGGTAATTTATAATTTTTCAAGACGTACTTTCAATACCTTAGAGATTCTATTTGATTTTGTTAGGAAGTCCAATTTTTTATCGAATTAAATCATGAATATTTCACATTAATAATGTGGCTTTTAATTTAAACAATTTTTTAAAAATAGTGCAGTTGACTTCAATCTGCAAACTTTTTGAATCCGCTTGATTTTTAATAGTATTAGAAAGAAAAAAATGATTATTTAGCGCACCACAGCGTGAAGTTATTGGATGAAAAATTGAGTGTCAAGTGTGAGCGAAATCCTACAACTCAGCAATTTTTGTAAAAATGTATCCTTGATTTTTTTTTTTTTTTCAAATGACACTAACAAGAAAATATCAAATATCGTCGAGTCTCCGGAAAAAAGTTTCAACATTTCTGAAGTAACGATAATAATAATAATAAATATAATTGTGAGAATAAATTCATTGCTAAATTGTTTACTCCTCAACTTAAAATTCAACTTGATTCATAAAAAAAATGCATCTTTTGAAAGTTAATAAGTTAAAAGTTCGCAAAAACACTGTTCTTAAAATAGTCAGTGATGCATATTATTCTTACTCTCCGTGTCTCGACTCGTGCGTTCATTTTTTTTTTTTTCTTTTCTTTTTAAGACATTGAAAGCCAGACAAAGAAATTATATAAAAACTATTTCCAAGAAACAAATGATAAAAAAAAAAACTTGCATACGACAGCTACGATCGACTGTATAAAATCCCGTACCAAACGAACGATTTAATATTTTTCGCTAGTTTCAGGTTGGTTTAATGAGAAAAATGCGTGCGAGTGAAAAGGCAAAAAATTGAAGAGGATAAAGTTAACAGTAAATTCGCTCGCAGCATCTCTTTGAGTTTATTTAAAAACGTACAATGATTAACGTCTCGCGATAAAAAGAACACATTGTCGGGGCGCGATAAGCATCCCGGTTCGAAAAAAAAAACAACAATAATAAATAAGAAGAAGACTTACCAACCGAAAGAGCTAGTGCAAAAGGTACTTCCACCTCACTGTTAAAAGAAAAAAAAGGTAACACCAACGGTGAAAGACACTGGGGAAAAAACTCGCGCGTCAGCAAGGTAAAAAAGCTCGTCAGGCGCGTCGGCGTAAGTAGTAAAAGCCGGGAAATCGTCGGACGTCGGTCTGACTCCGAGGGGCGAGGACGGTGCTGCCGGCTCAGAAGCGAAAACTAGAGTGCTGCTGTGACGGCGAACCACCGGAGGGAGCGAGAGAGGGAGATACCTTGAGAGGGAAGGACGCCAAGGATCGCCAAAGCTTGAGGGGAGGACGAGAGGGAGGGAGAAATCGGATAAAGAGACAAACCCGTGCCCCTCTCCTCTCCTTCCGTTCGGCCGACGTCTCGCTCTTTTTTTCTTCTTCGAGTCTCGAACCTCTCCGGGCCGTCCGTTTCAAAGACTTCGCGATTCTTGGCTCTGCCGGCGAGTAATGCCGTGGACTACGATTTCTTTTTTTCTTATCTCGTTTGCGGAAATAACTGACTTTTTTTCTTTTTTTTTATTCGAGCTTTGGTTGAATTTAAATTTGGTACCGCGAGTACCTTTGCAAATTGGCACCCTGCGAATAATGATCAGCGCCGCGGGCTCGTTTGACCTTCGAATACCGGAGTCCTGTTGCTCGCCGGCTGTTGAAAGGATCGGCAGAGACTCGAGAGACGAATAAATCCCAACTCGCTGCTGCAAGTCTGCAAGAGTTATGACTTTGCTTTTAAATCTTTGTCTTCCTTTTTTTTTTTTTTTTTTAATAAGGTCTGACATGGTAACCCGCATATGATAAACTTCGATACTTTCCGAGTACCAACGCCGTCTTACCGAACCCAACGGTTACCACTGAATTTTAACTGCCAATACAGACACTTTATTTGAAAACCAAAACCGCGGCCGTTTAGCGCGATAAAATATAGCATTGTGCATGTGTGTAAAAGCACTTGTACAGTAATATACCGTTTCGTGACTGACGAAAATATTGTTTGAATCGATTGTTATTCGCACACAGTCGCGTTCCAGTTAAGAATAGTTTAGATTTACAAGATAAAAGTTTTATCAAGGTCAAATTTAAAAAATTAGTGTGCGAGTGTGTTGTTTGGAAGGAAGTACTGGTTTCGTGATTTCTATTTTTACCTGGTGCAGAAATGTCTGCAATTTGGAGCTAACGCGTCGTGTTTTAATGGAAAAAGCTCTCCATGAATATTGTTCACGAAAGACCGTAGCTCTAAGAGGTAATTACGATTGATTTGGGATTCGAGATAATTAAAGTTGCCGGCTAAAAGCAATGGTCAAGAAATTGAAATAAAAATCGAAAGAGAGAGACAGAGAGTTAAAAACGAAGTATGGTTTGGCGTTTGCACACAAAGCCATCCGGTCTCTCCGCGTACTCCTTCTTTCTTTCCCCCTTTCGAAGCCAAGGGCCATTATCAAGGCAGAAGGAAGGTCAGTGGTGTACTACGCTGCTGCTGCTGCTGCTGCTGACGTGGTTCGAAATAAAGCCGAGCGTGCGAAGTCGAAAAAGCGAGTTACAGGCAGAGCCGCTCTCGCTGTATATACGTATACTGTACTTCGAAAATCACATGACTGCTGATTCTCTGCTACGTTTTATGTTTCGCGAAATCCCCAAATCGATTCTCAAAAATTAATAACGATTTTTTTTTTTTCAAATCATTAGTGGTTTTTTATCAATTTCTAAACATCAATTCATGGAGTATTTCGTGCTTTTTTATTCATTTTTAAATTTTCATCACAGGTTATCAAAAAAAGGTTTTTAATACTTTTCGAAAAATGAATCTACCAACATTAAATCTTCCCAACAGCCAAAAAATAACCAAAAAATCACCAGTTCGATATAAATTTAAGACCAAAAATCTAGCGTGGGTCAACAACTCGGAGATAAATTAAATAAAAAATCGACTTTTGGGCTGGTCGACTTGACGGAGAAACGCCCATATACTTCTGTCAAATATATTCCCGGAGCGTCTACTATAGCCCCCTCCCACTCTAAGCTCTTTTTTCGGCTGCCCCCTCTTCTTCTTCTTTCCCTACTTTTGCGAAGCTCTTTTTTTCGCTGATGTTTCGCAGTTTATTCTCTCTCTCTCTCTTTCTTTTTTTGTCGGTCGGTGGGTTATTGGATCGCCCGAGCTCCATTTCACTCTCGCTTTCGTTTTGGGTTGGTAGGCGAGGACGACCGGGCATTATACGCTTTGACGCGCAAAGCACGAGAAAATTTTTGGCCAACAATTTTGTCTGCCTCTCGTTCAATCTATCCCCGACTTTTTTTCCTCCCTCTTTCTTTGAAATAATCAAATTAACGTTGAATTTTTCAATCTAAAAAAGTCTATTACTCGGAATGTAGCGAGGTAGCTGTGGCGAGAAAAAAAACCGACGAAAGTAGAATGTTATTTCGAAATTCGATCAACTTTTTTTCGCCCCAAAGAACTAAGTTAATTGATCTCTCGGTGTTGAAGCTCGTTAAAAAAAAACAGAGAAAACTTATTTAGAAGAATGAATTGTAAATTTAATAATCGCAAGGTTAATTAGAGGCAAATGAGAAGAATGAAAATAATGGAGGACTAGTAATGATTAATTAAGGTAAGAAAGGGGAGGAGAAGAAGAAGAAAGAGTGGATAATAAAATGCGTAAAGATGAAGATAGACGTAAAATACAAACCTTGGTTCGCACGGTTGAAGCTTGGCGTTGTTCTCCTCCTCCTCCTCCTCCTCCTCCTCCGCTGGCGGCGGCGTCCGACTTTGGCCTTGACGTAATTTTCAC
Source organism: Encarsia formosa (assembly GCA_038277355.1). NCBI lineage: Eukaryota > Metazoa > Arthropoda > Insecta > Hymenoptera > Aphelinidae > Encarsia > Encarsia formosa. Next base: position 32,838,066 of record CM076188.1, on the reverse strand, counting down.
CCGCGCGTCTGCATCCTCAATGCGGCGAAGGTGCAGGAGGTATACAATGGGAAAAAGGCGCGCGCGAAACTCGTACTTTGGTCGATGCTTGTTCAGCAGCCTGCCTTAAATCACTAACCTTCTTATCTCTCTTTTTGGACAACAGAATAATTTTCTTGCAGCGTAAGGATCGGACTTTGAAAAATTGGGTCGGTGAATTTCGTCGAGTACGAAGAATAAACGACAGGTGTAAGAGGGTGAAAAGTACTCCGGAGCAGCAACAGGTGAGTGGCGACCGATGCGTTCGTGCGAGTCGCGCCCCAGCTAGTAGCGCACCTGCAGCAGCACGCAGGGCACGCATGACCATATACTCGGCCGACCGAAGGGAGCGTGCCCGAAGGAGGGGAGCCGTTTATCCTACTTACTTACTACCTATAAACTTCCTACCGTATACCTATTACTCGTCCGTGGAAAAGTTTGTCTCTGCACCGAGACACATGTCGCACAATGCGCAAATCCAGTCTTTCCGGTCACTCGGATAATTACTCGGGTAAATGCCCATTGCTACCTGACCGATCCCTTATAAGCACGAAACAACCAGCCGAGCTTTTTTGCGGCTGCCCTCCTCTTCGTACCGGGAATCGACTATCGATCATCGTCAGTGCTCGTGGAAAAGTTTTCACTCCTCCCGTGCGACCAAATAATTTTTACAATCTTATCGAGTATACGTCTTGATTGTTTCGGGTACTCGTTTAAGAGACGTTTTCCCAAAATGAAATTCGTCCTAACGGTTGAGCTTTGATTAACAAAATCTTATACTCAGGAAAGTTTTCCTGCTGCTACTTTTTGCAGACAAAATGGTACACACAAAGCTCAAAATTAGCATCATTAAACCCCGTAGGGAGTTTGAGCTCGTGAGAAAACCACAAAATAAAGTGCTTCGTGCCATCTCTCACTGCCATAAGAGTTGGATGGTAATTCCGAATTCGTAGATTAAAATAATGAGTAATTGAATGGAGAATTAAATCCTGCAAAAGGTCTATATGTTACGGTAAAACTGATTTAATTTCACGGTAAAATCGGTTATCAACCGTTACTTTGTTAAGTTTTAAAACAATGAATGAAAAATTTACAGCAAAAGTTGGTAAAAACATCAACACTAGTTTCGATTGCACACGTTTATCTCGATACGGCGAGACACCCCTCGAAGAAAAGATTAAACCTAAAGGGGAACAAGAAGAAGTGGAGGAAAAATAAAAGACCCAAACATAGGAATCTCGCGCGAGTACCGGGAGCATTTTATTTTTCCACCTTGTTAATAAGGATTTATAGCATCGCGTTGCGAGATCTGCGGAGCCGACCGTAATCGATAGGAGGAGGAATAGGGGATACGCAAGTGTCTGTAAAATTCGAGACGCGCGAATCCAACGAACAGGAATAATAGATTTTAGCAGTCAGGGACATCCCGTGATGTTGAACTTAGTCGGTGATCACACCGCGGCATAAAACATCAGCTGTTGCAGCGTTCTGGGTTGTGCAAGGCCAAGGCAGTTTTTGCGTCCTTTCGCCTGGCGGCGCGCTTCAGGAATGCCTTCGCCTGCACGTCCGAAGAAGAAGAAGAAGAAGAAGGAGCCTTAAGTACACTTATGGAAGGCCGGGTCTAGCAAAGAGTGCAGCGATGCTTCAATTTGCTGCACATTTTTAGCGTATAGTTATGCGTGCCGCCTCTGCCGGAGGGTAACGCGCATCGTCCTTGGCTCCGCGGTGCTTACCTACAAGGGAATATTTTCTCTCTTTATGATGGCCCTTTGAAGGCTGAGAAATTAAATTTCTATGCCGGTGCTGGGAGTTATTTACCGCGCGAAACTCCCTGTGCAGCTTGTACCCATGCTTAAATATTCATCATCAAATTCTTCGTACCACCCTACTTTAAATTCAATTCAAATTTCATAATTATAAAATTGTTTCTGCCATTATTTCATTTATTCCACTGCGATGATATCATACTTTGAGATTTATTTAATTTTGCCATAATCGTCTATTTTTTTAAATGTAATAGCGCGTCTTGACAGAAGAGAAGAAGAAGAAGAAGAAGAAGAAGAAGAAGAGTCTAGACAGCCGAGATTTGTCGCTAGACTTTGTTTCTGCATCGGCCAGGGAAAAACGCTGCCGGAGCTGTGGTGATCGGTGCACGGGGGAAGGAGGAAACCGGTTTCACGGTCGCCGCCTCCTAGCTCCCGCCGCCACCGCCGCGCTCGCCCGTAGAAATGATCCCTGCATGCACCAGAGAAAGGATTATTACGAAGAAGGATTTTTCGACTTGGCGGAGCTTGCCACGATAAGCCAAGGAAAACATCTCCAAAATGCTCTAACTATTTCTGCGCGTCTCGTACTTTTTGCACTTGGGCTTTTTAAAAACGAAGGATTTTTAAGATTATTTCTAACAAAGTTTCTTAACTGTTTTCCAATATTTACCTTGAGATAAATAAATGCAATAAATAATTTTAATTGATTTATTCTGATGAATATCTTGCGAATCATAGATAAGGAAAAAAAAATTTCTCGCACTAATCTTAAGAAAAAAAAAATCGAAACGCTTACAAATAATGTAAAACAATCGTAACTTTATAATGAAATCATCAGAATGTTACTTAATTTTACATCGAATATTTTATGCTTTTTAATTCAATCTGTCATGTTTTTATTTCAATGAAAAAATTTCGCACGATTATTTGGTGAGATACAATATTTTACCATTTTTATACCGAGGTGGAGAGAAAAATTTAACAGGTGAAATTTATTATTCACGATTTAAAAATATCAGCGATAAAAATCACGAATTACTTAAAAAAAAACATAAAAATGTTGTTTGAATTAATCCTTATTGGAACGATTTAAGCATCTTCGAAGTGGGTCGGTGCACTCGAGAAATAAAAGTAAAAGTATTGTACAAAATTTGATAATGTTTAAAGGTTCTTGCGTAAAATAAACCTGTACGACCGAAGGGCAAAGAAAACAACCGAGTGAAGCAACCTGCTTCACGAAAATATGAAATTTATTTTGTACTCAGCATACAAAGAGATACATACGTCAAAAAACTTTTTTTTCAAATAATTTAGAAATTTTAATAAATTTGGTCTTTTTTACCATTGTGAAATAATCAATAAAGAAGATAAGATAAGAAAACTTTATTTTACTATTTAATCAAAATTGTGACTTACCTATATATTGTTGAGTTCATTTAGCGGAAAATCAAGTAATTTGAAAAACAAATGCTTTTAGATGAGATTTTGACAAAATTATTATAGGCTTCGAAAGATGAAATACTTGAAAGAGCTCGAGAGAAGGGCAGTGGAGTCTCGCAAATAGACGCAGAGAGAAGCTCGGAGAAACTGGTTTACAAAAATCGAAGAAGATGATAACGACTATGTGCGTGACTGGCCGTAGCTCTTCGGATGGCCGTAGTTTCTTCGCCTGCATCGTCAAACTCAAACATAACTTTAGCTTTTATTTACGCAGTATTCCATTGTATTTAAAAAAAAATTTTTTTTAGTTTTTATGTTAATCAATTTTTTTGCTCTTTTTTGAACAAAAAATTCTAGTCCCAAAATTATTATTAAATGATTAATTTAATGATTAATTAATGAAAAAAAATGAAAATTAGTAAAAAAATTCTGAATGAAACTATAGATTTAAGTATCAACCACAGCTTTAACTTATTAATGTTATTTTTAAAAAGATATAATTGGGTCAAAAATGATTCGTAACTTTATGAATAAAAACTAATTTTTAACTATAATCAATAATTTTTTTAATGTTAATGATGGCTTGACATGTTAACTAGTAATTTTTTTCGTTATTTAAATTAAAAGTAATGATGAAATATAAATATAATTCCTTATCAACGTTATGTTTCATGAGAAAAAAATTTTAATATAAAAAAATTCAAGCACAGTATTTGCTAACTTCAAATCAAATTAAATTTTTGTACCCTGAATGAGTTTTGGTCTTTTACACAGTTTGAAAACAGCATTAATTCACATTTGTAAATTCATAGTCGAGAATTAAGAAGGTGTAAGAGGCAAAAACGGGACTATCAGATTATACGTCGTGCTTTTAAACTCATTAAGCTTTGCTGGGCTTTTTTAAAAAATGATCGTGAAGGAAATGAAAATTCATTTGTCATAAAGATCGAGATAAAGATATCAAAATAAAAATGATAAATATTTTTCATTTTAAAATTCTACAAAATACATCTGAAACTTATATGCTTCATTAAATATAACTTTAATAATAAATGTATCATTTCTATTTTAGCGTGACTTCTATTAACTGTAAAAAATAACCAATGAAATTTTTTTAACTTGAACTTTTCTTCTGTAAAAAAGTAACATTAATTACTACTTTTTTTATTCTTTTGGCAGTTGCAAAGTCATAGCAAGTTTTCGAAATTGAACTTAACAAATTTCTTATAACTTTATTAATAACAAAAAAAAGTTTCTTTACTAAAATTTTATACATTTTTTTTTGGTTTAAAAAATCGGCTTTAAAACAACTCTTTTATTCAACAAAAAAGTTAGACATTAAAATTCGATAAGGAAAAATACTTACTAGGCCGAACCAATAATTTCTATACAATACTCAAAAGAATAAATTTAATATTATTAGTCAATTTTTGTTTTCTAAATTTCGATGGCCTTTTTTCAATAAAATTAATATTACTCTTTTAGAAAAAAGAAAATAAGGTAAAAAATCACATTAACCTAAAAATCTTTCAGATCATTGAAAAATTTAAATATCAATAAGTTACAATTAAAGTTTATAAGGGTCCAGAAATGAAACTTTCGATCGCAGGAATTAAGTATTTTAAAAGGTAGCTTCAACAAAAATGGAAAAAGAGCGACCTCTAACGTCGTTTTATCCAAGCTCCATGTTTTACTTTGCTCGCTCGACAACTGCTATAATTCACTGGTAACATTAAGCCGTAAGAAATTACACATGAAATAGATAAAATTCCTCAAATTTTTTCGCTCAATAAATTCATTATTCATACATAACTTGTAGTTGGCTTTAATTACATCTGCTTTTTTTAAATTTCATTAAACCTGTTCTGACTTTTATTCATACATTTTTCTGCTTTTTAGAAAACATTAGTCAATATGTCGTATTTAGCGAGTTTTTAGATGATTCTTTACTGATTGTAAATAATCAAAATTTTGCGTAAATTATGAAAAATGAGTTTTACAAAAAAAAAAACTGGCAACCAAATTTTTAGAAATAATTTTTTTTTTTTCTTTTTTTATTAAGTAAAGTGTAGTTTACATAGCTAAATAGGATTTAAAAAATCATGAACTTTGTGTGATTCAATCACCAATTTATTTCAACTCCAAGCAAGAACTATCCTATTTTTGAAGGATATCTCTGTTAACTGCATCAACACAAAAGGATAGTGTTACCGAATTCAATTAATAAAAATAACTGTAGGCGCTTTATTTGCGTCTGCTAAATAGGCTAAAAATGATTAAAAAAAACGCAGCCTTGTAGTTGTGTTTTGGGAACTAGATGGTACAGATACTTCAAGTGAACAATAATATTTTCAAAATTATATTGGAATGTTTCTACATTTACAGAAGAAATCAATGTATTAAAAAAAATTTTTTTCAGTAAAGTACAGTTTACAAATTTTAATCTCAAAACTCATATATTCCATGATTAAAATAACATATTTATATTTTAAACAACTCGAACTTCGCCAAGCGCTCACGTGTGTGCACAATTTATAGTTAGTTTCAACTGAATAAGTTAACTAAAACAAAATACTCTCGATTCGATATTCAATAATTAATTTGAAGACTAACAAATCTACTTTTTTCTTAGAAAGTTAAGTTGAAATGAATAATTCCAATAAGTGCATTGTGGTAACGCTTCAATTTTTTTAACAGAACATTGATTTTCATCACTTATAAGTAGATCAAGCCAAGATAGGTCAGACAGAGTTTTTAGACTTTCTTTCAATATATTACAGGCTTACATTTCAAATATCCCATCTTAGATGGCAACTATTTTTTGAAACACAAAAACTTTATACTAATAACTATTATAAACAAAGATTGTTTATTAAAAAAAAAAAAAAAAATTAGTCCAAATCTCAATAATTCATTTTTTTTTTATTTTTTAATAAATCTAACAATAACATTTTTGGAGATCTTAAATTTCTTACGATATTTGATGCGAGTAAAATTGTTTTTTTATACTTCAACATAAATCAAATAAAATTGTCACTTTGAAATAGCAGACTACTTGTGTAACATATCTTCAGGGCGATTAATTTAAATAGTTGGATCATCAAAATGATCTCACTCAGTATATTTGAAAGAATATACATTAATTTTTCGAAATGGTAAACCATACCGGGAAATGAAATAAAAATTTATGACTTTTTTCATAATCGTAAACGACCTAGACCGTTTGAATGAAATAGTAAGGTTTTTTTTTTTGCCCAGTGATGGTATTGCAAAGAAACGAACACAGATTACTTATAGAGAATGGGGCAAGAATCGCTATTCAAATTAAAACGTTTCTCGTCAAAAGAGCAGCAGTGCGCGCGTGCGAATTACGCAATTAATCCGACGCATGATTTCTGTTCTCGCGTATATGGCTCCTTTCCTTTCTCGAGGTAGTCGGGACCGAAAAACCGCAAGGTGCAATCTCCGCGAAAAACGTCCCTCATCTCGCACCCGCGTACCGCCGCGTCCAGCTTCAGAAAAGAGAGGGACGTTATGAGAGCGGACACTCAATCCTTTTACTCTGCTGCTATTTTTATTTTTTAAGCTTGGTTTATTGTTTCCAACAGATGCCTGATCGCGACTGAGCGATAAGTTAATAATGAACCCTAGAATTTAAACTCCGGCACTTATACCCACTGTCTCTCATTGTTCTACGGAAATTTATTGGTAATCAACGGATTCTTGAAAGCCCACGACGTTTAATTAGCGCTTAAATCAAAAACCAAACTTGATGTTCAATAATTATTACATAAAATATGATGAGCTCCAATATTTGTTGTAGTTGCAATTATTATCGACTTAAAGCTGTTTAATCTTGGTTTTAACTGCATTTATGTAAAAATTAAAATTGACATTATTCCATATAAAGACTTTGGGAATTTTTTTTTATTTTATTTCATTCATATGACTTAACTTGATTAAAAACAATTCGAACTGAATAAATGAGGATTGGATGAATAAAACCGACCTTGACACTTTAAAAAAAATTTTGCACTCTTACTTCAATAATTCAGATTTTATTTAATGTTTTGCAACATAAAAAGTTAAAAAACTGTTTTTACATGTTACTCAAAAAGCTGTAAAAAATTTTTTATAAAAAAATTATATCGTTATAATTAAAAATCAAAAGAAATAATTCTTTTTTGGTAGATTACATTAAATAGAAAATCTTTATTGATGAAGTAGAATAATGTTCTTCGTCATTTTACACAAAACGAAAACGTGTGTAAAACTCGCCCATCTGTGAAAATTGTTCGTTACTTTGAAATCGCTTAATCATATGCCAAACTTTGTTTGATATTTTTATAGTTGGTCATTATTAAGGTAAATAATTTATTATTTTATCAGTATGTATCATGCCCGAATTTGTTGAAGGAATAAATAAAAATAGAAAATTTATTTTTCAAAAAGCTTTTTTAATTACTTTTAATAACCAAAAACTCTTTCTCTATGCGCAATTGAAGTTATGTAGAACTTTTACTTCACCGTTGCTCGATGAAAAAAATGAGACAAAAATAGATTAAAACTTTTTTTGTTTTTATAAATAAACGGACATCATTCTCTGCATAAAACTTGAAAAATAGAACACGTTTACGAGAAAGAATAAAAACCGGGATTACCAGATTATAAGTTGCTTGCTAATCACATAGCCGTTGGACCTCGTGAATTTTAATTTTATCAAATAAAATAGTAATTTATTTTTATTATAAAAATAAAAATTACAAATGTTTTTTTGACCTTTACTTGATACAGATTATTTTGAAGAACTTATAAACAAATAAAATCATGGAGTGCAGAGCTACTTGCATACAGACAACTTCAGAAAAAATTTGCTTTAGGTGGATTCGATCTCGTAACCTATTTCTTTTTAAGCAGCCCACAGGGCTACGAGAGCTGTAGTTGTGAGATTTTTTTTGCTCTAATACCTACTTACCATTAGATATTTCAGAATGATTGAATAAAAAAAAAAGAAGTGATTATTAAAAAGTTTTCAAATCAATTAAGAATTAACGATTTAAAAAAATGTCAATTTTTTAAATCCATAAACTGTTGTAACGCATTTATGAATTTTGAAACTAACTGGATATGCAGTTACCTACTGTGGGCTATTGTTTCGGTACCTTAACATTTCTTAGAAATATCCATTGCGTTTACGTATTCATCACAGAACATTTAATCTTGCGTCAAGAAAAAAGCAGTTTTTTACGCACGAGAGCTAGAAGTTTTTAAAAATTATCTCAATTCAATCTCATGTAAAATCTTGTCCAATTATTCTATTTTCTTGAAAAAAATAATAAACAGTTTTCCGGGCTCAATATTTTCCCTAAAACTGCAAAAAAGAAGTATTTTTCGAATGTTTTCTGGAAAAAAGGGACACTGGTCAGCTGTTGGGTGGCTCCCGCGGATACGAGCTCGCGGTGGGCCCGAAGGAAAGTCTTCGGGTGCCGGGGCGTTGGTTCCCTCTCTGTTTGGCTCGCAAGAAAGCGGCTCTCTTGCCGCGGAGAGGAAAGAGAGGGACACTGCTGCCCTGCCGGGGGGGAGGAGGGGCTCAAGTATAAGAACGCCCGGCGGACGCGAGGCCCGAGCTAGTTTAAGGGGATCACGCAAACCGCTGTGGTCGTTCTAACTTGTGATTGTTTTTATAATTTATCCCAAGCGAGTAACTCACCCCCTCGCAACCCCTTGAAAAAAGTACCTCGTGACGGAAGAGCGGAGAGCAGCATGGGTTTCCGCGGCACCGCCATAATCGTGAGTACACCTGTCATAACGTCTATTTGTTCCCCGCGGAGAGGGTTGGTTTTTTGAATTTTCCCGCCAGAGCGCGAGCGCTGTATATCGAGTGTTTTTTGATTGCTCAACGCGCGGGACAACAGATAACATGTGTCATCTCGTGTTCTCTCTCGTATTATCATGTTTACGATGTTGATGATGAGATGATGTAGGTGATGAAAGTGGAGATCACGATGGTTTCTTGTGTTGCGGTGTGCCGGTGGAGCAACGAGCTTTTTTACATTCTCGGAGGTCTCTTTTATACCGGCTATTCATATATGTCTCTGGTTTTTTGTTTCTTCAAGGATAGTTTTACAAATCCCTAGTTATTTTAAAAACAAATATTAATGTCGTCGCGGTCTTTCGTCACTTTCAGCCAATTACTCGAAGCTAAATATTTTACGATAAAAATATCATGTCACTTAGCCCTTTCCATAAATTCAAAGGGGAAAGATTCAAATCTGCACACTGTATTACACGGAAGAAACAATAAGCACCGATTGCGTAAAACACAATGTTTTATTGTATTCTCTGCTTACATATCTGTACGATAAAAAACAACGACATTGAACTTATCAAATGAGCTTATGGTAATAATATTTAATTGAGACTTCATGTCAAGGTAAATATTTCCCACACTTGCGATTCATTTGAAACATATGAGAATACCATGTGAAAATAAGAATCATCCTCCGTAAAAGACTTTCTAATGGTGTTCAACCAAAAGCAAAGAAATTTTTCTACTCGATTCGTGACCGGCACACAGTCATAATACGCACTCGGCTTTTAATTATATCATCAGCTGATTTATATAAAACAATCAATTATCACGCGATATGAGCGGTACCTTAAAATCAATAGTTAAGCATCGTCCAATTAAAGCTCGAAAGTGAAACCAGGCCGGATCGAGCAATCAACGAAACGTGTTTACAGTTTGAACTTTGAATTGTCCTGGTACGCCAATCCGGCGATTACGTACGGCGGGCTGATTATCGACTCTGTAAATCTCGGGCGCGACGCGATAAAAATTTGCACCGACAGACAGGAAGCAAAGTAGGTACCGCAAAAGATTTTTAAAATGATAAACGACTGTATTAATGAATGGGCTGGAAACTCGCCCAATCTTTTGCATCTGAGGCGTGGGTGTAGCCATAAAGCGTTTTGACTTTCGACTAATCTCAATATTGAAGTATCAATGTCGATCGCGAGCTTTTTGACAACCTGTCTTGCCGCCCGACCCGGCTATATAATCATCAACGACACAATGACGCTTGCGCAACTTTCAAATATGAATTCATTTTTTGTTCTTTTTTGGGTGGTAGTTAATGAAACACTTTAGTTATGTAAGCTTTACCACCTCGAACGAGGGGAGGTTTTTGGTGGTTTAATTAAGTTTTATATTTGTTTCTTCTCGGAAAAGTCATTTGAATGCGGCTGATTTCTCGCCTTTAAGACATCCCGTGTTATGTGGTTCATAAAAAAAGCCATTACTCGCGAATTAAAATTGCGAGTCTGTTTTTCGTTGGATATTTTGTTTGTTTCTCGATCTTACCGGTCTATTTTTACAGAATAAATTATACTTGTGGTTTGATAAATTTTCACAAGTTATTTACAACTTTTTGGTAGATTCGTCTAACATGACATTTTAATCACGCTCTTATGATTAATGTTCATAAATTTACGCTTGCATAAGATGTTTCAAACTTGTGAGATCAATTTTTATAAAGGATCTTTTTTTAATTTTTGGAAAAATTTTCTAGTTTCTTTTTAATTTATGATCCAATCATTATTATTAACCTGAATCATGAATAATTAATTACGCTGTATATTTTCCGCGTATTTTAGAAAACATACTTAGTAGTAAAAGATTTTTAAAAAAATTTAATTAAAATTTTTTAACAGAAAAATACTTTGAAATCTGTTTTGAAATTCAAATAAATATTATTTTTTGATGACAAGATTCAATTCGAACGGAGGAGTATTTAAGTTAAATTAGAAAGTTACGTCGGTTTTTCCGGAAAGCAGCCGAATCACACGATACCCTGGGTGAAAAACTTTGATTTAAGACTTGAAAAAATCATCCCGATTGTTTTTGGACAATCAATTATATCTTTTATTTTTTGCGAGGAAGTTGCGCCAAGTATTATTTAAGCAAAACATTTCCTGACTCTGGCGGCAGTCTCACTTATTAATACAGCGTTTCAATGCAAATTCCTTTGTGCTATTCATGTTTACTTATTCTGTAAAACTAGTGAAAAACGATCGAGACTTTCATTCATTGTTGGTTTTACTTTTCTCCGGTGGAGATCATAAAAATTATCGAATTCACGGTTCATTGAACGAGCGCGGTGTAACCCGCATGTTAATGTCTCTTTTTTTTTGTTGATCGCTCATAAACGTAATAACCGAGGGTTGGCCGAGATTGTAAATAAATGACTTTGTTTGCGGACAAGTTTCAAACTCGGTTCAACCTGCGTCACACTAAACCCGCGAGATTTGAAAACTAAATTAGATTCGTATGAAATAAAAACGACATTGCGTAATAGTTGTAAACAGTTATGACGCTATTCGAACATTTAACTTTCATCGTAAATCACACCTATAAAATATGCTTTAATATGGCTAAACTATACCCCGTAGGTTATTCCGCAAAGTGCATCTTGTAAAATGTAAAAACGAAGAGAGTACAGTTTTTTTTTTTTTTTTTCCAACTCGTGCGTACGCATTCTATACCCGGTTCAATAGTTTAAAAAAGGCTCCACATATCATCGTTTTTGCAAATTGGCGCTCGTGGCGAAACGCGCGCGAGTTCAAGAATTTCCATCAATTTTGTAAGAGATTTAGAAAACATATGAATCTAACGAGATTAGCTGAATTTGCATTCTGAACGTGGGTAATGATAATTTTTTAGCTACTCTCCAAACTAATAGCCGGCGAAATTTTTTTTCATCCATCTAATGGCTGAAACGCAACGAGTTGGCCATTTCGATTGAGCCTTTTAAATTTTTCAAGCGTTTCGCTCGCTAATACGATTCCCATTCCGTGAAAACCGAACGGCTTATTATTTCCAAAAAAATGAATAATCCATCGAAAAGTTGGATGAATTGAAATTATTACATAAAAATAACCATAAATCAAGTGAAAATTCCTGGCACACCAGATAAAACCCGGCAACAAAATAAATCAATCGGAGTTATTGATTATCGGGTAAAGATCGGACGCGCGGCACCGTGAATTATTAGATTCGAATAAATCACGGTAAAAACTTCCTTTCTCGAAAGTACGGTGGACAAATTCGTCCGACCACCCCCTCCAAAGCTAACTATTGGTTAAACCAGCCGAACGAGTGCGCGTATAAGGGACGCGCGCGATCGGCTCCGAGTTCGAAATAAAACATACACATACGCTTCGAGCAAAGCGCGGTTGCGCAAGCCATGAGAGCCGAGCGACTTTTAAATTTATATATAAATTATGTAAGGGAGTCCCGGGAGCCGTCGAGAGTTTATTTTCGCAGGTGATCCTTTATCCGACCAATCGGGTTATGACCGATCGATGGGGATGCCTCGATGCGCTTATATTTTAATCCTAAAAATCAATCTACCCCGCCGAGTATTTCTTAAGAGGTTGGGATTTCCATTTCCATGCGGTGCAATGGGTCTTTTGGTTTTCAGCGGCGCGTTAAACTTAACGCGGCCTTAATTGGCGTTCTCTGTCGGTGTGTGTGCGCGCACGCGCCGAAAAACACAAAAGGCTCTCATTAAAATATCCTTAAACTTGAAATTGTCCCGCGAAATATAGGACGACGAGGGCTTACGAGCCGACTGGCGCTCGGTGAACGGTGGAAAGTTTTACGCTGCAGCTGCGTGTCGAAATATAAGAGCTGTTGAGAAAAACGGAGGGATTAAATGTCACTCTCAGCCTGCTGAACGAGAGTGAAAAAGCATTCTTGGATAACGAATCAAATGTGCGCTCGGTCTTACGTTTTTCGCTTAAAAAAAAGGCGCGATTCGTGTATTTTTGACACTTGTTTGTTTTTCGTATTACACCGGGTGCAGATGTAAATAGGAGTCGTAAAGTTTATCCGTTCTGGTTTTACAATCAATGTTCGATTGGTCGCGTGATCTAATCGGTTTAATTTCTTGTTCAATCTTTTGGAGAAAAAAAAAATTCCGGCACATGCCGCGAATTTCTCCGGGATCAAAGCGTATCGGATTAAAAACAAAAGTGAACTCGTTGTTTCTCGTAACTCATCAGCGCAATTAAACTTTCAATCAAAGATATTAATTAATTTTTTTTTTATTCAAGGTCTTTCTTTTTTCACCGTTCATAAAATATTTGAGGAAAGTTTAGACTTTCACGGTCATGATCACTATATGGCAATTAGCCAGCGGCCTACTTATTTCATCCGAATTGGTAATAGACGCAAAACGGTCTTTTCACACGTACGATGATGTGCAGCACGCGCGAATTTGACTTGCGATGAAAACCGTCGTAATTAGGAATATCCCGTGCATCTCAACGCATCCGAAAGTTTTCTCAAAAAAGTGTGTGTACGCTGATACAAATAAGGTGCAAACACTTTTACTCGATGTTAAGCGTGTACGTTTCGAGTTACCCAATGCGAAAAATATCGTAATAACCGTAAATTTCTCCGGTTATAACTATATCCTAATTAAGACTTATATCATTACAGAAGTCACACGTACTGTACATACCAATTGTGTGTCTGCTTCCCTCGCCTTACCCGTTCCGCACTTACCCTATCTTACTTAAAATCGCTGTATGGTACACTTGTTTCTATATGGATAGAAATTTCGAACCCTGTAGAATTTTCAGTTTCGGGTTGGCCCACTGGAACAGCTTTAAATAAAAACGAAATTATTGAAAGTTCATTGGATGTTGAGAAAATTAAACTTTCTACAATGAAATCGAGAAAAAAAACTTTCCAATACAAATAACGAACGCGGAAGATCTGTTTTAACCGACGAACTACTTAATGAGATTTTTTAAGCCAGATAAAAAAAAAAAAACGAACAAACAAAAAAAGAATTTCGAAAGAAAACAGTTGCAGAGGTGTTTAAAAAATTAGGCTAGGCCGGAGATCGATAGATCGGTTATGGCATCAAAAGTTCCACGAACTTTCGTCCCAGCCACCCACCGGTACGAGTAATTACGAGATTACAAGGACTCGGGCTGCCGTTGCAGAGACACACGCGCCGATATACACACGGAAACGAATATTCTCTCCGATATGTCGAGCACTTTCACCTTCTGCGGCGGCAGGAGTTTAGGAGCAGCGTAAGGCAAGCTCCTTCGCGTGCCTAGCCCGGTGCACTGCGTGGCTACTGAAATACTTTTTACTTACCTCTTATCTCGAACAGCCGTAAGCAAAGATTTTTTTTCCCAGGAGGAGGATTTCATTGAGGGAAAGGTCATCCTCCGCTTATGAAATATGATCGTAATTGTCGGGCTTTTTCTTTCATCGTCCGGTGCAGTGAAAGTTTTCAAAAATTTGATAGCCTGGGTAAAAAAAGGAAAAAAAAAAAAAAAAAGTTAAAAATGGTCATTAAAAAATTCAACGTTAAAAACAGCTAATAATGAAGGTTTATTTCTGTTCGTGAATGAAAGTAATTTTACACACGTGAAAGTGGCTAACTCTTTTTTTTTTTTATGCAAAGAAGTTAACAAAAAATTAATAACACAGCTGAATTTTCAAGACAAATCGTTCATTTTTAAAACTTGTCTGGATAAAATCTCGAGGGTTTCTGGAATTGAATAAATATTTGCTCCAGGAATGCGGATCACATTGTATCGGAAAATTTTTTCATTCTCATAATGTAAATTCCACTTGAGCGTAAACGCTTTGTTTGCACATTTTTATTACCTTGTAAAAATGAAATTTTCTTCTTACACGATTAAACTAATTGACACTGATGTAAAAATTATTGAGCAAATTTTTAAGTGTGATCAAAGTTTTCTTATTTAAATTAATATAAGATCTTGAACTTATAGACTATGCCCGATAACTGAATTATAATGTATGGACTTGATTACCTTTCATAAGCGGTCCGTGCCTTCAGTATGATAGATAATACATATTTTTCTCGAATGAATTGTTGATATTGATGTTTCAATTATAAAAGTACAAACGTTAAAAGCTTTTTCAGTACGAAATCTTCCAATTGAAACTGTCTTTTCATCAAAAAATTTCGAAGTACCCTATATCGAGATCAATTCATAATTTAATATTCATTTAATCAAAAATATTTCGAGAAGCGGCAGGTGAGCAGCATACGATGCAGATCATTCAAAGACCAATCCCATCTCGCATAAACAGCGTCGCTGGATTTATGAAAATTTCTCCTCTCCGCGCGAGCGAGCAAGGAGCTTGGCCAATGGCCATACATTAGTTGCGGGGTACGTTCGGTACCGTGCTGTTCGATAAGATCGTCGGGTATGCTGAACGCGGACAGCTTTACCCCGGTCGAGGCCACTTAGTCGTGCAGCTATGCGGCTCGTGCATTCCGCGGTGAGCGCGGCCAGGAACGGATGTAAGCCAGGCCAATGCATCTACCCACCACCCCGGAGCTCGTGGCTAACATTGAAACTCGTTCGAGGAATCGCCATTCGCATTATTGTTGTATGCATGAGCCCGAGTTTAATTGTTCCGCGCTACCATGCGGGGATGAGGAATTTTACTGCCCCCAAGGGCTGCTGACTCACGCAATTGTTCCTCGATAATCTATTGGAAGCTCATTTTTCAATAATTAATACCTTAATCTTTTGATTTAGAGCTCTCTTGTGTGCGGATCAACTTTCATTCGCAATCCTTGCATTTAAAAATGTGTTTAGGTAATAAGTTCACGTTTCGTTTGGAGAAGAAGCAGAGTGAATGCAGGATTTTCGAGGTAAAGGTCTTTGTCATACAGATTTTTGATTGATCGATAAAGCATGTAGATGTAAGATAAGAGTGCCGCTCGCCAGCGGTAACTATAACATTTGACCGAGTGCCGCTGGAACAAATTTCATTACTCTCCATATGTTATATTGACAAAGACCTTTATCAACCCAGCCCGCAGAACTAGTTTGTGCTGGGCGTAAACATGACAGATTTTCAAATTCAATAAAAATAAGAAAGATAAAGCAACAATTGAATTTTAAACGGAAAATTTTACGCAATATTTCTCACGTGTATGAAATCAAAATTGATATGTTTTGGTAGTGTAGTGTCTTTGTACGTGTAGAAACTTCATTAATAAATAGTCAATAAAATCTGTAAAGTTATTTCTCTTGAAAATTATGTAATCGAGGTGAAAACTTTAATGACGTCCACGAATATTTGAAGATATCATTAACGAAGAAGACGATGAAAAAAAAGGATAACTCGAGTAGTATCGAGTATGAAACTGCCAAACGCATAAGTAACCGCACAGCTCACTTAAGCCACGACAACTTGTTATGGTTTAATAATTCACGATCATTACTTAATCAATCAAAATCCATGTTTCCCGCATTTTCTAAGAAAGTAATTGGGTCGAAGAAAAATAAGTTTTTCTTTCCTTTTTTTTTTCAAACACGCAAACGTTTTGCAGCCGTGTTACATTCGCGCACATACGCGACCGCGTAGATGATGGCTCGGATTGTGTCACTCGATGCTAGTGTCTGTTGGTGGTTTAGAACCACATTCTCGAGGTCGTTCGCTTAGCGGCGGCTTTTAAAAAATCCTACAGCCAAACCAAACGCTTTATAAAATCGCGATTCGCGAGGTAAATAAAACGCCGCGCCGCCAAGAGCGCGTGAATGAAAGTACGAAAATTATATTTTGCGTGCAGCCGCAACAGCCTACGCGGTATGTTCCACTAAATTCATGAGTTCAGAGATAATAAACGTTTTCATCTCCAAAGATAACACTGGAATGATATATTGTTAAACAAAAGGGCAAAGTTTGACATGGCCGTCTCGAGTGAAGTTTGCCCCACGAGGCGAAGCCGAGTAAAAATACATTTTATTTAAAGAATTTTAACTTTTAAGAGAATAAAAAAGGCATTTTTATCACAAAAAAAATTATCAATTTATAGTTTGGATCAAAAAAGATATCATAGTTGGAATTAAATACTCGCACGAGATGTTAAGAATAAAATTTTGAAATTTAAAAATTGCTTGAAAAAAGAAAAATTAAGAAGTCATCTCTGTACGAGATCATAAATTTTAAAAGCGAGTACTCATTACACAAAAAAATGGTACTTTAGTTTTGAGAAAAATTTGACTCTGTACTAAGAATTCGATTTTCTAATTTTTTTATTTTAAGGTATAAATTTAATTCTCGCTTTTTCGGCTAATTTGGCATTGCTTACTTGCTGTTTAAAATTATTTGTTACACGCACAGTAGTGATGATAATCCAGATGATGATCATAAAAGAGTGAGGTTACAAATTTAAAAAAAACTCTCACTGACGAACAAAAAAAGGAACAGCAATGCGTCCAAATCTATCGATCGAGGTGGAATTTTCACATTCTCATCTTATTTTTTAACGTCGTAGGAATGTAAAAGTTTGTCCACAGAACTGACACATCGAAAAGTGCTAATTACATGGCTGAGAGGAATAAAAATTTTTTATTATTTTTAAATGTGCTGGATCCAGACAATTACTTAATTTCAAGAGCAAGAGAAAACCGATAAGGTCTAGTAAGCAGGCTCCGAGAGAGCATTAAGTTTCCACTGGAACATAATCGTTGCCGAGTATTCATCTCGGAGATGCATATACATATGCATGTTGTTCGGGACACCGAAATCATTGGCTGCATAATGAAACAAAGAATGTTTTATGCACTCGACCTCCGTGTCCCCAAAACAAGCCATTTGCACGACTCTCATTACCCTCCTTAAAAAAAAAAGTCTAAGAAGAAGAAGAAGTAGTAAAATCCCTGTCATCGAAATTCCCCGGATCGAGCCCGGGACAAATCATACGTTGGCCAGAGTAATGATACCCAGCGCTCTGATGAAAAGAAAGGAGAAAAAAAAAAAAAAAAATTCAGGAGTCATGACTCGGCCAGTATCATCTAGATAAAGTCGAAAGTGCAGCCGGCCGGTAATTTCCTCGGCTAGGTTCGTACCAATGCAGCCCTCGAGGCCGCCGCCGCCGCCTTCACGCTGGCTTGCGTTTTCCAATCGGATTGTGAGATGCCTGCCTTTGCTGCTAGGCTTTCGCGCCGGGATTGTTCCTGCGCCCGGCTGGAATTCACCGGCTTATCCAGATTTAAATAATCTTCGCGAGATGTGCTTGCAAAAAATCTGGGAATTTATTCAACTGATTATTCGATTGCGCGGGCCCTGAGGCCTTTTTACCACCGCCAAATTGTGATTACAATGATTGATTCTTTGGCCGCGCGGTGAATTATACCCGGGGAAGAAATTTTATGAATTTGCTTCAACAGTTCAACCCGATATACGTGCTCTTGAATCTAGTTCATGAATTATTCTGGACTTGTTCTGTGCACGTTTCACACATGCCGACAATTTTTTATGGTTTTTAATGCAACTTGAAATTTTGGTGAAATTTCTCACTGGTAAATCTTGAATTTGAAAACCATCGATTTAACGTTGAGTTTGATTTTTATCCACCATTCTAGTCAAATAAGTCATTATCATCGGAGATTTTTAAACTACGCAAAACGAACATTAGAAATGCCCGATAAAAGATTAAATATCCAAACTATTAGAGCTGAGCTACGAATCAGCAACTTTCATCCATGAACGAATGATGTTGTCTCGAACGCTTTGAGTGAATAAATACCAGCTTTCTCGTGCAGTTACACGTAAAATATATGATTATTAAACCCCTCGGGGGTTGATAATATCCACGTGAAGTTTATTACTTAAGTCATTAAATTAACCAACAATGAATTATTATCGTTTAATAAGTTGACAAGTTCGTTTAATTGAGTTTTGCGTTGCACAATCAGCGGAAATCGCGAACTACCGCATTAAAAGTATCATCAATCAAACGGATTCGAGAAAAAAATTTATGCCTGGAGACGATGTTAAAATTACAGGTGAACCATTCCATAAAAAAATAAAATATATTTATTACAAATTTTAACACATGCGTAATTTTAATTTTTACCCTCAAGAAAAATAAATTTTCACGTATTTTACACGTGCTGCTAATGAGATAGTAGCCTGTAATTATTATTTTTCAAATTTTTGAGTGTCTTGCAAGAACTTTCAAACAGCCTTGACACGCCAAAATGAAACACTTGCTCCCGATGAAGTCTTAAACCGGTAAAAGAGGAATAAAAAAAAAAAAAGAAGAAATTGCTTTATTATTTAAAAAAAGTCCATAACTATGTAACAAACTGGAAACAAAAGTTGCGAAGTCAAAGCGTAATTATTTTCGAAGCTAAAAGTCTTTGGCCGGTAAGACAATGCCCGCATGACTCCACGTATTGTTCTCTCGGCAGCCTCTCGTGGTACGCATGTATTTGGGTGCGTCTGGAAGGATACAACTTTTTAATAACATCTCGCGTCTTTTTTCTTTCTAATCCTAAAGTGATAAAATCCTTCTTTTATTTTTATTCTTCAACGTCGCGCGGTAATAACGCCGAAGACTTAATCTTGCTGTCGGAAAGCCTTGATCGAACGATCGAATCACATGGCTAAGTTCCGAAGAATTTTTTCTTCTTCCTTTTTTTTTTTTATTTGTCGTAAATAGAGGATTATATACGTTGAGAAATTTTGATACCTATATGTTATATAAATGGCCATAATCAGGGTATTGAAATGTGGCGATTGCTTGTAATGATTACCCGAAAAGTTTATGTAAAGTTAACTTGCTGGATATCTTTTTTTAAACTATTCGTTTGGTTCCTTTATGTCCTGAATTAGATTATTATGTTTCGAACAATTAAAGTGATCATTTTATCTGCATTTTTTTTTTTTTTTTTTATATAAAGCATTTATTTATCCTTTCAGAATATTATGCTATTATCTGCATTTTATTTTTCCTTTGAGAAATTTTCTTTCAATACTTAATCAATTCATTTAATCTGGGTAATTTTTGTATTTTTTATGCTCGTTAATGAACCTGATAGATTGATTGATAAATGAGAAAATCGTTTTAAATTTTTGTTTTCAACTTTTTTGAACGTCTCTCGATTACATGAAGTGACAGTGAAAAAAAAAAATTTGTAAATTAAAGTTAGATGATAGAAAAGTCATTAACAGCTGCGTCTTACCGTACTCTGACTTTATCTACTTGCAGCGTAAGCGCGTCTAATCGTTCGAGAGTTTCGAACGGAAAAAAAAAGTAAAAGTATTTTTTTTCTACAGTCGTGTAATAAAAAATTAAAATTCAAAGCGACAAGTTGGTGAACAAGTTTATTTTATGAGAAAAAGTATATAATTCACGTAAAGCTGTAAACCATTATTTTAGAAAGTGCCCAGATTTCGGCAACTCGTTTTGTTCGTATTCATCAGACTGCCCGAAAAACATGGGTCCCAAACGTAGCTCACTTGACTGGGAATTTTTTTGAAAACGAAGTGCGAAATAAATGCAAATTATTAGAGCTTGTGGTTGAAACAAAGAATGAGAAAGTTCATTAACATTTTAAGATATTTTCACTTAATCAAGTTTGGGTACGTTGCTAAAATAACGCACTTATTTTGTGGTTGCATATTAGAGTATATCTTTTGTAACATCTAAATATAATTGTTTTTTAAACTCTTCTAGACCATCTCTGGTGAAACTTTCATGTATTAAATTTTTGAAGCGGAGAACATCTCAAATGAAGATTTAATTTATGTAGTTGTTGTTATTTTAAGAATAAATTTTAATTGTTTTGATATACATAATTTATTTTGTGTAGCATTTGTTAAAAATAAAATACAAATTTTTTTAACTCTTGAATATTCTGACCTTAATTTTTTTACGAGTATTTCGTCCGTTCAAGGGTATTGAAATTTTTTTTATCGTTTTATAGTTGATCAGGTCTGGAAGGTTAAAATTCAATATTTTAATTTTAAATATTGCAACACGTTTTTCTGCAATTATACTGCAAAGGTTTTCATTAAATTTTTCAAGTACCCCTGAGCTTTTTTTTTTCAAATTTACTGAAAAAAAAAGAAGAAAAAATTGGACGAGTTTAATCCAACAGTATCCATCGACATCTCGACCAGTTTACCAAATAAAAGTCCGAGAGATCAAGACAATTAAAAGTCAGTGAGCGTGACTAATTAGATCTACGGTCGGTGGTAACAGCATCAGTAACACATCTCGGGTGGTCATAACACACAACTTGTCGCCGTACTCGGGAGTTGCTCCCGGTGAAAGTTTACGCAATATCCAGGTCGACCGCCCCGAAATCTGCAAAGTAATACGAGGTCTCGATTATCAAAGAAATAAGAAAAGAGAGAGAGAGAGAGAAAAGAAATCTGGACGAGTATAGGGCTGTCGGTTGTGAGAGTTGCGCAATAGATCGTTTTAAAATCGAGAGGGACGACGATAATTTCGACACCCGCGTGCGTAAATACTCGGCGATTTTCACCGTCGGAGAATGCAGTTTTTCCGTGGCCACGCAAGCCTAGTGCGCCCGGAGGAGAGATTGGATTTTTCTTTTCCACGCTATAAACTTTTCTTATATTTTTTGTTTATCTTTGTGTCGTTCTTTTGTTACGCCGACGCGCGTTTGGGCGGTGTTTTCTTACCTGCCTTGATGTGAATGGGTTATTACGGCCGATTCGCGTAGACGTTTTACGGGCCGCGATCAATTATTATCTTGGAATTTTTCTTCTTTTCAGGTTTTTCCGTTTTTTAAATTTCACGTGTCTTCCACTAGTTTTTTTTTGAGTTTTTTTTTCTTAGTTAAAAAAAAAAACTCCCCTGTTGACTTGTAAATTTTAACTGTTTTAAAATTCCTGTCATAAACAAGCTTAGGGTTACCAAAATTATGGACGTCAAAGAGAACGTTCCAGCGATATTGATTTATCTCTCAAACCATGGGTAACTCTCCTGTGAAGTGTAAACTCAATCCTCTGAGAACTCGAAAATTAATTACAGCTGTTAAAATTGTTTATAACGAACATTTTCAGTTAAATTTAATGCGCAGTTAGTCCAGATTTTGCATTTGCATACCTAGAAGCACCAGCACTAATTAAATCTTCAAGATTGTAGTTGTTTGTAATTCTGCAATGTAAAGTATATAGTGTAATACTCTATAGACTCTAGCAGGTATGCTAAATATTCAAGAATCACTTTTTTTTCCAAAGGAAAGTTTCTAAAAAAATACTAATGGTAAAATTGAAATGTGTAATTACGTTTGGATTTAATGTCAACATTGAGAAAATAACACTATTTGGAAAATTTTAATTGGCATGAATTTTCAGAACCGGAAAATGATTAAAATTTGTATAACTCGCAGTTTTTTTCATTCACTCATTTTTTATTTTACTTTGCGACTTTAATCCTATTAAATTAATCAAATTTAGATTAATAAATAGTATCATTCAAATTTTTCACTATTTTACTATTTTTCACTAATTAAATCTTCATTAATCTTCACTTCATTAATCAAAAAATTTTTTTAGCTCCATATCTTTTTTGAATGATTTTTTTGTAAAAGCTTACAAACATAAATTTATATATAATCTAGTATTTTCCTTTGATACAAAAAATGATTTGATTAAAAAACCTTCAAACTATTGAAAAAAAATTTATTTTAACCCTTAAAGGCCACACCCAAATCCAGAACTGCCACACTGACAGTTATGTGGGGTCATTCTGACCCCGTGTGGCATTTAAGGGTTAACTTGTAAGCAATGTGATAAGATTTCTCTTTGATTTCTACACTTTGAAAATTTGTTGTGATCTTCAAAATTATAAAGAAAGTTACAAAACCAATAAATTAATTTATCAATCACATTTAATATCAATTTTTTCATTATTTCCTGGCTTTATCGAATTAAATTTCTAAAATAAAAATCGATTTCAAGCAGAATTGAAAATTCAATGTCTATTAGATCAACCGGTTTATTGGGCTTTTCTATTTTTCGCTAAATGAAACACAATTACGTGTGATTCGAACTTCTGTTAAACCTTAAGTGATCTGAAAAAATAAAATAAAATTGTCATTGACATTCCATTTTTGACTTTCACTTTCACTTTAATATCTTACTACTTCCCCATCAAAGTTTCAATTTTTTTTCAACACTCGGCTATTAGAATACTTGCACTAAAATAAAAAACTTATAAAATTTCTTCTTAAGGTCGTCAATAAAAATGAAAAAAAAAAAATTTTAATCTCATTTTTTATTGATGCTTTTATAAAAACATGAATTATTCTTCACCACGTGGAGCACATCGTAAATTAAATTTAAAAATAATCAAAGTTTACGATACATTAATCAGGGGTGAATCAACGTTTTGAATTTACTTCGGCAGTGCTAAAAATCCAAAAAAGCGATATCACCTTATAAAATACAATTTACTTAAGCGCGTAAAGGCGATCATCGACCTTCACCAAGTAAACATTTCGCAAAAAATATGCATATAAATTTTCATGTCGAGAGAAAAGTAAAAAGATATCCTTCGTGTAACAAGATCACTCGGGTCGGTGTAGCATCATCATCATTATCATAATCATCATCATGATCATTCAAATTGAAATTCAAACTGCAACAGCGCAGCGGTAGATGCGCTAGACCTTGAACCTGCGCCGCTGCAAAAAGTGCGCCATCCTTGGCTGCTGAGCCGAACGTTTTCATGCGCGGCCTTGCGGAGCATAAAAAAAAAGTAATAATAATAAAATTGACTTTCGTATAAGGGAAAAGAGCGTGAAGAAAATGGTGAAAAATCGGTTAATCGGTTATGAGGTATATCGCGGTGAAATTAAGAGTTTATGTACGATTACATTACACTTTTATAGAAACTCGAATTACTTTTTCTACCAAACTTCTCTTCTTTGATTGAGCGAATAAATAATTGAAAAATCAAAAGATAAATATCGATATAACCAACAATGATTTACGAAATTCAACTATCCGTCCCGCTCGAAAATGCAGAAGATGCGGCCTCGTTAATAAAAAGAAAGGAAACTTGGTACTTTGCCATTCAAGGTTATTTTCCAATTCGACGCGCGAAAATCCTCGGAGCAAGACTCGCTAATGCAAGCCGTTTACACACGCAACGACAACGGCATAAAATAAAAAATCAAAAAGTCGACTTTTACCGAACGATTTCATTAACCCGGGGCTTTCTCTCTCTCTGCACGTGAGAGAAAAACCAAAAACGATGAAAAAAAAAGAGTAGGAAAAAAGGAACACAAAGCTTCGACGAAGTTTGGATTTAGCAGCAAGTGCAGCGCGTACGCTCGGTTAACTTTCACTGATGTCTTTTTTCGAACCGTCACTTTCGAGATATCCTTTTTTCTTTCTTCCAAATTAGAGCCTGATAAAGTTCCCGGCTGAGTTATGATTAAGAATTTGCATTTCATTTATGTAACCCGTCTGCCAACTATACCCGATTGATGAATTATTGATAAAACGAGGAAGTATCGATAACAGCTTGTTTTGTCGCTCGCGGTGGTGGCTTGTTTTGTTGTCGGGGCGAGCAGGAAATGATCTGATTTTAAATTATTACAAAAACTTTTTTCGATTCCGGGGCGGTTGGTTTCTGCGAATCAATCCGCAAAACTATATGTTTCTTATTTTATTATTTTCTTTTTTTCACTTTTCTTTGGTAGCAATCGAGAAACTCATTTAAATAAGAATACTCGGCTTTAAAAGTTAATTTTCGTTAATTAAGATTTTTTACTTTTTACGTTTTCTTTTTTTTTTTTTTTTTATTCGCAAATTACGCATTAAAACTGACAATCAGCGGATAATTTTCTATGAAAACGAGCTCTGTACAAGGGGAAGATAATTTTAATTTAAGTACCGCTCCATTTTTCACGAATTAATTTTATGGTCGCGTAGAAATTAACTAATATTAAATATTAAAATTAATTTCATAAAAACACATTTTTTAATCCAATTTATTTTTATGGTTAAAACATTAAAATTTTTATAATTTTGTTTTAAAATATTAAAAAAAAAAAATTTTATGCCGCCGACACCTGACTTGGACGCATACGCGATAAATCTGTAATTACTCCAGAATTTCCACGGCACTTAAAAATTAACAGAGCATATTTAAGGAAAAAAAAAGTAAAGCGAAGTAAATTTGAATGAACTTTCTAGTCTTAACCTTGAAGATTACAAAGATAACGAAAGTATTGTGCATATGAAACAACCAAATATTTTTAAATAATCACTAAATAAAAAAAATCTCATGATGAAAAATAATTGTTAAATTTCAGCTGCTGATATGCACCGTAGGCTGCATCCTGGCCCAGTACAGCGACGACGGTGAGGAAGGAAGTAGAAGTCAACCGAGGCTGACGAAGAAGCCCTTGATTCCCCGACGCCAGCTCAAGACCTCGCAGAGCGCGAGGTTGACCAACACTCCTTCTCCCCCGAGCACCAACGTAATTGCTCAGCGTTTCAGACGGCCCGTACCCCTAAGGTGAGTAGTGCTCTTTACACACATCGCTGATCGTTAACGAAAATTATAAAATTACCATGCGAACCGATGCCCGATCCTCGATTACCGAATTTAACGATCGAAATTGCTCTACTTCTCGAGATGTTCGCGATCCAAACAATCAGCTGTGATTACTTCAACCGCATATTGCATCTTTGGTAATTATTTCAATAAAAAAACAATCAATGGAACAACACACGATATACACGTTTAAAGTGTGCCCGCATGCTGTAATTTGTATGACTGCAGGGAGATTCGAAGCCAGAGATAGGTTTGCAGAGTGTAATTAGGGCTTTAATTAGATTCTCTATTTCAAGCCTGATAGGTGTTGAGTAATAACAATGCTCCCTCGGCCTAAGCAGCCATGTTAATGCCTGGTTCGGGACTTTTTTCGATGCACGCTCCTTCAGATCGGGAAGTCAAACGCGTGTAGGCGTTGCCAAAGATAAATTAACTGCACATATCAAACTCGCAATCTTTTTTTTATCCATCGTTTTGATTATGTAAATGCCAACCTGTGAACTGAATTACCTGCTTGGTGCACTATGAAAGTTTTAAATAGCTGCGATTGGAAATTTTTTTTTCTCAAACACCTAAAATCATCCCCGCAGTAAGTATCACTCGTGATAATTGTAGATAAACAGCGGTCTCGGTGTTCATTGTGAAATGATAATTCTCTTCGGATAAGTAGTTTTTGACTTTGTCAAGGGTTTTATTATGCTAAATGTTAAAAACTACGTTATCCGAATCAATTACATTATCTTGCAACACGTTATGTTAATCATCATTTGTCAGCAGGCGTACGAAATGAGTATATGTAGTTGGAGTGGCAGTTAAGAAAATAATTGGAATTTTATTAACTATTACGCTTATTTATAAACTTGTTGAAAAATGCACTAAAATAATCTAATAAATTTTAATGGTCGATCTAAAACTATGTAGCTTGTTAACTATGAATAAATCATTATTAAGTTGACCGAGATGGCGAAATAATTTTGTTATTCTTTCAATATAGACTGACTTGAGAATGAAAATTGAAAACCACATACTGATCATAAAATTATTAACAAAAAAAATAAGGTCAAATATTAAATTAATCCTTTCTTAAAATTTAAATGAAATTAGAACAAAAGGAGTTATCGATATTTATTAGAAAAAAAAGTAAACTTTATCTCTTTGTTTTCAATCGCAATTGAAATAAAAATAAAAAAGTGTATTATTAATGAATGTTTATAATCGAAGATGATTTATGTACGAACATGATGAATTACAGCAAGCCCCGTCCTTCGACATCCGAGCCGCCTCCAGGACAGCAGAACCTGCTGCCAGTATTCACCTCGGGCATCATAGGCTCCAGAGCCTCGTCCGCCCCGGTTCAGAGCTACGAGCAAAACGACGAGCCTTCCTCGGCGATTCCGATCCAGACGATCCAGCAACCTGCCGTCGTCTACGCTCAGTCAGCCCCCAGCTCCCCCCAGCCACCCGAGTACAGACCGGTGAACGAGGTCCAAGAAAAGGACGAGGACGTGGTCCAAGTCATAGCGAACCTCGGCGCGGTCTCGAGTTACCAGAACAACCTTCTGACTCCGACGGTGGCCCCTACTGCCACTCCGATATCCCCAACCATCGGAGCCTACCTGGCCCAGCAGCACGAGAGGCAGAGGCAGGATGATCGTCTGAGACAGGACGAGCGTCTGAGACAAGAGGAGCACCTGGAAAGACAAAGACAGGAGGAGAAGCTAGACCGACTGGAGAGACAGAGACAAGAAGACCGTCAGAGACAGAAAGAGCGAGTCAACAGGCAGAGACAGGAACAACAACAACGTCTCCAGGATGAAAGACTCAGGCCCGAGCACCAAGTCATACAGCCGGTGCAGTACAGGGGAGTGGTGCCCTTGAGCATCTCCAGAAACACACCCCTACAAAGTTTCTCACCCGAAAATCAAGCGGTAAGTTTTTTTATAAATATGAGCACATAGTCTAAACTTGATGTTTGGTTTTTTGCTGAATTAATACGAAAACCAAGCTATCTTTGCTGTCTGGCGCACGGTTTTCTACCCTTGTGTGATCGGACAATTTTGGACAATTTCCATCAATTTGGATAAATATTAATTATTAAAGTTAAGCATTAAAATCTTAAAAACTTGAAAATTATTAAAAATTTTTTAACTGCTCCCTATAAAACGTTCTTATTTTAAGAATATATTACCAAATTTTCAACTCTATACGATTATTTTATCCTTAGATTGAAATTTCAACGTGGGGTACCTTTAAAATTTGCTCGCAATCCACGCTTTGTAAAAAAAATAAATTAATTTTTACATATTATAGATACATCAAGTAATCGCACCAGTTCAATACAAGCCCCAGAAGCCAATCAGGTTGCCCAAGAAGCAACAGCAGCAACCACAGCAGCAGGTACAGCAAACAATTCAGCGTCAGGATCAGCAACAGATCTTAGACCGTAATGAATACGATTACAACGAGCGCCCGGTTGTCAAGCAGAGGGCTCAAGTTGTGCCGAAAAAGTCTAAGCCACAGGGCGACTATTACGAGGGCAGGACGAAAAAACCTGTAGCTCAGGTTTGTAATTTTATTTAAATTATGGCAAGTTAAAGTAAATTAAGAGATATGCATACTATTTTTTCAATCTGTCCAATATAGGTAATAAGACGATACCGTGAGGAGACCGCCGATGGTTCGATCATCTGGGGATTCGAGAACGACGACGGCTCCTTCAAAGAGGAGATCATCGGAATCGACTGCATAACTCGAGGAAAGTACGGCTACGTTGACCCGGACGGAGTAAGACGCGAGTACACCTACGAAACGGGAATTAAATGCGACGAAGAAGCCACGCGTCAACAGGACCAAGATATCCTAAACACTTTTGTTGACTACCAAGAGAACAA
The DNA here is from genome assembly GCA_038277355.1 of Encarsia formosa. Classification (NCBI taxonomy): domain Eukaryota; kingdom Metazoa; phylum Arthropoda; class Insecta; order Hymenoptera; family Aphelinidae; genus Encarsia; species Encarsia formosa. The sequence continues at coordinate 32,809,545 of CM076188.1, read as the reverse complement.
GCTTGTTCTACCTAGCGGAAAGACGATCGACCTGAGCAGCATGGGAAAAAAGCAAGCCCGTAGACCTCAACCCTTGTACAGAAATTAAATTTATTTTAAAAACTTTAAAAAAAAAAAAAAAAAAAAAAAAAAAAAAATCAATTAAAGATAAAAATTAATATCTGCTCTCGAATTTGTACAAATTTTATTCAAACATTTTATACAATAACATATTTTTAACAAGTAGCTGTACAAGCAATTTTTGAGAGTAACCGTACTGGACAAAAATAATTTTTTAGCTCATCATTCAAAAATCTTTTTCAAATTTGAAGTACAACAACGGTAACTTATAGAGCTAATAAAATTTCACGTGTAAATTTTTCACCTAATTTTTCATAATTTTGAAATCAAATAAAAGTAAAAAAAAAAAAAAAAAGTAAGTGAGACTATTGCTGCGAGCTAATTTTTTTTATTATAGCCTCGCTTTTTTATTAAACTTCAATACTCATAAATTATAAGATTTATTATTTTTAAATTCAACCTCAAAATAAAAGTTTGATTTATATATATCCCGAAATACATATTTTTCGATTTTCAAAAAAATTTGTTTGAGCCAGAAAAATTTTGTTAAATATCAACAAATTGTCTTGATGACTATTGAAGAAGTAACTTGATTCACTTTTATTATTATTAAGACTCTATACTTATTTTCGGATACAATTATTACGACCAAGGTAAAATTTTAATTTTTTATTTGTGTGCTCAACAGAAAAATGATCTTTTATATCTCAATTATAGTTATTAAAAAATTAATCAAGTTACTTCGTTGGATAGTTTTGTATATTCAAAAATAATTGTATTTTAATTTTAAGGAATTAGTTTTGTAACTACCTGAGTATATTAATTTATAATAGAATTTATACAGCATTTTCGGAAAGATAATTAAAAAATATAATTTTGAAATTTGTTCATGTAATGTTTTTAGATAAACAATAAAATTAAAAAAAAGAAACTTTTTTTATGGATTATGCATAGCGAAGATTGAAAAAACTCACAAAATGTCTAAATTTAATGCTAACTTTACAAATTACGCAATGAGCTTTACAAAGTGCATCATTATTTGAAATCTAATCACACGATACAAGTATCATAATTTGTTAAAAGTGACTACTTTTAGTTCGTAAGCGTTTTGATATTGATTAAGCATCAATACACTATTTGTTCCAAACTCGTACAAAATAAAATTATTCCTAAACAAAATTTATTTTTATTACCTTTCGTATCACTAAGTAATTAATAAAAAAAATTATTTAAAATTTTTTAATTTGTTTCAATTTGTCATAACACATACGTAATATAAATAAAAAAAATAAATAAAAAAATCAAAGCAAAGTATATTTTATTTATACGTAGTTTTTTCTTAACGCGTCAAACGAGTCTGTAATAAATATAGATTCACAATTAATATGTTTGATAGGTGCTCTAAATCTACCGTAGACGAAGAAGCACGTGTACCAAACTGTTGAATGTAAGTAATGAAGTGAGTCAACATTCATTTTTCATTCCATATTTTAAAACGTGTTTTAAAATCATTTCAAATTTAATGAGTAAATGTTTGATATGTAAATTTTTATTTCAATAATACTCTTATTAGTTAAATGAAATTTTTATTGGTTTTTTGTTTTTTGTAATTTATTAAGTTAGAGGCCTAAGATAATATATATCTGTTAATTCTCAGAATTTCGATTATCAAAGTAACATTTTCCGTGTAAGGAATACGTTTTAAATAAAGTCTTGCAAACTACAGGAATGACCAATACTTTTTAAATAATTATCATATTAACAAAATAATAAACGTATTATTCGTAATAAAAGTATAAAATAATTTTCTGAGAACTGTTGTGCTGTTATAATTAAAAACAAATTGGGCCCAAAAATGAAAAATTTTTTTAAAGACCTCGCGCAAGAAAATGAAAGGGTATTTTTTTGACTTTGGAACGTTGTGGAACGCGAAATTCGTGACGTCGACAATCTCAATTCTCACTCAGCGCCAACTTCTCCCGTCGCCTCGGTCTTTCCCCGCGGTGGAACGAGAAAAAATGTGTATTCTCTGTACGCGAGCAAGCAGGACAGAAATAGAGCCGAGGCCCCAGTCCCACCACACCGGACTACCACTTGGCAGCGTGCAGCGCGCAAGTAGGCCTTTGCCGCAGACTGAAATCCACGTACACGTCGTCGGTTTTCGACTTCAGCCGATATCTTTCCGCTATCTTTTCCCCCGCGAAAAGAGGGAAAGAGCCGAGCCCCTAAGTCGATCAAGGGCTTTTTTTAATATTACCACGCGGGACCAAAATATCTTTTTTTTTCCAAGATGAGGATCAATATTTGGATGCTTTTGCTGATTGTTCTACCGGCTGTTGTCCTCCTGACTTCTTCCTATGGTAAGTACCCAGATGTCACGATATTGCTGCGTCTGTATCTTTACTTACTAGAGCAACTATTTCGCTAGTCCGTCTATCACTGACAATACTGCGCAAATTTTTCGGTCGCTGTTGAATTTTTTACAATTTTTTGATAAATGTTAAGTTTAAATACACAGGGGTTAGATGTGACACGTGAGCGCTTGGGTTGCTCCTTTTTTGAGAACCCTTTTCTTGTATGAAAGTATTTATTAATTTTAATTTTTTTAATTTCTTACGGAGGCTGTTAGCTAATTGCTTGTAATTTTAGGATATAAGTAAAAATATTAAAGTTTATTTGTAACTTTGGAAAAAAAGTCTGTGACCAGGGTTCAAGGTGTTTTAATTATGATGCATTTTTTTTAGCTTTTTAAATGTCCCAGATGGTTCAAAGTTTTTTTAACTTGACTCTGCATATCTAAAAAATTAAAATATTTGTAAATCATAATTTTATGCTTTAATGTTTATTTACTAGTTTTAGACTTTGATTAAAATTTTCTATCAACATTTAAGTATTTATGTCTTGATAATAATTTGTAAGTGACTTTTACACTTGAACAGTTTTGTTCTGAAATGAATAAATTTAAAACAAGTCATAAAAAAATTTTATTCAAACTTTTTCATAACATTTCAGATTAAATTTTTAAACCAACAAATCTTTTACTAGTTTATTTATTAATATATTTTCATTTGTTTGTTAATTTTTTCAAGCATGACCATTGCTTAGCTTGATTTTGTAAATTTCTTAAAAAATCAAATTGTTAATTTTATATTTAAGTAATATTTTATATATTTCTATATACATAATTATACATGAAAATTTTTTTTGTTTCCACTCACTTCTAGAAAAATCCATGGTATATGGTTCTGAGGATGTGGATGATGACATTGTAGATGTGGAAGGAGAAGAAAATGTTGCAGTAACGGAAGAAGAACCTGAAGAGGAAAAGCCGGTGACAGCTTCAAAAGATGCTGATACAACAATTCTCTTTACGGAGCCAGTTCATAACCCATTATCTACTCTTGGTAAGTCATTTATCAACAACACTCATAATCTTTGAATTTTATCAGTGAATCAAGAAGATATAAGATAAACATAGTTTACACTCAAATCTTGCTGCAAATTTAATTTGATTCTAAACTTTAAAAAACTTTTATTATTTTAGAATTGCCAGCTGGAAAACCAGTAGAGTTTTTGATTGGGTTTATTAACAAGGGTGATATTGATTTTATCCTTGAAACTGTCAATACCTCTTTCCGTTATCCCATGGACTTCAGTTTTCATGTACAGAATTTTTCAACAATTGCTTACAATAAAGTAGTGAAGCCCAACCATGAAGCAACTTTGGCTTACTCATTTGTTCCTTCTGATGCCTTTGCTGGAAGACCTTTTGGACTCAACATCAACTTGAATTACAGAGATGCTGTAAGTAGATATTTAAAGTTCAAAATTTATGGTTCATTGAAAGAAATTTTTTTTGATTTTTTAAAATTTAACTATTAAAAATTTTTTATTTCTAATAATTTTAAGTTCTTTATTGTTAATATTATGGCAATAATTAAAAATAGAATAATCAGAAATTTATTTATTTATTTACTTTATGATGATCTACAATACTTTTGAGTACAGATTTTTGTCATCTTTTTTAGGCTGGCTTTTCATTCTATGAAGCTGTTTTTAATGAAACTGTTCAAATAGTTGAACTTGACGAAGGTCTTGATGGTGAAACTGTATTCTTGTACATATTCATGTCTGCTTGTGTTATTCTACTTATTGTTGGTGGGCAACAACTTCTATCATCTTTTGGTAGAAAGACTCGCTCTCGTAAAACCATTGTTGAAGTAGGAACTTCCAATCCCCACAATGTTGACTATGATTGGATTCCCAAAGAGACTTTGAACATGCTCAGTAAGTTTTTTTTCCTTCTTTCAAATAATTTTAAAGTTTTCATCACAATAACATAACTTCATAACTTATCATTTTAGACCGATCTCCAAGAACACCAAAACAAAGTCCAAGGCAAAGAAAAGCTAAACGATCAGCAGGCTCAGACGACTGACTCAATTAATAATTTTTTGTGATTAATTTAATGCAGCAAAAAGTATCATAACGGGACGTACAATGCATTAATTTAAATTGAAATTTTTGACACTTTTAGTCAAATGCATAATGACATTATCACAGTGTGTTGCAGTTTTGTGAAAATTTTGCAACACTGTGTGTCAAATGTGAACAAACTTTTTTCACTTAGGTAATATAAAGAATTATTTAATACAGAGTACATACCATTGTTTATGGAGTTTCTAATTAATGATAAACTTTTTTACAAATACTCTTTAATATGAATATCCAGCCATTGTGATAGTAACACAATAACACAGTAAAAAAATGAGTACTTTGCTTTTAAGTGTGTATGTAAGGTGTGGTATCAAAGTTTTGTTTAAATATTAAAAATTTAAAAAATTCCTACAAAATTAATAAATTTATGTGACTTCATACATTGCACACTACACTTAAATTAATAAAAAAGTGTAAATTCTTTATTTTATATTAAGCTACTTTTTTATCCATTTGTATAGATAATCAAATGTCTTTGTTCTGTATGTAAATATTTTGAGTGTTGAGCGAAATGATACTTTGTTAATAAATATAAACATTTGTAATAGAAGTTTATTCATTATTAAAATAGAAATAAAAGTGTTTTTATAAATCAAAATGACATTCTTATTTTTTTTAATGATCACAGATTATTTTCTCAAATTATTTTTGAATTAAATTTGTGTGGAGTTGAAATAAATTTTATCAGCCAAATCAATGTGGGTAAGTTCCATATGCATATATCCACAAAAAAATCACCAATTATTTCAAAAAATCAAATTTTTGTATTTAATATTTACAATTTAACAACACTGATATATTTCAAAAATTTAAACAAGTTTCAAAGTAAATTGTAAAGAGTTTTTTTAGATTGATAAGTTTAGTTTGTTGGAAAAGGGATTTTTGATGGCGAGATTAAACTTGTGATAATAGAATTCTTTTTTAATTACAATTTGTTTAACTATGTAGACCTTTTCAGACCAATAATTTTTCAATATGAGACCGAGTCCACAATATTTTAATAACATAGGAGGGCTTTAAAAACTGATTAGTTGAATATTTTTGGAGGCTTTTACACTAAAAAAAAAAATTATATTTAACTAAATCTTAGTTTTTTTAATTGTTAAAAAATTCATTTTTGAATTATATTATTTATTTAATCAAGAATTATTGTTTTTTCCAATGATCAACAAGAGAAGATTTAATTAAATTAATAATTTAAAAGAAATTTTTAATTTTTTAAAATTTTACTTGGAGATATTAATATTGATTCATTTCATTTACTTATTTATTTATTTATTTATATATTGTATCAACGGGCTAGATTGCCCTTTTTTACAAGAATTATATGCATATATATCTCTGCAGAGAAAAGAAACATTTAAAATTTTTTAATCAAATTTACAAACTTCCTCAAACAACAAATTTTTAAATTCACACATTCTTTCACTAGATTTAACAATAGAATTCAAACAATTCCAGTTGCGTCTTAGTCTAAACAAGGTAGAGTGGTATACATAATCCTTACTTGAATTGATTTCAACCAACTCCCTGTGCTTTCTCGTATTAAATCTATTTTCCCTAACAAGGAAAAGTTCAATCAAAGGGTTCGCACAATTATGTAACGGGTATTTCAATATTTTATTTACAAGTAGTAAATCATAATAATTATGCAAAGATTTAACAGTGCAAAGTTGCACATCTTTAGAGAAAATACAATAATCGTGATCATCGTAATTGAAAGGTTTACCAAGTTTAAATGCTAAGTATCTAAAGAACTTGTGTTGTACAGATTCAAGTAATTTCAAATGAGTATCATAATGTGGTGACCAAATTTGAGAATTATACAATAAAATAGGTCTTACTAATGTTTTATATAAATAAATCAATGTATCACACTTGAATTTAGATAAAGACCTAATTATAAATCCTAAAATCTTGAACGCTTTGCTAACAACCGAATTTAATTGTTTGTCAAACTCAAAATTTTCTTGAAAAATTACTCCAAGATCTTTCTGCTCACTAACTCTCTTAAATTCAAAACTCAATCTTATAACTAGTTACAAAATAGTCACCACGACGAAATGTAAGTAATGAACATTTATCAGCATTGAACTTCAAATCATTTCTCCGGGCCCACTCAATTATGGCATTCAAGTCAATTTGAAACTTAGATTGATCAAGAGGAGAACAGATTCTAGAGAATAACTTAATATCATCAGCGAATATAAGAATCTTAGATTATTTTAAATTATCACCGATATTATTAATAAACAATAAAAACAAAAAAGGACCCAGGTGAGAACCTTGAGGTACCCCAGAATTTATTATAAATGAATCTGAAAAATTGCCCTTTATCCTGACAATACTCTCCCGACCAATAAGATAGGATCTCATCCAGGCCAACATAGCCCTTACATAAATAACTTATATAAAAAAATATTTATTCAAGTACTTTTTTCGATTTGTATTTAAAAGAAACATAAATTTTTTCAAACTGAAGAAGATAATAATGAAAACAATATTGTAGAATTCAAATATACAAAATTTATTATGTACATGTACAGATTCATACATAAAATATAGTTTTCGAGTAAACACTAATATTAAAAAAAAAATTAATAAAATCTTGTACTACAAAAATATAAATTACTTTAATAAAAGTCTTTCTACTAGCTTCTTTTTCCTTTTCCTTTTGTTTTTTTATGAACACGTTTTCGAACACCAATTGATTGCTCTGTATCATCTTCATCATCTCCTGCTTGTCTTTTTCTTTTGCCAGACTTTTTACTTTCTTCCATATCTTTCATTTCCTAAATAAAAAAATTGGGCATTTATAACTCATGTCAATCAAGTGAACAAAAGAATACAGATGAAATAGATTAGTAAATGGATTTTTTAAAACATTACCATTTTAACAATACGTTGAGCTTCAGCAACTCTTTCTTGAAGTGCCATAACATCTTGTTCTACAGTTTTGTATAATGGTAGTTGTTTTCCAATCAGTTGCTCAATTCTTTGATATAATTCAACATCATACTGACTTACAAATGTGATTGATATACCAGCTCTTCCCGCTCTAGCTGTTCTTCCAACCCTATGGATATAATCTTTGCTGTGTGTAGGTATATCAAAATTAATTACAACGTCTACATGGGGAATGTCAAGGCCTCTAAAAAATTCAAATAAAAATGTATATATAGTGTAAAGATTAACAAATATGTTAGTTACTATTGAAAACTGTGAATTACCTGCTGGCAACATCAGTTGAAATTAAAATGGACCTATTTTTTGCTTTGAATTTAGTTAAGGCGGCTATTCTCTTATTTTGATTCATTTGTCCATGCAAAGGAACAGCCATAAATCCTAAACTTCTTAAAAGCAGTGCAGTCCTCATGGTGTTGTTGCAAGTTGAACAGAATATCATAAAACTATTTCCAGATAATTCATTTAAAATATGAACAAGGTAGACATCCTGAAAAATTAAAATAATTAAAAGTTGGACATTTAAAACCTTTTATTTTCTTAAAGCAGTTGAAAAAGTGCATTTTAATGCCTCTTTTCAGACTAATAAACAAACCATTCTTTAAATATTTACAGTGGTATATTTTTTTAATTTTTTGGAGAAATTAACTACATTTAAGCTTCAAATTGCACTTTTAAATAATAAATTCATTTAGGCACCTAAGAGTTCAAATTGCTAATCCTTGAGAAACTTAAGTATAACCCTGGTTTATTCCCCCCAGGCACACAAGTAAACATCAAATGTTGTAATGGAATGATAAAAATGAACTTAATTTTAAATCTAATGCAAAAGAAAAGTATTTTGTTACTTGCTTCATAATTATTACCTTATATTTGACAGGAATAAAAACATAGTTCTGTTGTAATTTTTCTACTGTTTGATATTTTGTTGAAACTTCAACTTTGACAGGATTTTGAAGAGATGCTCTCTGTAATTTTTGCACTTTTTTAGTCATAGTGGCTGAGAAAAGTAATGTTCTTCTTTCACGTGGAATAACTCGTAAAATTTTATCCACCTCTACTTCAAAATCCATGTTTAAAATTCTATCCGCTTCATCCATTACCTGAAATAAGTGGTAGATTATTAATAATACATTCTTAGAAAAAAGCAGGGTATATTATAGAATCTTACCAAGAATTTTAAAGATCGCAAACTAAAACCTTTAGTATTTTCTAAATGATCTACTAAACGACCAGGTGTTGCAATTATTATGTGTGGTTTCTTACTTAACATCATAGCCTGTGTTACCATATCCATACCTCCAACAATAACAACACATTTTACTCCAATACTAGCTCCTGAAAATTTAAACCTGGTTCAAGTAACTAATTTTTCACACTAATTAAAATAAAATTTATTTTATAAATACCTAAAGCTTCAAATTGTTCACAAATTTGAAATGCTAACTCTCTTGTCGGAGTAAGAACAAGAGCAAAATATCTTTTTGCTTCTTCCAAAAGGGCTTGTAAAATTGGAACTGCAAATGCTGCAGTTTTACCAGAACCTGTTTCTGCTAATCCAATAATATCTTTTCCTGTAAAAAAAAAGTTATTTATATATTAAACTATAGAATTGTGTTATTACTTTCTAAAATTCAAGTATTTACCTGAAAGAGCCAAAGGAATGGCTTCCCTTTGAATTTTTGTAGGTTCTTTCCATTTCAAATTTTCACATGCTTCACAAAGTACATCTGTGACACCCTAATAAATAAAATATTTAAATAAGAAAAACAAAATCAAGTGATAAGTAAAAAAAGTTTTTCAAAATTTCTAACCAGATCTTTCCAAGTCACGGGCGCGGATTGTGTGTCTGGTTGCTCCTCTTCCATTATTATTGATTTACTATCATATAGAATAGAAAAAAATTTCAGGTCAACAGTTTTAAATTAAAAACGATCCAAGTTTATTTATTTTTTTTCAATATTTTATTGGAGAGTTGGAGACACCGATTTGAGTCTTGAACACATAACCCTAACCAGCTAAAGTGAATACACGTGCGCGCTGCGGAGTGCACTGTGCAGACGCCAGACGTATTTTGAGCGAGGCGAGGGCGGAGAGAGAAAGAGAGAGCGAAATTTTTTATACCTATAGCAATTATTAAAATATTCCGATTGGAAATTAATTTAAGAAAAAAAATATTTTAGACTTTATCATTGAGATCACATGTACTAAAAATTATTCACACATTCACAAAATTAATGTTCATATTATGCAATGAAAACAAAATTCAGAAACAGTTTCATTTATGATCCTGTTTTAAACAACTAAAAGATGCAATAAAACAATTCTTAAATTTTTATTTGTTGGAAATTTATTTAAAAAAAAAAAAAAAAAAACTTGTCAATTTAGTTTTTTGCCAGATAAAAAACGGAGCAACCGTTCAGATATAAGTTAAATAAATACATTGACGAGATATAAATTAAATAAATACATTGACTTATTTGTTTAAAATTATTTAAATATTTTTGTTAATTCACCGCGTCGCGAGATGTCGCTGATCCGTAGAAATTCAGCGGTTCTCAAATCTCAATTCAGTTCGTATCATTTTTTAAAAGAGAAAACGAACGTGAGGTCTTTCGGAAGACGCGGCGCGACACGCAAAGATCGCTTTATTTTTAATCAGAAAACATCGCGTTTTCTTTTTTATTTATTAATTAAATAAATACCAAAATGCCTCCTAAGTTTGATCCTAACGAAGTTAAGAAAGGTATTTTTTATCAATTGTGAACGGATAAAGTTTTGAGCGAGTTTAAAAGTACATGCTTACTGACCAACTTTTAATTTGTTTTTTACAGTGTACTTGAGGTGTGTTGGAGGTGAAGTAGGAGCTACTTCTTCCCTTGCCCCTAAAATTGGTCCACTTGGTCTGGTGAGTAATTTCAAAAATTATTTTTATTTACATAATTTTTACAAAAGAGTAATTTTTGTTGATAACATAACCCTACCGGTATTCACGTGGTGTAGTTTTTTTTTTTAATTCTGTCATAAAATTTTTTGATACATTTCTTAAAATACATCCGCTAATTTGTTAACATGTGACAATAACTTTTAAATATCTAGAAGTGAAATATACTTCCAATTACTCCCAAAAATTTGTATTTTTAAAATTGTAATATTGACTGACTATTTTTTTTTTAGTCACCCAAAAAAGTTGGAGATGACATCGCCAAAGCAACCAGTGACTGGAAGGGTCTCAAAATCACAGTCTGCCTGACTATCCAGAACAGGCAAGCTACGATAACTGTCGTCCCGTCGGCCGCGTCGTTAATTATCAAAGCTCTTAAAGAGCCACCCAGAGACCGCAAGAAGGTCAAAAACGTTAAGCACAGTGGTAACTTGTCATTTGACGATGTTTTAAATATTGCCAAACAAATGAGGCCGCGATCAATGGCACGAGAACTCAAAGGAACCTGCAAAGAAATCCTTGGTACCTGCCAGTCTGTTGGATGCACAATAGATGGAAGAGCACCACATGATATCATTGATGATATTGCCAGTGGAGATATGGAAGTACCAGAAGAGTAAATGGTGGGTACAGAGTCCTCTGCTCACTTTTTTAATTGATAAATTTTAACAAAGTAAACTTTGATACTCTGAATTTTATCAGTGTAATTTAAAATTTAAAAATGAAATAAAAAAATACTCTCATCAATTAATTTGCAATTTGATCAAACTTAATTACAGTAGAATAATTTGTTTTTAATGGATTGAAATAAATCAAATTTTTTTTTTTAATCATATGAATACATGGTAAATTATGTTTTAAACATGTAATGTGGTACAGTAATAACTAGCAGTTACTTTTTGAGTCTATATGGCTTACTCTTTATCTAATCCAAATCAATTTGTTTTTAATTGTTCTACTGAAGTTTGATGAAAGCAATTAAAAGTGAGAGCTTTGGACTCTTGGTAGGGGTTGGCATCCCATCCACCTGATTTCTGATTCATTGAAATGATCAGTTATCGGGCATATCGAAGCCATTGGGGAGAAAAGCCCAATAAAAAATCATGCTTTTAAATTAATTTTGCGGTATTCATTATCTAAGTTATAGCAAAATTATATTACTGCAAAAACTGTTTGTAAATTATTGTTTATTTATCATGAAACTTTTTTCTTTTCAGATTATTTACAATTTTGGAAATAAAAAAAATATAAAATTATTAGAAACATCTTATTATTTCATCTCTTTCACCTGATTTATTTATTTATTTCACTCTATTTTTTAATACTAAAATAAAAAAACTTTTTTGTTGTGATTACAGTTTTTCTTTTTTATTTTAAAATATTACCATTTTTTGATTGCTTAATTAAGGTTGATTAAGGTCTTAAGATCACAAAAAGTAATATTTAATAAATTTTATGGATTTTTACAAATAAGAAAAAAATTTATACTCCTGAGTGATGATTAAAAAATTTTATAGATTTAAATAGCTTAAAATAATATTTACTTAGCAAAATCATAAAATTTAAATTAACTACTCCGTTGGCACGTCAAATATATATGTGTGTATACAACAAAATTTTAAAAGCTCTGTAAAGTGGTATTCCTTCTACAGCAAATTTTGCAAGCTCTTGACTATAACAATTGGTAAAAAAAATATATTACATCTTAAGATGGACACACAAGCATACCGACGTTATTCTTGATTCAGATCAAATTAAAAATTCATTCAAAACATTTCTCTTAAAAAATCACTGCAAAGCAATGAATAAGATAAAGTTAGTAAATTTAATACAAACAATGGTTTTAACTTTGTTTATACATTTTCAATTAACCATAGTTAATTTTAGCACTGATACTGTATTTAATAAATTTATATAAATTTGATTGTTAGTTAATTACTGTTTTGGCATACTGTAAATTGAGACAATTTCTTTTTTTAATACGCGTTCTTTCGATAAAGTGTTACACAGCCCAGTGGATGCACTATTATCTTTTTATAGCTGGGACCATGAAAATTTCTGTAATAATTCGAATATGCATCTGATTATTATGAAGCAATTATTTATAAATTTTTATTACAAAGAAAATTTTTAATCAGGAAATTTATAACTTTTGGGCCAAAAGTCACATAAGATAAGTAGTTGTAGAATTTCTTTTATTATTTAGAAGTTATTTCTAAAAAAAAATGTTCAAAATTCTTAAAACAAATACCAATTTTGAATTTTTCACTTCTACGTAAAATTTCACGTCACTCGAAAGTTGTAATAATTATTGCAGATTGAAATTATCATTCGCTCCGAAGTGCCCATTTAATGAATGATTTGACTTACAAAATTGCTACATAGTGCTGAAAGAGTCTCTTCTCGTAAAACTCACTTTCCTTGAATTATTAACAGCGCTAATGGTCGCTTTTTTTAACTTCTAATAATCAAATTAAGAATCATTAATTAAATAGACTTACTCAAAATATAATTTTTATTAATAATAAGATCTTTTATAAGTTAAATGAATCAAATTATACTAAGAAATAATTTCAACTTCAGGTGTTTTTGAATTTTATAATTATTATTTATTTATAAAGCAGACATTTGTGATTGAAAAAAAAAAATTTGAGTTATGGTTTACTTAGAACCTCCTACCTTCATCTGATCCGTTAAAGTTTCTAATTAAAAAAATATATATATTTAAACTCTGATCTTCAGCAAAAAAAAAATTCTTTAACTTAAAAAATAAATTAAAAAATTTATTTTTAATTGTTTGCTTAAAGAGAACAGAAATAGTTTTAGGTAATCCAAAGAATAAGCCTGACTGCAAGATCTTGGTGGTGAAATAAAAAGTATCGCTGTATAGTATTAAAGCATTTGGTCGTGAATACGCAGAATCAATTATTTAAAACACTGTGCTGCTTTTTTTTAAATAAAAACAATATAACTTATAAAAATTATTAATTTTTTTTTGTTTTTTTTTTTTCATAATTTTATATATTTTTTAAATAAATTTCAAGTATAAACATTTCACAAAAAATGATATTGAATATTTTTTGATTAAAAATTTAGAGTTCTTTGGGTTCGTGAACTAATACTTGTTAAAACTATTGGATATTATTAACGTAGGTAACTAACGTTTATTATTAAATATTTTAATGCTTGACAAAGAAAAAATTATTTGTATTCAGTGATTGTTGTAAAAAATCATAATTTACGCAGTAAATGCTTTTTTGAAATTAAATTTATTTTTATATTATAAGATTTAAAGAAATAAATATGAACTTTTGTTTTACTTTTTCCTAAGTGGTTTTTATGTCTATAAAAAATGACACTCAACATAATTTAATACAATTTTAACAATTCATATACAATGCCGTAATTGGGTTTCAAACCAATTAAAATTTATTTTTCAATTTGAAAACTATTTTTACATGACCTTAAATATGAGATCAATCCTGATTTTACTTCTT